>OZ005741.1:110429096-111029096 GCA_963930735.1 Dioctria linearis
GAAGAGATCCCTCTGTATTTTCGGACCAACAAGAAGCTTCTGATTTAATGAAATGCCAGTGGATGTTTGGGCAGATCCATCGAAGACCACTCGCAATTTCGCAGTAGTACTTGAGTCTTTTAAAACAGCATGATGTGGCAGGAAGGCATGCTCTGTATTGCTAGTAGGTTTAATAGATGAGGCACATTCTAGATGTCCCAATCTTTTATACTCACTAATGAAGGCACAATATTCCTTATGCAGAGTGGGATTTTGTTTAAATCTTCGTTCCAAAGAATTCATTCTGTGAGAGGCTGAAGTTAATGAATCTCCTAGAGCCGTTGAATCTGCCTTGAATGGCAACCGCACCGTGTAGCGCCCAGATTCCTTGTCAACATAGTGTGTATTGACAAAGAGGGATTCACATTGTTGCTCCTCCAGGGTGTATTCTGAATTCCCGTGTAGTGGTTCTTCGGTTTCCCAAAATTTCCACTGTGTTGCATCAATGTCTGCTATATCTTCATGACATGATGTTAATGTTGATATGTCAGTAGTCTTGATGAGTGATCCTGATTGTGTTTTATAATGCGGGTAAGTTAGCAGAAACGAAGTGCTGTCCTTGTTGTAAGATTTGAATGAAGTGTTCAACCCCCAATAGTATGTCAATCTTGTTTGATTGATTGAAATGTGGATCTGCCAGACTGTATCCCTTGATGAATGTCCAGTCATCTATGTTGAAATTTGTAGCAGGCTACTTGGATGTTAATTTTTTTTAAATTAATTTTAATTTTAATTTTCCCTGAGTGTATCCAGATCTAGCAGCAGCTAATCCTTTAACGAGTACCTTAGCCCTCTCTCGTTTCAGTCTCAAACGTTGTACGCACTCTTCTGACACAAACGAGGCGTGCGACCTTGAATCGATTAACACGCGACAGGATTGTAAGGTTCCTGTAGCGTCTTCCACATGAACTAAAGCTGTGGGTAATATAGACAAATGAATTTGCTTAGAGTAAACCGAAGTTAATGTATTGATGTGACTATGTTCGCTCCCATTTTGATTTTCTGCATTGGATTTTGCTTGTACAAACGGTGGCGTGTTTGGATTGAAATTTATTGCAGATTGTTGATGTGACTGGCCTGGTATAGCTGATTGAGTAGACATTCGAATGGTTGATAAATGAGTTGCGTTCTCAACTTTCAATGAGTGTAAGCATGAATGATGTTTTTGGTTGCAATAATGGCATGAAAATCTTGACTTACATTTTTGACCCTGGTGTCCCAAGCTAAGACAGTTCAAGCACAATGCAAGTTTCTTCACGACATTTTGTCTTGTTTCTACATCCATGGACTTGAATTCAGAGCATTTGTATATAGGATGATCCTCTGAACACTTTGGACATTTAACTGAACTGTCGGTATGTAATGTGTGAACAGTTGGTTTTGCGGATGGAAATTTTTTGACAGATGGCTCAAATGATTCAAGTACCATCGCAACGCTTAGCTAAGAATTTAAGAAGGTCTTGAAATGATGGAAGATCCTTCTCGGAAATTTCTTCCGCCCAGGCTTGACGAGTATCTGGGTCTGTTTTACTAAGAATGAGAAAAATGAGCCATGGATCCCTCATAGCATCATCACCTAAAGCTGCTATCCCCCTAATTAATTCATCTGGTGTGTCAGTGAGTTTTCGTAAAGCGGCGAAGGAGGTCTGTGATGTGCTAGGCTGGTTAATAAAGACTTGGATATACGAATTTAAAAGGTGCCTTTTTTTGTCATATTGATTTATCGATTTGGACCATGCTTCCTTATAATTGGCGTCAGTTATAGTAATATGTTTGACTAACGTGGCAGCTTCACCCCTGTAAAAGAATAAAAAACTGTTCTTTAATGAAACGCCGGTTCCTATTTTAAGACTTTTATTAAATATAAATTATAAATTCGTGGTCACTGTAACCGCAATGAAGTCCGTGAAGAACTGATTAGTTAAACAATTTCTTCTAACTACTCTACCTCTAATTACTACTACAGTCTAATTATTGTGGCTATATGTATGTATGTGTATGCAAATACAAATAGAAATCCTGATTGTATTATTTTTTCTACAACCCCTTAATAGACTCTTAAGGTATTGTAACTTGTATGCATCTGACAATCCTTCGCGCTTATCCACTGATGTTAGAAATAAATCCTTAAAGGATGGCCAATCCTTATAATCACCACTAAACTCTGGAATATGCACCTTGGGCAGTTTAACTTCAAGAGAGCTATTACCTTGCGATGATGAGCAATTTGTAGAGTTCTCAAAAATATGGCGTTGTTGTTCAACAAATTTGGACATGGAAGAATTAAGGCCTTCGACAGTTGGATTAATTGGCATCTGAGAACGTTTAAAAATGTTGAGAGTACTCAAAAGTAGCGGTTTTACAGTAAAATACTTGTCTTCGAATTCAGAAAATTCTTACGGTATATCTAAAGTAACTAACGTATCGTCGACTGCACTAAACTCGCTCCACAATTTTTCTAATGTTTCTAAACGCGTTTCCAATTCTTCAATAGTCCTCTTATCAATTGGAATATTTTCCGCAAAAGTTTTAAGCTTAGTCATGGATCCTTTTAACCTACTTCGTTGACCCTTATATAACGCAATGTGTGAATCCGTCATTTTACCGTGAAATTTGAATATGCAATTATTTTTAAATATATATCTCGAAGTTGGACTGTTTTACCTAAGAAATGTGTTCACTCTATTTTTAAGTATATTTACAATAATAAAAGGAAAAAGTTTTGATTTTAGAACTGTCTGAATGTCTGCAATTCACTGTGAATAAATTATATGTTTTTGTTTGCTGTAAACTCGATTATTTTTTATTTCTAATAAATGTGTATTTTTGATACACTATTGTATGAAATCAGTTATACATGTGTCCGATAATAGAGAGCTATTGCTTACATATCTGTATCAGTATTGTGTAATGTGCGATCAGCAGATGAAAATGTGAAACATACAGTTGTTACTAGAAATTTCTATTTTTCCATATGCAAATATTGTTTTTACTCTTAATAACACCATGAAATTTTAATTGAAGACACGAAAATCAAAAAAACTCTATGTAGTTACTTCAACAAGGGATGACACCGTCTATATAAATATTCACCTTATAAATATATGTATACACTTGTAATTCTATGAACGTTTATTTGTTCGTAGTGCACTTTCAATAAATTACATTCCAATAAATATGTTTGTAGGTATGTATATAGATTTGTCGGTGTAATAATAAATTGTAGCTCTGCATGGTGCAGAAGATGTGAAGAATTTCATCCAATTGATTTGTGCGCAAAGTATGTATGATCACTTGAAATTCTCAGCAATGTGAATAATGTTAGCCAAATAAACTAAATGCGGCAATAATGAAATAAAACGAGTACTTATCTGTGATGTACATATCATGCATGAAAGGCGATGCTGTTGCAATTGTTTGTGAGTTTCAGGTTTTTTTTCCAATTTTTATGTGCAGATGATTATTCCAAATTGGAATCCGATCTGGCTTATATCCACAGCACCGTTCCACCTCTAAATTTGTGGCCCGTTTCCTATTAAATTTATATTATTCCCAGGTTTCGGCACCAAAATGTTGTGTATGTAGGTTTCAAGAAATGAGAAGGTAAGTGTTGTTTGAACTTGTGTAAACTTTATTCTCGTTTGATACCGCTTGAACCTGACTGACTTTAGTTGACCGTAATTGTACATTTGGTTTTAATCATTTCAACTACTACGATACTATGAGTGTGACATTTACATATACTTAGGACTACTACATTGTGTGAATCATATACTCTTGACTTTGAGAAGTAAAATAATACATTGCAACAACACCTATGACATATAGAATAATTGACTTTGGACTGAAAATGACTACAGGGTGTGTATGAGTATTTTAGAGATGATTTGATCTTAAACAACTCCTGTTCATCTGAAAGCGCAGCAGAATTTTCATTCTGTAGTCAGTTGAAGTGTGCGGTTAATTAAATTTTTTTAATAATTTAATATAACAATATTGCTATTTTTGTTTAGCAAACACATTCCCTTGTAACTTGTATAGATTGAAAATTGAACGGAACGCATTCAGCATAAAACTGAAATTTTTAGTAAAGCCCATATCTTGATACCCTCTATATTCCCTATAAGTGCTCCAAGAGTGCTACCCTACAAACGCTCCAAGAGCGTTTTCCAAGAATGTCCATCTGAGCGCTTCCCTCTGCGGACATGCTAACGTTAAAACGATATGCACAAGCATACGGCGGGGAAGCGCTGCGAGCTTCCAAAAAAGCGCTCTTACATTCGTCTTTAAGAGAGCTCCAACGGAGTCCTAACATTCTAAAATATTTGCAGTGTTCTTATGTAAACCTGACAAAAGTGTGATACTATTCGTATAGAAGAATTGTCTTCTGATAATCTCAAGCTAACTTTCTTATCTTTCGAACCAAAATAAAATTGTTATACCTTTCATAACAAAATAATTTAAAAAAATATATCTAAACCAAATGATTACGATTCCTCAAACAAAAACTCTCAGCTGCACCAGAAAGCCTATAAAGTACGTAAAGTTCCTGAAATTTAAGCTCTCTTGGATATAAGGAAGAGAACATTCAATAAATTAGGTATTATGCTACATTTTTTATGGAAATATATTTTTGTTTATATAATTCACAAATTATTTTTGAAAACAAGTCATATTTCGTTTTTCAATATTTTGTTTGAGCGTGCCCAGCGCACCAACATAACTTACGTATTATACTTAGTAGTACGGGCCATAAGAAATGAGCTGTTCAGCTCATTCTTAAGTTTTTTAAAGGGGTGGTGCTATCACCTATGGTGGGGTTTGATGATATCACATTTTATGGAATAGTTCTTACTTTTCAGGGGGGAAAACAAAATTTGAAAATTCCCCACATTTTAGGGAATATTCCTCAAATTTTATGGGGGAAAACAAAAGTTCCCTACATTTGAGGGAGAAAACCTACCTATGTTTCAGGGATAAAAACGTATTCTACGTTTTCGAAGCGCTTTCCCTAATCTTATCGACAAATACCTAACCTTTGTGGCACAAATTGTTGCCACTCACTTTAGGGAATTATTTTATACTGTGTGAGTAATCATTATATATGACACTGTTCCGTCATGGCATGCCGTGGGCTGATAATATCGAACGTTGCTGCCTACAGATTCGGACTCTGGCTACACATACACATGTAATTATTACTCAGTTGAAAGTTGTTGAGCGTAAAATGGTAAGGTACTTTGTAATCAAAACAATTTTATTATTGTGTTAGTAAGGTATATAGTAAGTGTAGCTTTTCGTAAGGTAAGCAACCAAGCTGTAAATTACTAGAGGACTATTTTCCTGTATGGATTATAGTTTAGGCTCTATATATGTATATCGAGTCAATGTTTGGTACTTTTCCATAAGTATCAATATAGAATGGACTCCCAACGCACACAATATAGATTTCTGTTTCAAGGCTTGGGAGGAATTCTCGAGGGTTTTGACACTTCTCAGCGGGAAATGGATGCAACACCGCTTCGAAAGCCGTATTGCACCTTTGGCATGTATCATTGACCTCTGCACCGAAACTTCAATAAATTTTATACACGATGTCCTAGGGAGGGTGCAGGAGTAAATATCGATGTACTGAATCAAAAAGGTACGTAGATTCAACAAAAACGTTCGTTGGATAAATTAGCTTTTTATCAATTTTCAACCGATGAATGTGTTCATTGTGGTAATCAACAGAGATACATTAAAAATTAGGCTCAATGAAAAGTTCATAGATTCAGTGATTCTATGAATGGTCAAGTATCTCATTTAATGTACATTTTTATTCATCCAATGCATTATATTCATTAGACCAGTAAATTTCGTACGTAGATCTTACGAGCGGTTCATTGCTGCAATGTAGGTACTATGTACATTGATCCAATGCACTTCATTAATTTATGTGAACTACCATGTACACATTTTTGTTTCCTCTCCTGCCTCTTGCAAATTTTCCCCATCATCAACCACCTTTAAATTTAATTATTTCTTATCTTAGGATAAATTTTACCTGCATTAAAAAATTTAATTATGTACATACTGAACCATCTTTCTCTCTTGTCTTTATTTATTAGAATTTACATAGTGCTTTTACACTTTTGTTTTTAGTATATTATTTAATTACGCATTTTTTAATGCCGTCCAGTTATCCAAAATTGATTCTTTGAATCGTATGTGGAAGTCCATATCAATCTAATAATAAAGAAAACATTAAGTTTGTTGTTTTGTGTTTGGATGTTACTTACCAGTCAATAATCGTTTGAAATTTTATATTCAGGCCATTTATAGAAAACCTCCGCCATTTATGTTGAATAACATTATAATTCTAATTTCGCTAGCTAAAATATTAAAGGTAAACCAAACCAATTGTTAAAACTACATTAAAATAGATGTAAAATTGTATTTACCTTGAATTATGGCTCCCAAAAATAGCCGCACAGATTTGTGACTACTCTAAGATCTCCTTAAGCTTAATAAGGCTATTGGATAAAAAAAAACACTCACACTGATTGATTATTGAACATGAAATAAATACTCTTAAAAAGGAAAGCAGGAACGTTCCTACGATCAATGTAAAAATTCATGAAACCAATGAACGACATCATTGACAGAAGCACATGTTCAAGAAATTAAAGAAAAATACCTACTTAGAATCAATGAAAAATTGTATTGTTTGAAGCACTTCAAATGCCCATAAAAAGGAAAAGTTCAGTGAATTTAGAAATATTGTTCATGAAGACAGAGAAAATATTATTATTATTATTATTATTTCAAAGAGAGCAGTCGTGTCAATTTAGAGCTTCCAGAAATAATAATTATTAAAAACAGCGATTCGTACTAAAAAAGTTCAGTGATTTGGTCTCTAACTAATATACTAGTTGTATGTCTGTATAGTGTGTGAAATAAACTATAATTAAAGAAAAATATATAAAAAATTAAAGTTGTAAAAGTTCAGAAGTGAATGACAGTTTTGGAATTAATTCAATTTAATTTAAAAAATTTTTCTCCTTGCCATGGCAACGTCAAAATTGTGAAAATTTTTAGTTTAAACAGTGGAATTTATAATTTGAAGAGAGAAAATTTATTAAAGTTATAATTAAAAACAATTTTCTATTGAAAAAATTAAAAATATTGACTGCCGCACTCAATATGAGTACGTGCAGCAGCAGCGATTCTGGGGGGACTGATGATCCCCCCAAATTAAGTACAAGGGTGAAGAAGACTGTTAAAGCTTCTGCATCTAAAAAACCTGCCCAAGGGCCCAAATAAAAGGCCGTTAAGGGCCCAATTGAAAAGGCCAGTAGCAGCAGAGGGCAAGTGCAGCCGCCTTGCTTGGGGAGCGCTATTGCGAAGACAGACGTAGCTGTTCTGGAAGTATCTGGAGCAGCTGCAGCTTTGGAAACAGCTACGACGACGCCTTCGAGTATGGGACATCAGCCTAAGCTGAAGGATGTAGTTAAAAAGGCTTCGGATTCAGCGCCAAAGACAAACTATGTTGTGATGAGGCCACCGCTTTCTTCAAAGTTGGCAAGCACCTCAAAGCAACAGGCACCAGAACCAGCAGTACCAGCAGCACCACGATCCTCCCCTATAATATTAGGTGTATCATATGCACAGGTAAGTGGCAATTCCAAGAGTCAGTCAGCCTTAGAAATTTTAGGAAAGGGCATCACTCCTCGTCCAGCCCCATTGGACGCAGGTAAGCCTCCGCCTAAGACCGGTGCGGGTCTACAGGCTTTTTTCGACGGGAGATGGCAGGATGAGAGCTACGGTATGCAGCTCGAGCACATCAATAGATGTCCTCAGAGCGCATACCTGAAAGCGATCTTCCAGGTCATCTCTCGTGAGGAGCTATTCTCCATGGGAATAATAGCTGGGGGAATGGTTGAGGTGTACACCACGACCCTCGAGAGTGCTACCAAGCTCATGCTTGCGGGCATCGAGGTGGATGGTAGACACCTTGTGCCATTCCCACTCAGGGAAAAGCCCACGAAGGTCGTGTTTTCACGGGTCCCAATGCGAGCCAGTCATGAAGACCTCCTGAATTTCCTAGGGAGATTTGGGAAGGTTCATGGCTGTGTTCGCGCCATTCCAATTAAAATTGGGGACGAGGGTCTTGGGCGGGGTATTTTCGGTACCAGCCGGGAAGCGTCCATCACTCTAAACAAGGGGTGCACGCTTCCAAGAGGCTTCTACTTGAGCATATCCGGCTCGAGGCACTGGATAGACGTGAGCACCGAAGCAAAATGCCATGCTTGCCATTTGGTAGGGCATTTTATTGCTGACTGCCCCGGGAGAACCGGGAGGAAGGCTGAACCGAGGGTTCCCTCGAAGGAAGCCACTACTACAGTAGTGGATCTGGAGAAGGAGCCTTCGGCCGGCACTCTACCTCCTATTTTGGAGCAGCCAGTGGTTAAGGTGCCTGAATTTATCCTAGAGGCAAAAATAGTTATGGCTGTAAACGGCGCCACGTTGGCACGTGAAAACACGGCTACTTCTGACGAGGAGTCGAATAGCCAAGTAGTGAAAAAAAGAGGACGAGGAGGAAGAAAGTTGACCGGGTGATGCTGCCTCCTCCAGAGCCAGCAAAGCCAGTCGCTCCAAAACGGCCCCACTCGGAGGAGGACGATAGTGGTGCCCGCGGTTCGAAGGTTGTTGTGAGGGAGGCGGAAGCATCTCTCGAACAGCTTTCGGACTGCGATATGACCGGTTTGGAAGAGACTGGTCTCTCGAGCTTCAGTGGCTACGAGTCGTGTGGTAGCACCATTTCGACTGGTAGCCAATTTGAGGTCTCGAAGGGGATGGAAAACATTCCTAGGGAGAAGATCTCTGAAATTCTTGGCCAGCTCCAGTACAAGAAGAGCTCAGATAAAATCTGGAGCATTCTTGTAAAGGAGCTGGAGAGGCCAGAGCTGTTACTTCCTCAGCTTCGAATCCTACAACAGGAGTCCAAGAAGAGGAGGAAGTACAACCATGTAGCTCGGTTAGATCGTCTCCATAGGAAGGTGGAGGAGTTGCTTCAGGAGCATCGCTTGGCCGATTCTCCTCGTCAATAGACGTCGCACATTCATCGTTTGAGCTTTTCATCTCTTTGAATGTGCAAGATAGCTTCGATCAACACCGGGGGTTTAAGTGCACATACAAGGTTACACAGCACTATCGAACATGTCAAAATGTTCGATATAGACATCGCGCTTCTACAGGAGACGAACTTTACACAAGACACATATACACAACTTGAGCGTTATGCTTATTTACACACTGGCTATGCAATGTTTGCCACACCTGCGCCTCGCCGAGGCTCAGGGGTGGCAATCATTGTATCCAACAAATTTACACTATCGTCTCCTGTCTATACAGATATCTTCCCAGGCTTCGCTTCTTCCTTGGACTTTGTCATTCAAGACAAAAATATCAAGGTAGTAAACGTGTACCATCCTCATGACCAGGACATTACAAGACAAGTTCTTGATAGTGTTCAGTCGTGTCTGGTGAATTTTAGCAGTGAAACTGTCCTCGGAGGTGATTTCAACTGCACTCTGAATCCGTCAATGGATCGGCACTCTGGAGTTGAGTTCAACTCTGTCAATGCTACTCGATTGAGGAATTTTGTCGGTGTTTTCAGACTCGTGGATATCTATCGTTGGATGCATCCTACGACTAGATCATACACGAGGGTCTCGCGAAATATCCATGCATGTCTCGCAGGCTCCAGAATTGATAGACTTTACGTCTCACCTGGAATACTAGAACATTTCGTTGGTGTCACCCATGAAGTGTGTTCGATTAGTGATCACCTTCTTGTAGTGGCGACCAGCACTCTAGTTGAAAGACGAACTGCATACTGGATATTCAACAACTATTTGTTGAATTCCGAGCAGTTCATCAATGAGTTGATTGATTTCTGGCACGATTGGCAAGAGAGGAAAGCTGACTTTCCTTTTCTTAGTCAATGGTGGGATGTTGGAAAGCTCCAGATTCGGTCTTTTATCGAGACAAATTTCAATCGAAGTGGCTATCAAGCTTCTAGCTTGTCGGCCGAGGTTTCTCGGGTGGCAGCTCTTCTCCCAACTATAATAAATAATAAAGGAACGCTTGGCGACACAGACTTACAAGCACAGCTTGGTGTTTGTGCTGCGCGGCCAATCGCGCTGGCTGAGAGAAGGCGATTCTCCAACCAAGTACTTCTTTCAGGCGACTAGACGTCGTACTGCTTCTTGTGAGGTCGAATCGATAATTGATGAATCTGGACAAGTCCTCAACGGACAACAGCTATCAGAATATATTCGAGACTACTACAGTAGTCTCTACTCTGAATCGACGTCGACAACATCCTCGACCACTCATGAATTTCTTGAGAATATTCCAACTTTCTCTGAAGACAGTAAGGAGCTCCTGGATACAGTAATCACATTGGAGGATATGATTGCTGCGACAAAGGATCTAAGGCGACACACTTCACCTGGTTATGACGGCTTGACTCCAGAATTCTTCATATGTTTCAGGGATTTATTAATTCCTGACCTTTTGGAAGTCTTCAATTCGGCGGTTGAGACGCCTTCAGACTTTCCTTCTAGTTGGAGGAGATCTGTTATGCGCTTGATTCCAAAGAAGGGTGATTTGCAGAGGATGGGGAACTGGAGGCCAGTAACCCTATGCAATGTAGACTACAAAATCGTCTGCAAAGCATTAGGGGCGATACTCCGCTCAGTGATTGCTTCGGTAATACACCCGGAACAGTCCTATTGTGTACCTGGTCGTAGTATCTACGACAACATCGCGGTATCCAAGCATTTGTTTGCCTACCATGAACAGACAGGTACACAAATGGCCATGATCTCACTTGACCAGCAAAAGGCTTTTGATAGTGTCTCGCACGAGTATCTCTTGACTGCTCTCGAGGCATTTGGGTTTCCGCCCAGGTGGCTCGATATCGTCGGGAAACTGTATAGAGATTCAGCGATTTTGATTAAGCATCAAGGACAAGTTCTGGCTCCTATCTCGTTTCATCGAGGTATTAGACAGGGCTGTCCATTGTCAGGTATGCTTTATGATCTTTCGTTGGAGCCGCTACTGGTGAATCTTCGTCGAATGCTCGGACAGTATGCGGTTCGTCTACCATATACCAATGTGAGGCCTCTTATGTTGGCGTATGCGGATGATCTGTCTATTTTCGTGACAGGAGATGAAGCTTTTCCGGTCGCTCGTGCTGTTTTCGAACAGTTCGAACGTATAGCGGGCGCTAAAATCAACCTTAGTAAGAGTCAAGGCTTGTGGTGTGGAAGGTGGAGAGATCGTACAGATACTCCACTGAACATCCAATGGACTAATACTTGCCTGAAGTATTTAGGTGTGTATATCGGACGCGAAAGTAAATCAAATAATAGCCGCATCGCTCTTGAGAAACTCTCTAGAGCTGTAAACTCATGGCGTAGTCGACTGTTTCCATTATCCTTAATGGGTAGGTCAGTCGTGATAAACTATTTGATTACCTCGTCCATCGTTCATCTGCTAAAGTCTGAGACGTTTGATGAAGGCTTTGTAGGTCTTCTTCAAGCAAAAGCGATAGACGCCTTTTGGTGCGGAAGACGATGGGTTGCTGAAAGCACGCTCTGTCTGCCAGTCAAGATAGGTGGATTAGGTCTCACTAACTTGGTTGTGAAATCAAGGTGTCTCCAAGTGCGTGCATTCCAAAGAGTGTTTTGCCAGAGAGACAGCTTGATTTCTCAACTGTGGGTGAATGTACTGGGAGGGATCGGCATAGGGGAGTATTACTACCTACTCTCTGTTCGACCACCTTATCCTCGTGACTGGCCACAGGATCTAATCTCAACGATTCAGACCTGGGGCAGAATCAGGCCAGCATTTCACCTTCAGTGGAATGCTCTAAGGTACACGCAATTCGCGTCGATTCCAATCAGGTTTAATCCTGAATTAATAGATTCAGTGTTCAGTAATGCTCGGGGTTTTGAAGCTGACACGGATACACTGACGGTTCTCGGAGATATTATTGATATCTCTGGAAACTGTCGAATAAACACTAACACTGCACAACTACACGACCTGGCTGCTTCTGCGCGGGAGAGATTTCGCCAACTTGGGACCAGTGACCCTGGCACTAAGTTGGAAGATGCTTTCGTTCTGAACAGACCACCACACACACCTTTCAGCACACTTACAAAACGTGTGCTCCGTGACGTGCTTATGTCAATAAGACCTCCGGAGTATACAGGATACAACAGATGGCGAACACACCTCGGGGTGAATATGGGCGTGATGGGAGGGATAACTCGCAGAGTAGTCTAAAGTTATCCTTCTAGTTACAAAGATGCTGATGTAGCATTCAAATTGCTGCATCACAGTCTTATGCATCCTAATCAGTTGTCACATATCGACCGCCGAGTTCAGAGGATTTGCACAGTTTGTGCTGGCGAAGGCACCCTGTTTCACAGGTTCTTCACTTGTCCGGCTTTGCAGGGTCTAATGGATCTCGTGCGCGGTATGTGTCAGTTGATCCACCCGAAAAAAGTTCAGTGATTTGGTCTCTAACTAATATACTAGTTGTGTGTCTGTATAGTGTGTGAAATAAGTTGTAAAAGTTCAGAAGTGAATGACAGTTTTGGAATTAATTCAATTTAATTTAAAAAAAAATTTCTCGTTGCCATGGCAACGTCAAAATTGTGAAAAATTTTTTTAAATTAAATTGAATTAATTCCAAAACTGTCATTCACTTCTGAACTTTTACAACTTATTTCACACACTATACAGACACACAACTAGTATATTAGTTAGAGACCAAATCACTGAACTTTTTTAGTACGAATCGCTGTTTTTAATAATTATTATTTCTGGAAGCTCTAAATTGACACGACTGCTCTCTTTGAAATAATTTTTTTTTATTTGTATATGCTCTTTATTGAGTGGCTCATTGGCTCTTTTAAAAATTTCTTAAAACTAATTGGCAAAAGGCACAAAATTGTAAAAAAGACACTAGCTAAACTAACTTATAAAAAGTCAAAAGGGACAATTAAAACAATTAAGATAACAAAAATGACACACAAAAAGGAAAACAAACAAGACAAAATTCTCAAAAGAGACTAAAAACGGACACAAGAATTTTGAAAAAGATCTAAAGTTTAACCAAAAATTTAGAACCAGTCACAATTTTGACAATTGGGTAAGTGGCAGTTCCAAGAAGTTCCAAATTTTCAAAATAAACTAATAAAAATGTCCCTAAACGAGCGAATTTCAACAAAAAATTTTGCAATTTAGAACCGAAACCGAAACCGAATTAAAAATAAATCACCGAACGAACGAAAAATTTACGCGATACCGTTATAGATTCCGGCGAGAGCAGCCTGTAGTATCATAGACATCTACAAACTGCCCTCATCATCCCTCCAGCTTAGCATCTCTAACAGAGTGCTTGTCCTTCCCACAGCACTTGCAACGATTCCTAAGCAAGGAGAAGCCCCGTGGACTAGTGTTGCAAATGCTGTGGCCTGCTATCACCAGTGAAAAACAAGAGCTCCGTCCTGCACCGACGATAGTGGTTGCCATGTGCAGTTGAATGTGTCTGCGTTCGTTGCCAGATATTCAAGACGTAAACGTCTCTTCAACCTGTCAACGAAGTGGCGCTTAAGTGCGTGTGCGTGGTGTTGTGGGTCAGTGTTCTGATTCCCATCTTCGACTCTCATGTAGTACAGGTGAATTGTAGATTTGGCCAGTGTCAACACAAAGCTAATCAAACAATTCACTCGACTACAGACCCTTGGTCCCCATAGAAACGATGTCCTAGTAATGCCGAAATTCGGGTGGATCAACTGACACATACCGCGCACGAGATCCATTAGACCCTGCAAAGCCGGACAAGTGAAGAACCTGTGAAACAGGGTGCCTTCGCCAGCACAAACTGTGCAAATCCTCTGAACTCGGCGGTCGATATGTGACAACTGATTAGGATGCATAAGACTGTGATGCAGCAATTTGAATGCTACATCAGCATCTTTGTAACTAGAAGGATAACTTTAGACTACTCTGCGAGTTATCCCTCCCATCACGCCCATATTCACCCCGAGGTGTGTTCGCCATCTGTTGTATCCTGTATACTCCGGAGGTCTTATTGACATAAGCACGTCACGGAGCACACGTTTTGTAAGTGTGCTGAAAGGTGTGTGTGGTGGTCTGTTCAGAACGAAAGCATCTTCCAACTTAGTGCCAGGGTCACTGGTCCCAAGTTGGCGAAATCTCTCCCGCGCAGAAGCAGCCAGGTCGTGTAGTTGTGCAGTGTTAGTGTTTATTCGACAGTTTCCAGAGATATCAATAATATCTCCGAGAACCGTCAGTGTATCCGTGTCAGCTTCAAAACCCCGAGCATTACTGAACACTGAATCTATTAATTCAGGATTAAACCTGATTGGAATCGACGCGAATTGCGTGTACCTTAGAGCATTCCACTGAAGGTGAAATGCTGGCCTGATTCTGCCCCAGGTCTGAATCGTTGAGATTAGATCCTGTGGCCAGTCACGAGGATAAGGTGGTCGAACAGAGAGTAGGTAGTAATACTCCCCTATGCCGATCCCTCCCAGTACATTCACCCACAGTTGAGAAATCAAGCTGTCTCTCTGGCAAAACACTCTTTGGAATGCACGCACTTGGAGACACCTTGATTTCACAACCAAGTTAGTGAGACCTAATCCACCTATCTTGACTGGCAGACAGAGCGTGCTTTCAGCAACCCATCGTCTTCCGCACCAAAAGGCGTCTATCGCTTTTGCTTGAAGAAGACCTACAAAGCCTTCATCAAACGTCTCAGACTTTAGCAGATGAACGATGGACGAGGTAATCAAATAGTTTATCACGACTGACCTACCCATTAAGGATAATGGAAACAGTCGACTACGCCATGAGTTTACAGCTCTAGAGAGTTTCTCAAGAGCGATGCGGCTATTATTTGATTTACTTTCGCGTCCGATATACACACCTAAATACTTCAGGCAAGTATTAGTCCATTGGATGTTCAGTGGAGTATCTGTACGATCTCTCCACCTTCCACACCACAAGCCTTGACTCTTACTAAGGTTGATTTTAGCGCCCGCTATACGTTCGAACTGTTCGAAAACAGCACGAGCGACCGGAAAAGCTTCATCTCCTGTCACGAAAATAGACAGATCATCCGCATACGCCAACATAAGAGGCCTCACATTGGTATATGGTAGACGAACCGCATACTGTCCGAGCATTCGACGAAGATTCACCAGTAGCGGCTCCAACGAAAGATCATAAAGCATACCTGACAATGGACAGCCCTGTCTAATACCTCGATGAAACGAGATAGGAGCCAGAACTTGTCCTTGATGCTTAATCAAAATCGCTGAATCTCTATACAGTTTCCCGACGATATCGAGCCACCTGGGCGGAACCCAAATGCCTCGAGAGCAGTCAAGAGATACTCGTGCGAGACACTATCAAAAGCCTTTTGCTGGTCAAGTGAGATCATGGCCATTTGTGTACCTGTCTGTTCATGGTAGGCAAATAAATGCTTGGATACCGCGATGTTGTCGTAGATACTACGACCAGGTACACAATAGGACTGTTCCGGGTGTATTACCGAAGCAATCACTGAGCGGAGTATCGCCCCTAATGCTTTGCAGACGATTTTGTAGTCTACATTGCATAGGGTTACTGGCCTCCAGTTCCCCATCCTCTGCAAATCACCCTTCTTTGGAATCAAGCGCATAACAGATCTCCTCCAACTAGAAGGAAAGTCTGAAGGCGTCTCAACCGCCGAATTGAAGACTTCCAAAAGGTCAGGAATTAATAAATCCCTGAAACATATGAAGAATTCTGGAGTCAAGCCGTCATAACCAGGTGAAGTGTGTCGCCTTAGATCCTTTGTCGCAGCAATCATATCCTCCAATGTGATTACTGTATCCAGGAGCTCCTTACTGTCTTCAGAGAAAGTTGGAATATTCTCAAGAAATTCATGAGTGGTCGAGGATGTTGTCGACGTCGATTCAGAGTAGAGACTACTGTAGTAGTCTCGAATATATTCTGATAGCTGTTGTCCGTTGAGGACTTGTCCAGATTCATCAATTATCGATTCGACCTCACAAGAAGCAGTACGACGTCTAGTCGCCTGAAAGAAGTACTTGGTTGGAGAATCGCCTTCTCTCAGCCAGCGCGATTGGCCGCGCAGCACAAACACCAAGCTGTGCTTGTAAGTCTGTGTCGCCAAGCGTTCCTTTATTATTTATTATAGTTGGGAGAAGAGCTGCCACCCGAGAAACCTCGGCCGACAAGCTAGAAGCTTGATAGCCACTTCGATTGAAATTTGTCTCGATAAAAGACCGAATCTGGAGCTTTCCAACATCCCACCATTGACTAAGAAAAGGAAAGTCAGCTTTCCTCTCTTGCCAATCGTGCCAGAAATCAATGAACTCATTGATGAACTGCTCGGAATTCAACAAATAGTTGTTGAATATCCAGTATGCAGTTCGTCTTTCAACTAGAGTGCTGGTCGCCACTACAAGAAGGTGATCACTAATCGAACACACTTCATGGGTGACACCAACGAAATGTTCTAGTATTCCAGGTGAGACGTAAAGTCTATCAATTCTGGAGCCTGCGAGACATGCATGGATATTTCGCGAGACCCTCGTGTATGATCTAGTCGTAGGATGCATCCAACGATAGATATCCACGAGTCTGAAAACACCGACAAAATTCCTCAATCGAGTAGCATTGACAGAGTTGAACTCAACTCCAGAGTGCCGATCCATTGACGGATTCAGAGTGCAGTTGAAATCACCTCCGAGGACAGTTTTACTGCTAAAATTCACCAGACACGACTGAACACTATCAAGAACTTGTCTTGTAATGTCCTGGTCATGAGGATGGTACACGTTTACTACCTTGATATTTTTGTCTTGAATGACAAAGTCCAAGGAAGAAGCGAAGCCTGGGAAGATATCTGTATAGACAGGAGACGATAGTGTAAATTTGTTGGATACAATGATTGCCACCCCTGAGCCTCGGCGAGGCGCAGGTGTGGCAAACATTGCATAGCCAGTGTGTAAATAAGCATAACGCTCAAGTTGTGTATATGTGTCTTGTGTAAAGTTCGTCTCCTGTAGAAGCGCGATGTCTATATCGAACATTTTGACATGTTCGATAGTGCTGTGTAACCTTGTATGTGCACTTAAACCCCCGGTGTTGATCGAAGCTATCTTGCACATTCAAAGAGATGAAAAGCTCAAACGATGAATGTGCGACGTCTATTGACGAGGAGAATCGGCCAAGCGATGCTCCTGAAGCAACTCCTCCACCTTCCTATGCAGACGATCTAACCGAGCTACATGGTTGTACTTCCTCCTCTTCTTGGACTCCTGTTGTAGGATTCGAAGCTGAGGAAGTAACAGCTCTGGCCTCTCCAGCTCCTTTACAAGAATGCTCCAGATTTTATCTGAGCTCTTCTTGTACTGGAGCTGGCCAAGAATTTCAGAGATCTTCTCCCTAGGAATGTTTTCCATCCCCCAACGTCAAAATTGTGAAAATTTTTAGTTTAAACAGTGGAATTTATAATTTGAACAGAGAAAATTTATTAAAGTTTTAATTAAAAACAATTTTCTATTGAAAAAATTAAAAATATTGACTGCCGCACTCAATATGAGTACGTGCAGCAGCAGCGATTCTGGGGGGACTGATGATCCCCCCAAATTAAGTACAAGGGTGAAGAAGACTGTTAAAGCTTCTTAATCATAAAAACCTGCTCAACGGCCCAAAGAAAAGGCTGTTAAGGGCCCAATTGAAAAGGCCAGTAGTAGCAGAGGGCAAGTGCAGCCGCCTTGCTTGGGGAGCGCTATTGCGAAGACAGACGTAGCTGTTCTGGAAGTATCTGGAGCATTGGCTTCAAAATCTACGGCTATCTCTGCAGCGTCTGTAGCTGCAGCTTTGGCAACAGCTACGACGACGCCTTCGAGTATGGGACATCAGCCTAAGCTGAAGGATGTAGTTAAAAAGGCTTCGGATTCAGCGCCAAAGACAAACTATGTTGTGATGAGGCCACCGCTTTCTTCAAAGTTGGCAAGCACCTCAAAGCAACAGGCACCAGAACCAGCAGTACCAGCAGCACCACGATCCTCCCCTATAATGTTAGGTGTATCATATGCACAGGTAAGTGGCAATTCCAAGAGTCAGTTATCTATCGAAATTATAGGTAAAGGCATCACTCCTCGTCCAGCCCCACTGGACGCAGGTAAGCCTCGGCCTAAGACCGGTGCGGGCCTTCAGGCTTTTTTCGACGGGAGATGGCAGGATGAGAGCTACGGTATGCAGCTCGAGCACATCAATAGATGTCCTCAGAGCGCATACCTGAAAGCGATCTTCCAGGTCATCTCTAGTGAGGAGCTATTCTCCATGGGAGTAATAGCTGGGGGAAGGGTTGAGGTGTATACCACAACCCTCGGTAGTGCTACCAAGCTTATGCTTGAGGGCATCGAGGTTGATGGTAGGCACTTTGTGCCGTTCCCACTCAGGGAAAAGCCCACGAAGGTCGTGTTTTCACGGGTCCCAATGCGAGCCAGTCATGAAGACCTCCTGAATTTCCTAGGGAGATTTGGGAGGGTTCATGGCAACGTTCGCGCTATTCCCATTAAAATCGGGGACGAGGGTCTTGGGCGGGGTATCCGCGGTACCAGCCGGGAAGCGTCCATCACTCTAAACAAGGGGTGCACGCTTCCAAGAGGCTTCTACTTGAGCATATCCGGCTCGAGGCACTGGATAGACGTGAGCACCGAAGCAAAATGCCATGCTTGCCATTTGGTAGGGCATTTTATTGCTGACTGCCCCGGGAGAACCGGGAGGAAGGCTGAACCGAGGGTTCCCTCGAAGGAAGCCACTACTACAGTAGTGGATCTGGAGAAGGAGCCTTCGGCCGGCACTCTACCTCCCATTTTGGAGCAGCCAGTGGTTAAGGTGCCTGAAGTTATCCTAGAGGCAAAAATAGTTATGGCTGTAAACGGCGCCACGTTGGCACGTGAAAACACGGCTACTTCTGACGAGGAGTCGAATAGCCAAGTAGTGAAAAAAAGAGGACGAGGAGGAAGAAAGTTGACCGGGTGATGCTGCCTCCTCCAGAGCCAGCAAAGCCAGTCGCTCCAAAACGGCCCCACTCGGAGGAGGACGATAGTGGTGCCCGCGGTTCGAAGGTTGTTGTGAGGGAGGCGGAAGCATCTCTCGAACAGCTTTCGGACTGCGATATGACCGGTTTGGAAGAGACTGGTCTCTCGAGCTTCAGTGGCTATGAGTCGTGTGGTAGCGCCATTTCGACTGGTAGCCAATTTGAGGTCTCGAGGGTGATGGAAACCCTTCCTAGGGAGAAAATTCGCAGCATTCTTGGCCACCTCTTGTACAAGAAGAATTCAGGTAAAATCTGGAGTATTCTTGTACGGGAGCTGGAGAGGCCAGAGTTGTTACTTCCTCAACTTCTACTCCTACAACAGGAGTCGAAGAAAAAGGGGAAGGACAACGATGTAGCTCGCTTGGATCGTCTCCATAGGAGGGTGGAGGAGCTGATTCAGGAGCATGGCTTGGTCGATTCTTCTCGTCCGTAGACGTCGTACCATCTTCTTATCTCTTTGAATGTGTAAGATAGGCTCTATTAACACCGGGGGTTTAAGTGCTCATACAAGACTACACAGTACTATCGAACATGTCAAAATGTTCGATATAGACATTACACTTCTGCAGGAGACGAATTTCACTCCAGACACTTATACACAACTTGAGCGCTATGCTTATCTACACACTGGCTCCGCTTAGGAATCGTTGCAAGTGCTGTGGGAAAGACAAGCACTCTGTTAGAGATGCTAAGCTAGAGGGATGATGAGGGCAGTTTGTATAGGTCCATGATACTACAGGCTGCACTCGCGGGACTCTATAACGGTATCGCGTAAATTTTTCGTTCGTTCGACTTCTTATTTTAATTCAGTTTCGGTCTCGGTGCTAAATTTTAAAATTTTTGTTGAAATTCGCTCGTTTAGGTAAAGATATTTATTACATTATTTTGGAATTTTGGAACTTTTTTTATTGTTTTACATCTTTTAGGCATTGTTCAAAATTTTTGTATCCGTTTATTGTCTCTTTTGAGAACATAATGTTCACTTTTTGTCCTTTTACCTATTAGTGTCTAGTTTGTTTTTGTTGTCCCTATTGACTGTTATGTTTGTGATTTTTTAGTTTAGCTAGTGTCTTTTTCTTATACATTGTACAGCCTTTTGCACCTATTTTTAAGGAATTTTGAAAAGAGCCAAAGAGCCAAAAAATAAAGAGCTTATATACATAAAAAAAAAAATTATGCCTAATGAAATCAATATACGCTGTTTCATATTATTATTTAAGTTGTTCATAGCAAGTGAAAAAATGTCAATTAAACTTCTATTCTAAATAATGTGTCATTGAATCAACGAAAAATATTTTAATGAAATGCATTTATTGATATTATGGATTTTGAGTGTGAAAACTTGTATGAATGATCATAGATGAAAACGTCAATGAAATGTCCTCGATGAAAACTTGAAAGAATGAAGATCGCAGAAAACTTCAATGAATAACATCCATTGAAAATATTGACGACCAATTAATTTGTGTGTGGTACTTGTAACTTGAATTGAGTACAGTCGAAACGACTATAGACTTAAAATATATCTAATAAGATTTTCGTTTTTTATGTAATCCACCTATTAGAAGTGGTTTCGACTTTATTCGATTCAAACTATATAGTAGCGCCACAGCAGAAAGGAATGAATTAGAATTATAATTAGAATTAGAATTTATTAATGCAAATACGTACACAAGATATTACAATGGATTTTGGATAAAAAAGGATTTTAGTCGGTTATTGCTATATCTGGAAAGTAGAATTTGGAAATATGGGAAATAAAAAAATATCTTTCAAACAATTAAACGTATATTTCACATGATTTGAAGATAATTTACAAAAAAAAAAAGGAGATAATGCAACAAATTTATTATCTAATAGGATATTTAATGTAGTACTTTATTGCAAGAAAAAAAGAAAAGATACATAGCGTAAGAGCACTGCACACCAACCAGTAACCGAATATTCCTATTACTAAAGAAAATAACCTTTTTATCACACGCACTTTTTAGTTTTCACTCGTACTCAAGTTAACTTGAACTAAACACTTGCAATTTTGACCTGCATCGACGTTTACGCAGATGACTCATCAAAGAAATATCAACTAGAAAAGAGTAAACAAAATCGTCTAAATACAAAGGCGGGTTTCGCTTCTTTTCTGCAGGAAATGTACACATATTTTTCAGTGATATGTAATTTTTAACTTGAAACGATTTTCTCTCAAAAATAAATATCTTCACATTTCTCAAGTTCCACGCCAGATGATATTATAAATGACTACCACATCAAAACGTGTACCAATTGCAGAAAATACACTCAATTTGACTATTTCTCAGGTTCCACTTCGCTAAAAAGTTGAAGTGAGTGGAACTCGTTTTCGAACTGGCGCAAGTAAACTGGTGGGTATGTCAAGAGGAGGCGAGGGACTGAAAACGAGGTTACTTGGGACAGTAACTTCGCTTGTGAAAACTCTGCTTTAGTCAAGTGCAATTTATTAAGGGAGAAAAAATAAAGAGCCTCCAAGGTAGCCCAAGAAGGCATCCAATCAGCTTAATTAGTTAACGACAGGATACTAAGCGAACGCTTAAGAAAAACGCTCTTAGCGGTTGGTATTCCTACAATTTTATGTTATTTTTTTAAAATTTACCAATTTTTTCATAGTTGTGTTAGAAAAACACATGCATGAATTAAAATCCTTCATTTCCAATTATTCCGATCAAAATGATTTTATGATTTTTATTTTATTTTTGTGAGTTGTCTTATGATGTAGTCGCCTTAGATGTGAGCTGCTATTACGCTTAAATGCCCAGCTTATTCCAAAATAGATAAAACGCTTGCAACTTTCATTCCGCTTTCAGAAAACCTAAATTTACACACATTAAAGTTTTCGTTATCGCCATCTCTCCAATTTCTTAGACAAATATCCTTTTCATGATTAATAGCTCGATTCCATTAAGTCCCCTAGAGCTAAATTTCTGTACAGAACCATTTCATGGGCTTGCGTCGCAGTTGACATGACGAAACTTTAGACATTGCTTCCGCTCTGAATCCCCTCTGGTGATAAATCATGAGGAAGCTCTACATTTATTTTAACTGACGCTACTGACCCTTTCCCTAATCTGTACAACTATAAGATTGAGGTGGGACAACATGTCATAAACAATATATGAGTTTCCAGCACTTATCTTATTTACTTGACACTTTTATAAAGGAAATCTCAAACGGACCTCAAATGTCAAAGGCTTTTTGTGGCGACCTATCATGAACTTGGGTCAGAAAAATTTTTCTCCCCACTTGTACATAGATAAATATTACAAAGAATTTCTTTGCACTAAACTGTATAGTTCTTTTAAGCATCATCCTCTCGGAGTGACACCTGTATCTTAAGGAGGTCTTGCATTTCATCTGGTAGCCTTATTCTCGATTCTTCAACTTATATAGGATAGGAAATACTCCTGGGGAAGATAGACAAGTCACACAAATACCGCTTTGATATTATCTTTTTGTTTTTTCAGCTGCAATTCAATGCTTTCTTCCGAAACCAATCCTGTTGGCCTTAGCAAAAGGGTTAAAATATAAAGGTCTCAAAGGTGCAACCATTTATATGTTATTATACGAACACTGCAGCATATTTGGCATGTGGATCAGGAGATATCCCAAAAGATAGATGCAGAATGAGATGTAAGTTGAATTTTCACAAAATCACTGGAATAGAAACAGAAAATTTTACCTTGCACTCACACTTACGATATTATGTAGTTTGATAGTGTTTGCAAGTATGAGTTCAAAGCTCTGGGTACATATAAAATTGCGCTTAAATTACCGGCTCTATGAATGGATTCATAATTTTGCATGTGAATATTCGGTTGAATGTTTCGCTATTTTTAATTACTTTCTAATTTATTTCGAAATGCACTAGAGCAGTGGGACATTTAATCTCCGCTTAGTTACATATTTTCTGAAGCATACACAACGAATGTATTGAACATGAAAATTTTTAACTGTGCTGAAATTCACGGCATCACGTCGTCAACGGAGAAAATTGTTGGGAGCCATAACTGCATACCTAATCTAGACTTGGAAAATGTTTTCCTATTCAACCGAAGTGAACTCGGAAATTTCAATTTAATTTTCTTTTTAAGGAGTTCCGTGACGGTATGCCTTAAATTTGCTATCAATTATGTTATGCGTACCTACTTATTCCTTAGAAAAGATACTGAATGGCATCATAAACTGGACAATAATGGACGAAATGAAAGCAATTTGTTGCAGGGCAGGTTACTTTTATGACTTTTAAATTAAAAGTTACAAGTAACCGGTAATTGTATAACTTAAAAAAAACAGTCATTATATAACCGTTTATTTTTTATATATTAAATTTTTTAATAACCGGTAATTTTTAAGCTATATTTTTCAGTCAAATAATAAAAGTCAAAAAATTACTTTTATTTTTCAGTCAACTAATAAAAGTCAAAAAATCAGTTTTATTTTTCAATCAAACAAAAAAGTCATTTTCTTTAACTTTTATTTTCTTCAACCAGATATTTAAGTCACTTGTTAAAGAATTTCTTATTTTGTGGTATTACTGAAAGAAACTCACAATAAAATTTATGCGGAATATGGAAGAAATATTGTTAAAAAAGTGTTATACGTTATGTTTTGCGAAAATAAGTAGAAAACAAACAGGGGAATCTTATTTTAAAAAATGTTGTTCAATTTAAAGGTTTTTATTTAATTTCACAAATAATATGTTTTTAATATTTTCTTCTCTTTAACCCATCCTCAGATCAGTAAGAATCAGATATGCAGAAAAAGCCATATCCACACTTACTTGCGGCTGGAACTGCAAGCAACAGCATTGCTGCCTCATTTAGAAATGGATAAATATATATAATAATATCTGAATCTATGTCACTGCGTTTTTTTATTTGATTTGAATTTCTTTCAAAAAAATAATTAAAAGTGTTTTATTTGTTCTTTAATTCATAATCACAAAATAATTTCATGGAATAATTTCATTGAATTCAAGTAAATGCAAATGAATTCACACATACTTCAATGAATGCAATGCATTCCAGAGTAATATGCAGTTCAAGTAATGCATTCTCTTTCTAAAAAGAAAACGAATGCATTGGGCAATATTTTTTTGAGGAATGTGGCATTGTATTTCCTAATTCATAATACTGAAGAGGATTGAAAGAATGGAAAATTATGTATTATTCATTCCTTTGAATTAAATCCAAAATAAACTGCATTCTTTAACAAATCTTGGCAATAACCAAAAAAAAAAAATAAAAATCAATTTGCAAGAAACTCTTGTCGTATGTTCTAAAAAGTGGTACTTACTACGAATCGATAGTTACAAGTGCTGATTTTTAGGAATGTGCGAAAAGTGTGCTGCTCACAGATTTGGAAATAACGCGCTCAAAAATCTATATATCACCTTTTATAGGTCAAAAACTTCCAATTTGACATATGCAACAAACCAACACTCGGTGATATAGAATAATTCGGTATATAAACATTACAAACTACAGAATAAACACATTCTAGGAGAAACAGTATGGAATCACCTTATACAGCGCGTAAATTAATTGAAAATATAAAATTTGCTAAAACGGCAACTGTACATAGTTGATTTGCGAAAACATTATCAAGGTAAAATCGTTTGCTTTTGCAAGCAGAATGTGATCGAACACAAATGGAAAACATTTAAGATTACATTGTGTTTGTTCAGTAATATGTACCATATGGAAATAAAAAAAATAAAACACAATTTATGAACAAACACTTAATATGTATAATGTAATGCAACTAATATACAAATTAACAGGGATGTAAAGCACACAAGTTTTGACTGAACTCATCGCTCAACTCAAGCAGTGAACCCGCTCAATTATTGAGTCTGCTCAACAGTTGAGCGGTGGTTCATTGCTCGAAATTTGAGCGGACTCACTGCTTGAGTGGACTTGAACTCAGGGATGTAAAGGACTCAAATTTGGACTCAACTCATCGCTCAACTCAAGCAGTGAGTCTGCTCAATTATTGAGTCCACTCAACAGTTGAGCGGTGGTACGTCGCTCGAAATTTGAGCGGACTCACTGGTTGAGCGGACTCAATCATGAGCGGATCCAGTCTTCAGCGGACTCACTGCTTGAATGGACTTGAGCGGACTCACTGCCTGAGCGGACTCATCATTTGAGGAAAATACCATACTTGAAAATGTTATAATTCAATTCAAGGAAATTGTACTTATATTTTTCCATAAAATCAGCGTCTTACTCTATACTTTTTCCATTGATATGTAGTATTTCAAAATTTTCGTAATTTATACGACATCTATTAGGAGTTAACGTTAGTTTTCCTATGCTAAACAATCTTTCTACCGGAGCACTACTAGGCAGTGCTGTGTTGTATTCGGTAAAAAGGTTCTTTATCACCGAAAAACGTTTGTTTTCAAATATGTTCGAGGTTTTGTCTATGGAGAAATTATACTCCAAGAACAATTTTTGTCCCACCATTGAATTTTGGTCATCTTCACAATCACACAATGGCGTAGCTTGATTGTTATTTTGGGATTGCGTATTCATGTAGAAATATTCCAGACTTTCATTGATTCTGGAATTGATAAATTACTCAACCAATTATGCGTCGGTGTTCAATCCATTTTTCTCTATAAGAATTTTTTTTTCTACGCGTCCCAAACGGAATGACAAGCTTAGTAGACATACCCTATAGATTTCATCTAGGATATAAAAATCATAAAATGACAATAATAATGGTCATAACAAAAGATCTTTTAAAGTCTGAAGTTAACACTTATATTTTCGGCTGTAAAATTTAAATACAATTCACAAAACTGGGTTTCCTCATGTGCATATTAGTTTCCCTTTATATTTCACAAGTATTTCTATGGATAATTGTAAGTAGAATCGCCATAAATTGAATCATATCATTTTCAAGTAAGAGAAAATACTATACGGTCTTACACATTATTGAATAAGTACACTTGTACATTATATTGAGAGGAAGAAGAAATGTTGGCTAAGAAAATTATCAAAAGCTAAATTAATATAATATAATATAATGAATGACTTTGTTATAAGCCTTTCTTATTTGATTGAAATTTCAGTTTCAATTTTAATTAAATCAGATTTCTTTATGTTTTTTTAAAATATGATTTGAGTCCACTCAACTCAAATGATGAGTCCGCTCAGGCAGTGAGTCCGCTCAAGCCGCACAAGCAATAAGTCCGCTCAAGCCGCACAAGCAATGAGTCCGCTCAAGCAGTGAGTCCGCTCAAGATTAAGTCCGCTCAAACTTCGAGCAATGAACCACCGCTCAAGTGTTGAGCGGACTCAAATCCTGAGTTGAGCGATGAGTTGATATGATAAATGAGTCCGCTCATTTACAACCCTGCTTGAACTGACTCAAGTCTTGAGCAGACTCAAGTCTTGAGTGGACTCACTGGCTGAGCGGACTCATCATTTGAGTTGAGCAGACTCAAATCATGTTTAAATAACATAAGGATAATCTGATTTAATGAAAATTGAAAATGAAATTTCAATCTAATACGAAAAGCTCACAAGAAAGTCATTCATAATATTATATTATATTATATTAATTTAGCTTTCGCTTATTTTCTTAGCGAAAATTTCTCTTCCTCTCAATCTAATGTACAAATTGATCAACTTGTAAAACCTGTAAGGAAAATACCATACTTGAAAATGTTATAACTCAATTCAAGGAAATTGTATTTACATTTTTCCTTAGAATTAGCGTCTACTATATTTTTTCCATTGATATGTAGCATCACTTGCATTTCAAAATTTTCGTCATTTAGACGACATCTATTAAGAGTTAACGTTAGTTTTCCTATGCAAATAATCTTTCTACCGAAGCACTAGTAGGCAGTGCTGTGTTGTATTCGGTAAAAAGACTTTATATCACCGAAAAACGTTTGTTTTCAAATACGCTCGAGGTTTTGTCTGTGGAAAAATTATACTCCAAGAACAATTGTGAATTTTGGTCATCTTTACAATCTGAATCTCAAAATGGCGTATCGTAGAAGAAATGTTGGCTAAGAAAATTAAGAAAAGCAAAAGTAATTAATGACTTTTTGTGAGCTTTTCTTATTTGATTGAAATTCCAGTTTCAATTTCAATTAAATCAAATTCTCATTAAAACATGATTTGAGTCCGCTCAAGTCAAATGATGAGTCCGCTCAAGCCTCTCAAGCAGGAGTCCACTCAACCAGTGAGTCCGCTCAAGCTTCGAGCTCAAGTGTTGAGCGGACTTAAATCCTGAGTTGAGCGATGAGTTGATATGACAAATAAGTCCGATCATTTACAACCCTGCTAATTAACATGTATATTGTCGAAGAAAAAAAAATTCCATAGATGAAAATAATGAAAAATTCAGCGAAGTAAGTTATACTTCTTCATATAATGAAAAAAAAATCTATAAATTGAAAAGTTTTTTTTAGTGTAAAATTGTCTTGATTTTTAGTGTTTGTTTATTAAATATTTTCAGCATGAAGCAATACGCAGTTATATATTTTCCAGACGTAACACTTTTTTAACAATATTTCTTCCATATTCCGCATAAATTTTACTGTGAGTTTCTACTTTCAGTAATACCCCATAATGACAAATTTAACAAGAGACTTAAATATCTGGCTGAAGAAAATAAGTGAAAGAAAATGCTTTCATTGTTTGATTGAAAAATAAAAGTCGGTTTTTGACTTTTATTATTTGGTTGAAAAATATACGTTAAAAATTACCGGTTATTAACAACTTTTATTGTAAAAGTTTATTTTTACTTATATTTATTTACTTTTATAAAAAAAAAAGTAAAATTTTTCGTGGTCGTGCCACAAGTTGAAAGGGCTTTCAAAAATGTTCACACCATTAAAATATTTGTTGTTGTATTGCCTATTTTGTATGTGACTTTTTCGTTTGAAAATTAGAAAATACCAGTTATTTTCGAGTCCTGATTTGTTGTGTACAGCATCATCCAATTTATGGTCGGTTGCAGGGAAGCCAAGGTATGTGTTTACAAAAATCGTTTTCAGCAGATTTTCTGTGGAGTAAACCTCCTCGGTCTTTCATCGGTCATTTCTGAAAAAAATAGCGTTTACCACAAAACCATTGCAAGACCTTTACTATGTACAATGATCATCAATGATAGTTGTTATAGCCTAACCGCATAATTAGATAAGATAGAATTTAAGAAAACAGACATAATTTTTTTGTAAGCATAATCCAAAAACATTGTTTTACTGTAATTAAATTGCAATTCAAAGTAAAAGTTCTTTTATAAATTCTCAATAATGATATATGTACCTATAAGATCATGAATACATAACGCGACGAAACAGTAATTTAATTTTTTTTTAAATGCTTTATTATTACTGAGAAATTTGAACTATGAAGGCAATTTGGCTATGTAGAGAGTTATCTTATTACCAAAAATGGAAACTATCCACAATAAATGGTTCACTTATTTTTAATAAGAAAAAGTGATAAAGTCATTTTTAATTTTTGTTTATCAGAAAGGTGTAAAGATATTGGGCACATCATCAATAACAGCATAAATTCTATAAGGCTTAAACACAATTGCGACGACAGACGACAAACGACGACGATATATCGCTGTCAAACTTCTAAAAGCACAGCATCTTATGCGAATGTACCAAATTGCGACGACCGACGTTGAGCGATCGACGACATTATCGCCGGGATTGATCAGTTTCTAATTTTGCCGTCGTCGCTGCAGTCCTACCAACAAAATTAATCGAATGAAATGGTTGTGGCATTCACTTTTGTGTTTTTTAGGTGGTAGCACGCCGCGGTAATTTTAAAATAATGAGCTTTGAGTAGAAATTGATCGAGGTAATGCGAAATCCATAAAATAATTTATAGTTTACAAAACAGGCAAGACAAGTGGACAAAAAAGACGTGTGTTGGATGGATATTTCAAAGCGTTTAATTTACTTAATTTCCGCATTTTCAGTTTTTTCCACCCTTTGGTTCATTGCATTTCTTTCAATATAATATAAAATATTCTTGATAAAAATCTCCTTTTAAAACGTTTGAAACATTTAACAAATGAAATTTCAATATCTTCTTCTTTCACAATCGTCGCTCACCGCCTGTCGTTGCAATTGTGTTCCCAATTTTTCGAATGCCTGTTTCGCAACGAATTTTTCGCTGTCGTCTGTCGTTCTGTCGTCGGAATTGTGTTTAAGCCTATACTTAACTTTAATTAACCAACCTACACGCTGCACAGAATTAAATCTTCGGCAGACTGCTTGTTGCGGTGAATTTAAAACGGTCATCGCTATATAAACAGTAGACATAACCATTGGGCATAACTATGATCAATTTCATTCTGATGATTATGTCATTATAAATATCAATCTCCAAGTCGTAATTAAACAGTAATTCGAAAGTCGAATAAGCACGATTTGATGTGTATTCAAAGGCCGCTTATGGGGTTTTTCACCAATAAGAATTTATGATTGGTTTTCGCCCGCAAGGGACGTCCAATGTCTGGCCCTATCATCTTAGAAGATGTACGTCATTGGCTGACGAAACCATCCTTAGAGGATGCATTCATTTGCGTTACAATTTTATTTATGTTAAAAAATACCCTTGCCGGAACTTGAGCCAAGGGTAGTGAATTCCGAGCCGCGCTAGCCACTGGGCCATCGAAATATTACCAAAACTCTCTTTAAAATTGTAATACAAGCCATAAATAAAAAAGTACGTCTATATTAAATCATTTATTTTTGAAGTGTCATTCAATTTCTATAATATACAGAGTGTGTCCCAAAAGTCATGAAATAAAGAAGAATAAGAAATATTTGTTGACAATATCGGTACAAATTGTTAAAAAATTTTCCGGGTCTAGGAAAATTTATCGCCCGTAATTCACCGCCAGCAATTTACCGCCAGCAATTAATCGCCGCGTCAGTTTATCGCGTAAACAATTTATAGCCTACAATTGATCGCTAGCATATTTTATCGCCTGTATGGCCAGTAAATAATAATATAATTTAATAAATAACTTGCAATTAAGGTTTGACTGTTGTTAGTGCATATGATGAGCGGGATGATATTAGTGGTTATCTCAGAGGTATAGCGCATAATATATCTTATTAATAATGTAAATACTGTGTTGTGAAATTTATATAGTCTCTTAGTAATTAATTAAGTCTGAAGATCGCATAAATATTCATTTTTAAGTTTTTACAGTGTACTACGTCTTACTTAATGTTATAATACAATTTAGTTTAAAATTAACCAATTATTATTGTTTAAAAATGGTTTTTTTTAAATTTATGTGATACATGTAACTTTTATAATACATAATCTACCTATTAAATTACATATTTCCATACATGTGTTTTTTATTTCCACCCTTATAGTTTATATTCCTTCATAGTAAATTATTATATATTATATATAAATGATACAATACAATATATCTTGGCTATAAAGAGCGGGACCATTTTATGAGAGTAAAATCTGAAAACTTTGCCCCTTCTCATTTATTTACGAAACTAAATCATGAGTTTCTTCGACTGAATCAGAGCAAAACAGAACCACGTGTGTTCAAATACCATTGGATTACAGTAACAAATTTCGAACCAATTCGCTCAATATTTCAGAAAAACCTGTTTCACAAAAGCGCGGGAACATTTTAGTAGTTGTTCTATGCCGATTCTGGATCACAAAAAGTGCAAGGTAGATTCCAACTATTTTGGTGGCTATGGACTGGGGTTCTGGGCCACTGAGAGGGATTCCGTCTAGTGGTATACGTCACAGGGTATGCCGGGAGAATTCCTTTCCTACCGTCCGGCTGACCAGGAGATGACATTAACTTTTTTAGTAATAATTCAAGTTTTATTTTTTTGCCCATGGTGTTCTGCGCCTAAATGTGGGCTTTTGGTTTTAAACTACTATTAGTAATAATTGAAGTTAACCCTATGCTATTCTTTTTCATACCAATAGATTCTAGGAGGTGCCAGTGGATAGGGTATTGGTACTGTTGGGGCACAAAATTTTCATCAGAAATCCTCTACGGGCTATGGTTCTCGAGATATTAGCGAATTTACCTTTTTAGATATAGTTAATATTAGTAATAATTCAAGTTAACCCTATGCTATTCTTTTTCACACCAATAGATTCTAGAAGGTGCCAGTGGATAGGGTATTGGTACTGTTGGGAGACAAAATTTTCATCAGAAATCCTCTACGAGCTATGGTTCTCGAGATATTAGCGATTTTACCTTTTTTAGATATAGTCAATATTAGAAATAATTCAAGTTGTTTTTTTTTTGCTCATGGGGTTGCTGCGCCTAAATGTAGGCTTTTTATTATGATTGTTCTTGAGCTCCTAAATGTAGGCTTTTGGTTTTGAACTAATATTAGTAATAATTAAAGTTAATAGTACGACATTTTTGTTCATGTCAATGGATTCTGGTTAGGGTGGCGGTATTAGGGGGATGAAATTTTCATCAGAAATCCTCTACGGGCTCTGGTTTTCTACTTAGGACGCTTACATTTGGAGGAGTTTCCTAAATTAAAAAAAAAAAATCATGCTTATTCAATGCACGAAAAAAAATATTTTTTTTTTCAGAAAATTTCATGTAAACTGAATTTTTTTTTATGAGAGAATAAAATAAAAAACCGAAAAATCGGTTTTCCGCCATTTGTTCGGAATTTGAAGTTATCTTGAAAATGCCTGACATGAAAGTTTTGGACAATTATATTATCTGCAACTCTTGTAAAGAACATCTTCCGCTTAGAGGTCGAAAAAACCACTTTTAACACCTAAACACTCCCCCATTTCGCAATTTCACTTGATCTCGCGTTTAATTTCTGGTTTTTTCTCTTAATTGTAATCTTAACTAAGTTTCCTTGTGGTCCATGCCTGTTATTATTTGTTTTCTTTTTAGCCTTCCAATCTGCTTTGGAACAAGCCTATAATGTGAAAAAAAATGTTACCCATATGCTAGCAATACTTAGCCCTGCATTCTGGGTATCATAGCACGAGATTAGAATAAAGCTGATTACAGATGAGATTCATTCGTCAATATGGCTCGCTCGTGATTATGCTCCAGGTTCGCCTACTATATATTATTGACGCAAAAAATGTTGGTGTTAGTGTATTTTTTTATGCAAAATACCAAGTATTTAGCTTTATTTTACACATGGATCACAAAAATCAATTGCTCAATTATTGAGATATAATTTTTTGAATATGACGTTGCATAGTAAAAGCACGAAATTTTTAACCCCTCTGACGGGCGATGTGCCGTGGTACGGGGAAAGAAAGTATGATTGAGCTGCTTTCATATTTCCTTTAAACTATGAAAGTTTAATCCAAATCGAAGATGGTCAGGCCCAAAAATAAGGCCAAAATTTATGAAATGGTTGTTTAATAATAATAATCCAAAGGTTATTGATACCACTTCACTGCTCCGCATTTTTCTCTAATGAACTAGACTTAATTGCAGGTCTGACTTCTGACGTACTTTGCTGTAGACGTGTTTCAGAAGACCTGTGGAAAACTCTATTTATCCATGTTTCTACTTCCCACTAATCTACCTTGTTGATGTATAGGTAAGCCTTAATAATATCTCAACTCCAGTATGCCAGTATGATCTACCCCAAAGTGTGTGTATAATGAAAGTCACATTTAGTGGCATAGTTCGATTGCTATACGACTTACCGAGCTATATACTCACATATTCGCGTTGATTAATAACCTTGTCAAATCATTATTACTTATATCTTATTATATATATGATCTTCCTCTTGGTCTACAGCGGACGTACTAACCCAGCTGATTTGGTGAACACATATCTTAGTGTAGACAGCTGCAGAGTCAACCTTCATAGATTACGTCTAAGTCATTAGTAATCTCCTCTGCTTAGATACAACTCGATAGTCCTGAGGATAATATTAACGATACGAGATCTTGGTACACTGACAAGCTGCCGTTCCGGCATATTCCCGTGAAGAGAATAAGGGACCAGTAAAGCTAAAATGTAAAACGCTAATCTGTTAACCAGATTATGATCTATCACTTTATATCTCCAAGCTGTTGACGGAATTATAGCAAAAGGTTATTTAGGAGTTTATGTAGTTATACTCATCAGCGGTACCTGCATAACGCAAAACACTTCTTGGCACTTAATCTTTGACCATCGTTATACTGGGTATGTCCGGAAAATATGTTGAATAAATCCGTAACGAACAATTTATTGAAAATAAAAGTACAAATAATTAGTATTCTGAAAACAGTACCCTTGGGCGTCAATACACTTTTTCCAGCGATTGAGCTACATGCTCTAATGATTGGTGCTATCTCCTGGGAACGCTTTATAAAACTTGCAGAAAGAGGGGGTGACAGAAGAGGTTATATGATTACGTTGCAGTCACCGTTCAATCTCCTTTATCTAGCTCTGAAGGCCTGGTTCAATTCAATCTATTGGGATGAAGGTAAATGTAAAGAATTTCGAGATCAAACGCTATGGGCTCAAATGTTCTACAAGCTTAGCCCGAAATTTTGTGGTGATTCTGTAGAGCAAATGGTTCTTGCGATTAATCTCAGCATGACGAACTCAATGAGACATCATTTACAAGCCATGAATGCAGAATTGAATGAGATTATGAAATGCTTGCCTCAGGATCTGCGAAACAAATTTCCTTTTGGAGTTCTACAGATAAAGGAATTGAAACTGAAGAATAATGCGTCGGGAGATGTGGAGCAATGTTTAACTGTAGATTTATTATATGATGAGGAATATGAACCACAAGGCGTCTACCATTATTTACGATTTTCTGAGTTTTATAGTGTTTTAAGTTATATTCCCAATCAAAAGAGGTTTATATTTAACGATTTATAAAAAGTATTCAATTAATAATAAACAACTTGGTATAGCTGTATTTTATCTCTACATTTTTGTTTTTTTGTTTTTACATTAGCATTCTTCTGATTTTTGTTTGATTACTTGGGGATATCTTATTCTGCAATATGTATTTTACTGATAGCATACAAACATAAAAACTCTGTCTCAATGAACCAGGCCACGTGTCAAATATCGGATTCTTGATGATTGATAAGGATAGCTCATTAAACAAGGGAAGCTGCCGTAAAGAATTTGATACCATCATTGTACTATAAAAGGGTGAAGCGTGCGAAATCTGCATAAGTCGCAGTTGTAACTCAACCGAAAGCACAACGAAGTCTGTAGACCTGCTGAGTAGATTAAAGCTGTTAAGTTGTTACCAGAGCTGTTTGAAAAGCTGTTAAGCTGTTATCAGACCTGTTTAAAAGCTGTTAAGGTGTTATTGGAGCTATTTGAAAAGCTGTTAAGCTATTATGCTGTTATCAGAGCTGTTTTACAAGCTGTTAAGCTGTTATCAGAGCTGTTTGAAAAGCTGTTAAGCTGTTATCAGAGCTGTTTTAAAAGCTGTTAAGCTGTTAAGCTGTTATCAGACCTGTTTAAAAAGCTGTTAAGCTGTTATCAGACCTGTTTGAAAAGCTGTTAAGCTGTTATCAGACCTGTTTAAAAGCTGTTAAGCTGTTATCTGACCTGTTTGAAAAGCTGTTAAGCTGTTATCAGACCTGTTTAAAAAGCTGTTAAGCTGTTATCTGATCTGTTTGAAAAGCTGTTAAGCTGTTATCAGACCTGTTTAAAAAGCTGTTAAGCTGTCATCAGACCTGTTTAAAAAGCTGTTAAGCTGTTATCTGACCTGTTGAAAAGCTATTAAGCTGTTATCAGACCTGTTTAAAAAGCTGTTAAACTGTTATCAAACCTGTTTAAAAAGCAGTTAAGCTGTTATCAGACCTGTTTGAAAAGCTGTTTAGCTGTTATCTGACCTGTTTAAAAGCTGTTAAGCAGTTATCAGAGCTGTTTAAAAGCTGTTAAGCTGTTATCAGAGCTGTAATCTAACCTGTTTAAAAGCTATTAAGCTGTTATCAGACCTGTTCGAAAAGCTGTTTAGCTGTTATCTGACCTGTTTAAAAACTGTTAAGCAGTTATCAGTCCTGTTTTGAAAAGCAATATGGAATCCCCTGTGATGTGCTTGATTATACACTTATATACAGTACACTTCCGGATGAAGGTCAAGCACCAGACGCCCTTTCGGTTTCAAAGGTGATGCCAGGGGGTCAAGGTCGAGTCCACGTGTAAATGTTTTTTTCGCAAGTCTTCCTAGCATTCTGAGTAAAACGCTCAACCACTCGATTAGGAGCTCGCTGTAGTGGGCAAATATTGATAAATAATACCTTCAGGAGCTCTGGACTTAGTAGGAAAGTTGAATAAAAAGAATGCCATATATAAAATATTATTATTGATTTATTATAAATTGAAAAATATTAACATTTAATTCTTAAGGTATCATTCTAGATTAACATTTAATTCTTAAGGTATCATTCTATATTAAGCTTCCTTAAATCGGTTACCATATAATTATAATATTTTCCTTTATTTTACATTAATGTATATCATCTTAGACTATAATACAATTAAAACAAATTACTTATATAAATGAAACTAAAACTATAATACATTTTTTCTTTACAATACATATCTTAGACTAGCCTTAGATTATATGTTTTCTGCGTCTGCTCCTTGTTGCTCTGGTGGAATAGAGTAATGTCCCCATGGTAGAGTATCCGTTGTACCACTCAAAATATACCGCTTGTTATCATGTGGACTTAAAGCTATCTTCTTTTGGTTGATGGTGTAGACATTGTGGTTATGCGATCGTATGCAGCTCTGATTTGCAGTTAAAAGCTGCTTGTTGTTCAGGCATTCAACGTAGTCTTGGAACTTTATATGCCTCTGAACAACATTTGTCTTTATTCCCTTGGCTTTTCTTACAGTTTTACCATCATTTATGCGTAGGCTATACATCTTCGAGGGGAGGCCTGCAAATTCACACATGATTTTCCCGTTCAGCTCATCCTTCATAAGACCAGGAATCTTTTTATTCATAAGCGGTATATTGAACTGATTATTTACAGGGTAATCACTTGTATCGAATTTATCAATATTTTCAGCTATAAAGTCATATATGTTTCTCTCTTCAATTTCATATATTAGGGAGTCTGTATCGGTATACATGACTTTACATTTATCATCAAACTCGCGCTGCATAAAACTGTAATGGAAGTCGTAGAGGCATGTTTTTTGAAATTTCCAAGACTGCCATGCCAATATAGAGTGGCTTATTAAACAACATTTTCAGTCTCCTTAATTCCACAGCAACTAAATTCTCATCAAATATTTTCGTACTGTGGAAGTTGGGAGCTGCAATCAGAGCTTTGGCACCATGTCGGCCTTCCCACTTTACGCAAAGCTTGATGTCACTATACTTGCGTACATTTTCCATGGTTTTACCAAACGCAGCATTATTCATCTTTTTATAGCTGTCTTTTTCATGATCGCTGGTAGCCTGTTTCCGTTTGGAGGTATTCAAATCAATGTATGGTTTAAGCCAAGCTGACTGGTTGAATTGCAGGATCCGGTGTACTTTTTTTAGGATGAGGCCATGTGATAAGCATTGTTTCAAATTTCGATAGTGTATAATATATTTTTCTTTATGGTGTAATGTTGTTAAAAGTTTTTCTAATTTTGAACTTGGTGGTGCTGTATGCTCAGAACAAAACGGTAAGTCTTTATGCTTATCATGCAGATGTTGTGGATAGTCTAAATCAACTTCGAGTATGTATCCAGTTGGTGAATCATCAGGAATTTGGAAAACATTAATATCGAGACTATCAGCCCATCTGAATCCTCCGGTAGGTAAATGTTGTGACATGGCCCATCCATAAAGGTTGTTAACATCATAATATATCAAGTATTTTTGTTTTTCATCTGGGTTAAAATCATCCATATATTTATTGTTGGCTTTACTGTATCTATTGGAACATTGGCTTATACTTCCTCGAATACCTCTCTCTACGAATAGCAGTATGTCAACATCAGTTATCAGCTCCAGTTTCACTTTGGTATATTTTAACATTGCATCCCATGTTAGACCTGGCATGGTGTAATAATGTGCAGGATCTAAATTGTACGTCTTCATACAGACATCTCGAAAGTTCTCGAAGACATCGGCCAATAGAAGGACATCAGTTTTCAGGTATAGATCGGAATATTCGCCAAGTGTCTGTATTTCAAATGTCCTCCACACCTTTTCTGCGCGGCTGTAGTCCTCAGCAGATATATCACTGTCAGTCATTTTATTATAGAATTGCTCCTGTGCCGGTAAGTGTTGGAAATCCAATTTGCCCAATCGTCAACGAAGTCGTATGGGAAGACACCTTTGCGCGTAAGTAGTTTAAAGTCATCATCATCCAATTCCTGCCATACAGCTCTTGTAATATTTAATTTATCCATTGGTAGCAATGATGATAGCTTATCTAATGATTCTGCCATTAAAACGGAAGGAATCGATGAATCTGAATTTGATATGGCTGCCTTCAACGTGCTTGGTGAACGAAATGTATCTTTCTTTATTTATTGGTAGGAGATCCACTTTCCCAGGAATAGATGTAGCTATATCCTTAATAATGAAGTGAGCATCATATCCAGATAAGTCGTGAAAAATGACTGGAACTATTGAGCAATCTTGGTACATCAGATTGCATGCATTGTGCGCTGGCCCTCGGTATTTTCCTGTTAAAAGAATTTATGAAAAAATGAATTGACTTATGATTCTCAGTATTTACCTGTTAAGTGGCAATGGTCTCGGGCTCGTTCCTCATCGGCTGCAAACGTTTTTTGCACATATGTATATGGCAGCAAGTATTTTCCATATGTGAACGCCGTTCCTCTTTAGTCAGGGGTTGCATTGGCCTGATGTTCAGCTTTTCCTGTACAGCTACGGAGACAATTTTTTGCAATTCTAATGCAAACCATTGTTGACAGTCCTTGCCTCGATATGCTCTGTAATATGAGAGCTTAGCATCATGTTTGCAGTGGAAATAGAATCCTATGCTATGAACTTCATGTTCCTGGATTCGCTGTGTATTTTGATCGTTTCCCTGAATCGGCTTCAATATTGATTCATGATCTGCATACACACAAAACGGGACTGGATTCTTATGATTATAATTCTTATATTCTAACCATTTCTTTCTTCTGATGGAAACATAATCCTGCAATCATTTTGCTTCTCGCATTCGGGAGTATGTGATGCTAATTTTTCTTCAGAGTAAAAGTAAAACAAACATCTATCACATGTATATACTCTATGGCCATGTTTTGAAGTTTGTTTCGATACAAGGCGCGAAAGATCTTTAATCCAGCAGAAGTGATATCTGCCAGCATCATCATCATCATCATCCATATGATCTTCAGCCTGGTCATAGTAATCTTGTAGCATTAGGAGATGTCGCTCCATCCTGTGTTTCGTAAGTCTAACTGGAACTGTGGTGAAGAAACGCTCTTTCTCTAGGATGAATACGTTTATTGATAAATCGTTCTGGTCTTCAAATTACGTAATTTGCTTAAGTGTCATGGGAAACGTTATCCCAGTTAAATTAAGTACAGTTGAATAATGTGGATATGATGAGATCCTATTGGTGTTTATATTTGCAGGATATAGCGCTGATGTTATTGCCCACGCGAAGCGTGCTTCATCATTGTTTTTCACATTTATATATGCTTTCTTTGATGCAATCTCCTTTGGCAGAGGTATATAAAATGATCCCCGAATCGGCTCAAACTTGTTGATATGCACCGCTAAATGTATTATAGACTGCAGTGCCCAGCCACTGTCTTTTTCCTGGAATTCTTCCAGCTGAGTGTTTATTGGATCCAAAATGTTTGATTTAAACCACTCCTCCAAATTATCATCTGCACTAATTGGAGCAGTTCTTGCTTGGAAATATTTAATGTCTTTTATGTTTTCATTGTCAGTACTTTGTTTAATAAATTTGCCGCAAAACGTTGTAGAAACTTTAATATTAAAATAACGTTTTAGAGTGTTCTTAATACGGCGCGTAAATAATTTGGCAGCGTCTTGCATAAATAGCTTCGGATCGATATGTTTTAAATTTGCTATAACACCTTGCCGAATTCTGTCTGCGAACGCTGTCTTTATTTCCTCCCACTTTACAAATCACTTCTTCTTACGCGAGTAATTCCTCCACCTCGACGGGGAGTTCTCAATAGTGCTCTCAATGCTTTAATTTGCTCGAGACAGCTCTCGAAATGTCGTTTCCTAGCACTCTTATTGCACTTCCGAAATAACTTGAAATCTATGCATGTTTCTATTACACTTTTGAACAATATAGTCTTTATTCTCTGAATTTGTTAAACACTTCGACACATCCTTCCTCAAGTTTTTAATTATTGAAAAACTTTTATTTACTAACACCGAAGACATTTTTATTTTTTATGTACTATCACGGAGACTCACTAAAACTGACTGATGCTCCCCAAGAGTTTGCTTGAGCTTTTATAGGAACGGTTTGTAAACATGAATGATCCTGCTGCTACAATAATCATTGCACAGGATGAATTCCAACGAATTTGCTTACAGGCTGGGATGATATCGAATAAACAATAAAACACAATTCTTGGAACAATAAAATAAAATTTGTTGGCCGCCTACAGCAAGTGTGCTATCAAATTACATGAAAAGAATAAATGTGCTGATATTGCCTAAATTTGTTTACACAGGTGTGCATGACTCATTCAGCTAAAATGCGAATTTGTAAACAGGAAGTTTACACGGGTGTGTATGAACCATTCAGCTTAAATGCGAATTTGTTTACAGCGGTGATATCAAATTACATCATAAACAGGGGGAAGCATGCCTAATGTTTGGTAAACATTTAATATTTGATACCCAAAACCCCCATAGAAAGTGATCCAGAACTTCTGATATCTACAAATTCTTCGCTAAGAAATCTGCAAGTGAGGAAAACAGCAAATCCAAGGCGACATCATGCTGATATCTACAACTCCCTAGGGTAACTTGAATTATTAATACGCTAATATTTCGAAAACCATAGGTCGTAGAGGATTTCTGATGAAAATTTCGTTCCCCCACCCACCCTACACCACCTAGAATCCATTGACATGAACAAAAATAACTTGAATTATTAATATGCTAATATCTCGAAAACCAGAACCCGTAGAGGATTTCTGATGAAAATTTCGTCCCCCAACAGTACCAATACCCTATGGCACCTTCTAGAATCTATTTGTATGAAAAAAAGTATTCTAATTTTAACTTTATTTATTACTAATATTAATTCAAAACAAACCTGAAAAGCCTATATTTAGGTGCTCAAGAAAAATCATAGTAAATCATAGTACATTTAGGCGCAGCACCCCATGAGCAAAAAAAAAACTTGAATTATTACTAATATTAACTATATCTAAAAAGGTAAAATCGCTAATATCTCGAAAACCATAGCCCGTAGAGGATTTCTAACAAAAATGTTATCCCCCTCTAACCCCCGCCCCTATAACACCTTCTAGAATTTTTTGACATGAACAAAACTATCCTCGCTACCTTGAATTATTAATAATATTAACTATATCTGCAAAGGTAAAATCGCTAATATCTCGAAAAGCAGAGCCCGTAGAGGATTTCTGATGAAAATTTCGTCCCCCCTAATACCAACACCCCAACCATCTAGAATCCATTGGCATGAACAAAAATGTCCTACTATTAACTTAAATTATTACTAATATTAATTCAAAACCAAAAGCCTACATTTAGGCGCTCAAAAACAATCATAATAAAAAGCCTACATTTAGACGCAGCAACCCCATGAGCAAAAAAAAAACTTGAATTATTAATAATATTAACTATATCTGCAAAGGTAAAATCGCTAATATCTCGAAAACCAGAGCCCGTAGAGGATTTCTGATGAAAATTTTATCTCCCCTAATAGCCCCACCCCAACCATCTAGAATCCATTGGCATGAACAAAAATGTCCTACTATTAACTTAACCCTTTAATGGACAATGACGTGTATACACGTCATACTACTGCGTTCTGTTGGGACATGCCGTGTATACACGTCAAAAATTATTTTGCTAATAAAATCATGACGGTTATACACGCCACGAAATATATGAGTTTATATGAATTGTGTGCATATAGTGTCCCACGAGAACTGCAAATAATTTCTCTGGTGTACCAGGAAATATATTAAAAAAAAAAACTTCTGTTATAAAAAAATACTATTTTTGTGATTCCCCGAATTTTGCATGACGTCTGTTGCCGTCGATGGCTATGGAAATTTGTTCAGTATAAAAAAAAGTGTCTCAGTGAAAAGTTATATTGTTTTTTTTTGTAATAAAATTAGATTGTGTTTGGTAATAAGGTAATAATATTTATTTGTAGGATTTATAAAATATACTAAATAATTTAAAATTTGTACAGCAAAAAATGTCATGTGAAAGGCGGAGAGAGAAAATAGAAAAATTATTTGCAGAAGTTTCTGATGTCGAAGATGATGATTTTGACGATTTGGATGAAATCAATTCCAGTTCCACAGATCCATTTGAAGATGATGGTCTGTTTGCTGGTGATCCAGATTACGAACCAGAGCTGGTCTCAGATTCAAGTATCTCCGTCGAAAATTGGGTGGAAGCACTAAATAATAATGAACAGGCAAATAATGATGAAAATATTGATAGTGATGATGATGACTGGACGTCTGATACAGAAAGTATTCAAGATTTCCATTTTGATAATGCTAAATCTGGTATTAAAATTGCTCTTCCTGATAATGCTACGCCATTAGATGTATTTACAAAAATATGGACACCAGAAATCATGGAAACATTTGTTAAGTGCACCAATATATATGGAAATAAGTTGTGTGAAGATAATGGTCATAAAACTAGAAACTGTCGTTTTAAAAAATTCAAGGAAACAGATGTGGAAGAAATTAATCATTTCTTTGCACTTTGTTTAAGGACATATTAAATTTCCGCGTGTACGTCATTTATTTAGCAAATCGCCGTTATATTGTCATCCTATTTTTCCTGCGACCATGTCTGGAAGACGGTTTGAGCAGATACTACGTTGTCTAAATTATGAACAATATACTGATAAAACCGACAAGTTATCTAGGTTCGAGAGCTTTTGAATGCAATAATAAAAAATTCTTCGGAAGCATACCATCCAGATGAAGCTTTATCCTTGGATGAATCTTTATTATTATTTAAAGGACGTCTCTCTTTTCGGCAGTACATTAAGGGCAAAAAGGCTAAATACGGAATAAAATTCTACGAATTGTGCACTCCAGATGGGTTTACATTAAATATTGAAATTTATAAGGGAAAATCCGTGAATGAGAAACCTGAAATTGGAAAAACACCAATCTCTGGTACTCCGACTAATGAACCCGTACTTGAAAAAGGGTCATCATTTATATATGGATAATTTTTACAACAGCATTTCTTTATCCAGGCAATTACTTACAAAGAAGACACACTCAACTGGAACTCTGCGATCAAATAGGAAAGGAAATCCTACAATGGTTATAAAAAAAAAATTAAAAAAATGTGAATACATATGGCAAAGAAATAAAAATGTGTATGTAAGTAAATGGAGAGATAACAGGGACGTATTGAGTATCACAACTGGATATAAGCCTGTAATGAAAGAGGTCAAAAACAGATACGGGAAGGCGAAAATGAAGCCAGCAGAGATAGAAGCCTATAATTACAATATGCCAGGTGTTGATAAAAGTGATCAGATGACAAGTTACTATTCCAGCCCAAGAAAAACAATACGATGGTACAAAAAGGTGAATTTTCATCTTTTAGATATAGCCGTCTGAATGCATCTTATATATACCAGAAACATTCAAATAAAAAAAATTAGCCAGCTAGATTTTCGTGAAAAATTAATAAGTTCCTTGTTAGGAATAGAAACTATTCCAACTTCAACATTATTCAAAGATTATCAAGTTGAGCCATCTCAGAGTATTCAACATTTCCAAGAATAAATTCATTCGGCTGATAACAAGACATGGAAAACAACTTTTTTGCGCTGCAAACAATGCTACAAGGAAAAAGTAGGCGTGAAACATCATACCGTTGTAAAATTGCGTAGACAGGCCAGCTCTTTGCGCCGGACTATGTTTTGAAAAATGGCACACCCTGAGAATATAAATAAAACTTAAATTTGCAATGTGCACAACTGTTACTATATAATAAGATTATTTTTGTTTTGTTGTTTTTTAGTTTGATAATTGAACTGTTTTTTATGCTAAGAAGTAAAGCAATATGGTAACAATATGGTATATGAATAAAAATATGATATTTTTGTATAAATAAATAATAAATAATCTATTTTTCTTTATTTATGAATTTTATAAACTATTATGTAGACGTTTATTCCCCATAATTGTGCCGAACAGAACACTAAAAAATATTTTTGACTATCATGACGTGTATAGCCGGCATGACGTCTATTGACGTCATGCCTCTTACCACAAGTTTTCAGTTGTCATAGGTGTCATGACGGCAATACACGTCAAAATGTGCATCTTCATTTTATGATTAAATTATTATAATTACTTGATTTCTTTCATTTTGCTGTTTTCAGAATTTCATTATCTTTAAAAATGTAAAAGATATGGCAAGTGACGTTCTGGGAACAGCAACTAAAAAAGTGCGTCCGCGAAAGGGTTAAATTACTACTAATATTAATTCAAAACCAAAAGCCTACATTTAGGCGCTCAAGAACAATCAAAATAAAAAGCCCACATTTAGACGCAGCAACCCCATGAGCAAAAAAACTTGAATTATTACTAATATTAACTATATCTAAAAAGGTAAAATCGCTAATATCTCGTAAAACCATAGCCCGTAGAGGATTTCTAACACAAATTTTATCCCCCTTCTAACTCCCGCCCCTCTAACACCTTCTAGAATCTATTGACATGAACAAAACTATCCTAGCTACCTTGAATTATTAATAATATTAACTATATCTGCAAAGGTAAAATCGCTAATATCTCGAAAAGAAGAGCCCGTAGAGGATTTCTGATGAAAATTTCGTTCCCCCTAATACCAACAGCCCAACCATCTAGAAGCCATGTGGCAGAACAAAAATGTCCGCCTATTACTTAAATTATTACTAATATTAATTCAAAACAAAAGCCTACATTTAGGCGCTCAAGAAAAATCATAATAAAAAGGCTACATTTAGGCACAGCACTCCTATGAGCAAAAAAAAATTGAATTATTTCTGATATTAACTATATCCAAAAAGGTAAAAAAATGCTAATATCTCGAGAACCATAGCCCGTAGAGGATTTCTAACAAAAAAGTTATCCCCCCTCTAACCCCTACCCCTCTAACACCTTCTAGAATCTATTGATATGAACAAAACTGTCCTAAGTAGCTTGAATTATTAATAATATTAACTACATCTGAAAAGGTAAAATCGCTAATATCTCGAAAAGTAGAGCCCGTAGAGGATTTCTGATGAAAATTTCATCCCCCCTTATGCCAACACCCTAACCATCTAGAATCCATTGGCACGAACAAAAATGTCCTACTATTAACTTTAATTATTACTAATATTAGTTCAAAACCAAAAGCCTACATTTAGGCGCAGCACCCCCATGAGCAAAAAAAACTTGAATTATTTCTAATATTAACTATATCTAAAAAAGGTATAATCGCTAATATCTCGAGAACCATAGCCCGTAGAGGATTTCTGATGAAAATTTTGTCCCCCAACAGTACCAATACCCTATCCACTGGCACCTCCTAGAATCTATTGGTGTGAAAAAGAATAGCATAGGGTTAACTTGAATTATTACTAATATTAACTATATCTAAAAAGGTAAATTCGCTAATATCTCGAGAACCATAGCCCGTAGAGGATTTCTGATGAAAATTTTGTCCCCCAACAGTACCAATACCCTATCCACTGGCACCGCCTAGAATCTATTGGTGTGAAAAAGAATAGCATAGGGTTAACTTGAATTATTACTAATATTGACTATATCTAAAAAGGTAAATTCGCTAATATCTCGAGAACCATAGCCCGTAGAGGATTTCTGATGAAAATTTTCTCCCCCAACAGTACCAATACCCTATCCACTGGCACCTCCTAGAATCTATTGGTGTGAAAAAGAATAGCATAGAGTTAACTTGAATTATTTCTTATATTATCTATATCTAAAAAGGTAAAATCGCTAATATCTCGAGAACCATAGTCCCGTAGAGGATTTCTGATGAAAATTTTGTCCCCCAACAGTACCAATACCCTATCCACTGGCACCTCCTAGAATCTATTGATATGAAAAAGAATAGCACAGGGTTAACTTGAATTATTACTAATATTAACTATATCTAAAAAGGTAAAATCGTTAATATCTCGAGAACCATAGCCCGTAGAGGATTTCTGATGAAAATTTTGTCCCCCAACAGTACCAATACCCTATCCACTGGCACCTCCTAGAATCTATTGGTATGAAAAACAATAGTATAGGGCTAACTTGAATTATTGCTAATAGTAGTTCAAAACCAAAAGCCCACATTTAGGCGCAGCACATCATGGGCAAAAAAATAAAACTTGAATTATTACTAAAAAAGTTAATGTCATCTCCTGGTCAGCCGGACGGTAGGAAAGGAATTCTCCAGGCATGCCCTGTGACGTATACCACTAGACGGAATCCCTCTCAGTAGCCCAGAACCCTAGTCCATAGCCACCAAAATAGTTGGAATCTACCTTGCACTTTTTGTATGGAAAAAGTGATCCAGAATCGGCATAGAACAACTACTCATTTTATTTACTATGATATTGTTAATTATCTGAGAGGTATAGCGCATAATCTATCTTATTAATAATTGAATACATTTCACATGTTTGGTCTTTATTCGTAAAGGTTTTAAAGAGGTTTTTCCTACCTTATTATTAGGTTATCGTTGCCTATACCTAGGATATGACTTGTATTTTTAGCTGTACTTAATTCTTAAATAACACGTACAGACAAACCTAAGGTCCAAGTTATTTACTAAATTATATTATTATTTATGTAGTGAATAAAAAGATGGGTTTAACGACCTTGTGAACGTTTATTTATTTTCGAAAATAGTGAATAAAAAGACGGGTTTAACGACCTTGTGAACGTTTATTTATTTTCGAAAATAAATAAATGTTCACAAGGTCGTTAAACCCATCTTTTTATTCACTACATAAAATCTACACGACCAGCATTCAGTTTTATATTATATTATTATTTACTTTATATAAATTATATGTATGGACAGGCGATAAAATATACTAGCGATCAATTATAGGCTATAAATTGTTTACGTGATAAGCTGACGCGGCGGTAAATTGCTAGCGATTAATTGCTGGCGGTAAATTGCTGGCGATTAATTGCTGGCGGTAAATTGCTGGCGATCAATTGCGGGCGCTAAATTTTCCAGACCCCATTTTTTCCACGAGCGTCTCCCACTTTTTGCCACAGACTGTCCCATACCCGGTACGCCATCTCGAAGGCCTGGACGGCAACCTCCTTTAGAGGTATCGTCACGGCCGCTTGGATAGCATCGAATCTGTAAAAACGGCGTCCTTTGAGTAGACCCTCATCAACAAAAAACGCTGACCGAAGCTAGGTCGGATTAGCTGCGGTAGCAGAGCTACGTTGTGCTTTGCCGGAACTCACGGACGCGCAGGGACGTGTGGCTGGCCGAAGCGCATTGTCATAATGCAGCATCCAGATAGTGGCGATGCTTTTTCACACGCGGATAACTCTTTTCCTCAATCAGTTGCATCATGGGACAGAGAGGAAAGAGGTCTGGCATTTAAACATGCCTCAATTTTAACGAAAACTGTGTAGAGTTCTTCATATGTGAGTTTTGCATCTTTAATGGGTTTATAGAGATGGCGCTTGGTGGATTTTACACCAGCTTCCCATAAGCCTCCAAAATGAGGTGATGCAGCAGGGTTGAAGTGCCAAGTTATACCTTGGTTAGCAATTTCGCTAGCTAGATCGACTTCGATTGCTTTGATTGATTTTTCTACATTTGACTGTAAAAGTCGATTGGCTCCAACGAAATTAGTATCTCGGTCAGAATAGACGTGTGAGCAGAGTCCTCTTCGTGCAACAAATCGTTTGAGGGCAGCTAGGAATACTGGAGTAGATAAATCAGAGACGAGCTCTACATGTATGGCCTTAGTGGCTAGGCAGACGAATATGTATGCTTTTGTTACCTCTTAGTGTTGATGTTTTCATGTCAAGCGGGCCTGCATAGTCTACCCCAGTGTGTTGAAAGGGTAAGGATGTGGTGACTCTTGCTGCGGGTAGAGAACTCACTAACTGACTATTAGGCCCTGCATTGAACCGAAAACAATCAACATATTTGTGGATGCGATGTCTAATCGTATTGCGGGCGGTTGAATGTTCCTGAGGCTAGAGCTTTAATAAGTTCGTGTTGTAGTTGTTGTGCCTCGCTTAAGGTGTGTGCTCCCGAAACCAAGTCATCCACATGGAAATCTCTCCTGATGCTCTTTACTGCGAGAGGATAGCTACTTGCTTTATCCTTTGCTAACTGCTGCAAAGTTTTAATGGCGAGATATGGGGCTGGTGCTGTGCCAAAGGTGACGTTAGGCGTAGTCTTTTATTTCTTCCTTTGGTGTATTTTTCCAGATTATTCTTGGTAATGTTGGTGTTTATGTGTCATCTGTATCATTCTGTCCATTTTTTCAATATCTGCGGTAAATGCAAATTTATACAGTCGCCATCTCAATAAGGTGGTCCAAAGTTTTGGTTGGATTGTAGGTCCGTTCAGTAATTTTAAATTCAGTGTTCATTCAATAATGTACCATTTGAGGTACATGCTGATGCATTGAATACAATTTGAAGCTTAGTGGTGGTGTTCTCTTTGAGCACTGCGTGATATGGTAAATAGTAGAATTGAGTACTATCACATGATTTATTTTCAAGTAATAGTTGTGTCGGCGGGATAAGCTCCATGTGTTCAAGATGAGCGTATTCATCTATACAAGTTTTGTATAGTTTACACAATTCTGGATCATTAGATAGTCCTTTATCTAGCTGTAAGAATTGTTTGACAGCCATATTTCTAGACTGTCCGAGCTGCAATGTAGGTACTATTATTTCAGCCATGTCGATTTTTCCTCCTGTATCCTGGCTTGGAACGGATGTACTTGAGTGCTTCTCTACCAAGCTGTGGGTTCCACTTGTGCACAAGCTGCGATATTTTCACAGGAAGCATTTTCTTCCATGCTTTTGTCTGCTTCTTGTATCAGCAGCTTTATATTTACGCAGTTGATAATAGCTCTGCCACTGAGGAAATCCATTCCAAGTATACCGCCGACTGGAATTGAGTCCGTATCACTTATGGCTTTAAATCTGCAGGCATGCTGGCTGTTGTCGATCTGCAGAGCTCTTGGCATATCCAAAGAGTCCTGCTATTCTTATTTGCTGCTATGTTTGTATCGGTGTATTTCTTCTTATTCTATTGGCCTTAATTATGTTACATGCTGTCCAGTGTCTACTAAAAGTCTTAACTTACCTTCTAATGCTATATGCGATGGAACGGTGATGATAAATGTACTCCGAGAATTCAATTTTTCCCTTTCTTTCTCTGCTAAATAACTTTTTAGACAATTTGCCGTATAGTTCATAGTTTGCCACTCTGACATGATGAACAATTGCATACCTCGTGCCCATATTCCTGACATCCAGTACGGAAGAATATCTGTTGGCACTCCTTGGAAATATTACCCGTCTGATCGCATTTAACACATTTGATAACTCTGGGTTATCGTCTTTTTCTAGCCGCAGTTTCCCAGTTCATTCCTGATGGGGCTGACCTCCTTACCGATGGAAGAGGTATTTGGGACTGTCTCTGCCTTTCAACAGCAAAATTCTTGGCTCTCCATCCTTCCTGTGATGTTTCTTTGGAATTTTTGGCTCTTGTTTCCATGCACCTGTGATCATAGCTTCAAGCCTTTTTCGAAATAAAGAGCTTCTTTTCGAACTTCTTTCAGTGTTTCAAATTTCCTTCCAGTAAGGTATACCCGGGTGTCCTGACTGCCCACACTAGCTTTAAAGGTTGTTACTGCATCGACTTCCAGTTCTGCTAGCAAGCCTCCATCCATCTTTGGGTATTTAGCTGAAACCGCCGACATAATCTGGTCCAGCTGCTTCACTATCCTATCCGCATACTCTCTAGTATCCTCGTCAGGTCTCTGCTTACAAGCCAACATTTCGGTGCGTAATTCACTGTTGGATTTCCGTGGCATGTATGCTGTTTTCATCACCTATACTTCATTTGAAAAATTTGTACAACGCGCTTTAGAAAAGATCTTTCGTAAAACTCAAATCTTTATTAAAGGTGCTAATCGAATACTAATACTCATATATAACGTTTAACATTCAAAACTATAATATAATTACCACACTCAATTACTATGAATTCAGCTATTATGCTCACAAACATGCTTTCTTTAAATTTTTATTTTTCCTTACTCAAATGCACACAATAAAAACAATACAACAAACCATACTCCCATGCATTATATCCTACTATAAATATTATACCCAGCCCAATTCCTTTGCTTTTAAGCAGTCAGGCCGATATTAGAAATACATCGGAGCACACGAATTTTCCCTACACCACCATCGCAAATAAACAAACCTATCACCGCTTTTATTACTATGGTATACTAAAAATATGAGCAAAACAAAGCACCCAAACGAGATCTATATTTTTTTTAAATCAAATCTAAAATATATCAATATCACATTAACTATCTTCGAATCACTTTTAACTCTTAAAGACAAATCTCCCAAGCTTTATCACATTTTAAAATTAACACTCTTTATCTGAAAGGAAAATTCGAGTGAATAGTGTTTATACGGGATGCGGGAGTAGCTTGTAAAAGCACAACTCCTCGATCTCATCAATGTATGCTGGAGTAGTAAATATAACTTTGCTCCTAGTGTGTGTGCTGGAGTAGCTAATATATAGCTTTGCTCCTAGTGTGTGTGTGCTGGAGTAGCTAATATAGCTCAACTCCTAGTGTATTTGTGTGGAGTAGCTGATAATCCTCAAATGACGTGAGTGTAATTTCCAATTTACCAATTTCACAAAAAGAAACAAAAACGCCAAACACAAAACTTAATTTAACACTTCTACGTGAAAAAACAAATTATAACAGAGCAGCTGAACAGCGTTTACTCCCACAATAAAAAAACAAATCAATTGCAAAAATCACAATACCTTAAAAAACATTTTTTTTTAACCGGCTGCGCCAATTTGTCGTGTCCCAAAGCAATCGAATAAGTAACCATGGAAAATATCAATTAACAACCGAATGAATAAAACTCTCGAATTTCTTTAACACATTATTCCTTTATTTCCGTAAACTGACCTATCATAACAATCTAAGAACGCGAATTACTTCAAACAATTGTTCAGACTTCTGAACTGACCTAAGTTAATACTCTGTACTTGTGAGCGCGATGACTGATAACTAACGGGCACTCGCCAGACCAGTCATTGGTCTTTAATCCCCCATATTCAGAAGTAAACTTTGCTCACAACGTGGACATGTAAACAAACGACAACAACCTTGTCGTTTGTTCTACCGGTTGTATAGCCGCTGTGTCACTTCAAAGTAAGCAATCGCCTTATATAACAATAAATATGCGAGGTTAATTATTATTGTAATCGTCGATTGCTCCACGAAGCGATCATCGCAGCCAGCTGTTGAGCTAATCAGCGAAATAACCAACAGTTGCAGAACAATACCATGCGACCACAGATAAGAAATATACAGATATCGAAAGTGATGTATGAAAGAGCTCATAGCAAACCTCAATTACTGACTGATCTGCTAAATATATCATGGGTACGAACCAAAAATGTTTTTCAATTCAAAAACTCATTTCTTTCTTAGAATTTAAATCGACCATATTTCTTCAGAATTCATGTGCGTTATTGGTGGCTGCTGAAGACGATTCGAATAAGTTGTGAGTTGTGTCCAGCGTTGCCATATTGACAGTTATTCCTGTAAATGACAGTTTTTTTGGTAGCTGTGCAGTTTTCCAATTTTCCCCAGTTATCCGCCAAATTTGACAGTTTTTTACAGTTTTTGTAGACAAAAAGTAATTTTTTATATTTGCTTAATAATTTTACAAAAACAGACCTATTGTATAACTTTTAAAGCTCAGATATTCTGCTTCAATTCAGCTCTTTTCAAAATTAGTTCAAACGGCAATCGTGGAATGTCATTTTTTTCTGACTCCCATAGAGTGTCATCTGTCATCTCATCTATAAACTGTTAATATCGTCTTCCATTGGGTGGCGTGTTCAAGTTGATTTGTTTGAAGAAACCAAAATAGAAAAGTTTTGGGAAGCAATTTTTAATTTAAAGCGCATCGATGGATCCATGTGTTTTCCTTTGTTGAAAAAACTGGTGTCAGCAGTTCTGTCAATCCCTGTAGCCACAGCAAATGTAGAGAAAATTTTCTCGCAAATCAACAATAATAAAACGTAAATTCGGAACAGGCTAGAGGTCCCCACATTGTGTCGAATTTTAAGAACGAAAGATTATTTAAAAAAGCAAAGTTCAGATTGCTCAAATTTTAAAAATTCTAACGAAATTTAAAAAAATTCGCCAAAGATTTATGCAAAATAATTAATGATTATATTCTATTACGTATTCTATTAGTTAGCAATATGCTATGCCAAGGAGGCTTTTTGTGGCAATAGAAATGAACCTATTATTTTAATAATTTTGGTGATTTTTCTTACACGAAGTGTGATTTTTGTAATATCTATTATGGTCTGAGTACGTATATAATAAAAATGATACTTAAACTAAGAAGAAGCTATTTTTTTTTCAATTACAGTTTTTTGCTCGAAAAAACTTTTTTTCTGTTTATTACAGTCTTCTTTAAAAAAAAATATGGCAACGCTGGTTGTGTCTGGGCAGTCTCGGCTTCGTGAAAGTTGGATTGATTTGGTTGCTTGGGCTTGTTAGCTAAAAAATTTTATGAGCATAGATCTAGGTACATCATTTTATCGGTTTATTGCACTGACTTATAACAATGGACTGAGCGTATTGTAATTTTCCTGTAGGAAAGCATGGCACAAGTTTTATAGTTCTCTCTTTCGCCCTATGGCAGAGTTGGAGCTACCAACACAAAATATTCCATTCTGGAACGTTTGCTTATGCCATTTGATGTTTTTATGTTGGCTACAGATGCAATCACCGCAGAAGGAATAAGGTTTACCATGATTCGTCTCTCTTGCCCATAAGCAGGATTCAGTTAAGAATAACTTTTGAAAATTAAAGTCGGAACGAGTTTAATTCCTTATAAGCGATTAAAATATCACTTGGGCACAAGAAAATATATTTTTTTAATTAAATTCGATTTTCGGGTGTAAATTTTCATCTGATTGGTTGAGTTTTACATGTTTTTTATGTAATCGTTTTAAAGGGTGCTCTAACGGTGATATACAGAAACATAATATTTTTTGTGCCACATGAAATAGCAAATCGCTCAGTCCATTGTTATAAGTCAATGGTTTATTGGTGGTTATAGACGGTCCGAATAAATTCTGTCTACCGTCTTGCGGGATGATTGTGTGGGTGGGTGGGTGGAGGCCGTCTTGCGGAATGATTATGAGGGGTGGGTGGGTGGAGGTAAACAATGAAAGATTTACTACTTTTAATAGTTGGATAAGCATACACAATTACAAACTTTAACGAAATTTATTGGCATGGGTACAAATCGCACATCTAGGGAAATAACGCCAAAGCAGCGGCTATCCCTAATCGGTTTTTGGTTTCCGTATTTAAGAAAATTGCAAATTTTAACAAAACATGGACGGGAAAGATATTGCTTTACACATCAGAAATGTTTTAAATATGATAAAGTATTAATTGAGGTAAAAATTTCATTGAAATTGCATTAAAATTGCGAGTACGGAAAATGTACGGCATACCAGTACGAAGATTAGTAGGAAGTTAATGCAAATCGACGATAAGATGCAAGTGCACAGTCAAAGTTCAACTTACTCCAATAAATTCAGTTCGTGGAATGCAAAGCGCGACAGTGCGTATATACTTAAAGTCAAAGAACGAATAATTGCAAGAACTTTCAGCGGTTTCGGCTTCCGTACCGCGAAATATGAAAATAAATATCGGGACGGGATTCAAATTTCAAACTAAGTGTAAGAGCAAACCGTTTGTTGTATTGTATAGAATGCAATATATTGAAAACATTAATGTATTAATTCCCCCCCCCCCCCTCCCTCCATCGCACAATCAACTCATCCCACAAGACGGTAGACAGAATATGTTCGGACTTCGACCGTCTACAGCCACCAAAAAACCACACGAATTCTGAAGAAATATGGTCGATTTCAATTCTAAAGCCTAGTACTAAGGTCGGCGCTAAGCTAAATTTTGTATGAAAATTTAGCAAGCTAAAAGATTTTGGCGAAAATTTATCCTGAATTTTAGCGAGAGCGGTACTAAGGTCAACGCGCTAAATTTGTCTTTGGGTTTTGAATAGAGATGGCACCACCAGTAAGTCTCCAAAAAATTTAGCTTGAATTTATCCGCCCGGGCCGTTCTTTAGCGCGCTAAAAATATTTTTTGTCAGAGTTCTGAGATTTGATAAATTTATTGACCTGATTTTTGTAGTTAACGTAGTTTTGTACGTCTTTACTGTAAGTACAGATGAATTGGATTTCTTTTCGTGGCCGTATCTTCAATATCATTCTTAATTTTTTATTTAGTGTACCTATACATTATGCATATTATTTTTATTTATTTTTAATATTTCCAAATAATTTTAACTACCTGCTTTTAGAAATATTATGACCGCGCGTTGTATTTCCGTAAAAAAATTGCAAAATGCTTGTTCTTCTTGTTTTTAATATATCTTTTCTCTGAGTCTCCGCTGTCATATTTTAGCTGCTAAAGAACGGCCCGATATTGGAGACCCGCTAAAATTTAGTTTAGCGCGGACCTTAGTACTAGGCTTGAAAAGAAAGAAATTTTTGCCTACATTGAGAAACATTTTTGGTTCGTACCCATGATATATTTAGCCGAGATCAGTGAGTTATTGAGGTTTGCTATGAGGTCTTCCATAATCACTTTATTAGTACTACCATTGATTTTATACATATAGATATGCCACCGCCGAGCACAAGATGTTGTTACACTGTTGTTCGCACTGAGTCGCCACTGTAGTACTTTAGCATCTGCTCACCAAAAGGAAAGGTCCGCCATCTGTTAGCAAAACTTGGCGAATATTAGCATAATAAGTTGTCTTCGGTTATAAATAGCGCCTATCACAGGAAAGAATCTAATCTAATTTTGTTTTTTCCGTCTTTGTTTATATAATGATGTGTAGAAATGTGGAAAAAATCTGTAATAAAGAAATTTAAAGGCATATCTTGATTAGTATCAAGATGATTTGAAGGATTTGGCAAATGTGTATGATACGTGATTTAAGTGAAAAGAATTTCTTACTTCACTTTCTCACCAGAAAGTTGCAGAACAGACAAAACTGTTATTTAGGCACTGCGGGCTTCCAAGAAATTTTTCGGTCGGATTTTCGATAGAATTTCTGCGATCTGCCTTTTCACATCTGGTTGTTGACTGTTGCATTGATGTTTCGTTAATAATTTGAAATATTTTCTGCCAAGCAATTTGTTTAGCTTGATGAAATTTCTTAGAATTTTTGATTTGGATCGCGGTATACAGAAAGCAATACTTATGAGCGTAACAAACACTTTTTTTTCTTATAAATTACTGGAAATTTTCTTCAGAGCTTTTATGCATTATTTGTTGCCGAGACTGATGTAATAAAGTTGGATTGATTCAGGTGCTGAGCCTAGATAGAACATTCTAAGAAATATACTAGCAACAACTGGAGACAACAAAAAGACCAGATTTAATTGGTTGATTGAATTGGCATACCAGTCAGTGAAATTCGGCTTTTAAGTGACTGGATCAAAAACTGGGTTCATCTAGGATATATGAAACGGCCTTACTGTTTCGATGGTTTAATCCAAATAATAAATGCTACTTTAATGCTCTGGGATGATTTGAAAAATAAACAAGATTATATGATAACGTCGCATTGTAATCAACATCCAGTAGAAAATATGATATCAATGCTTCGAACATTACATTCGAAAAACCAACGTGTTGTCGGCCGTACTCTCACAAATTTATTCCCTATTACACTCCAATCGATTTGGCTATTGACCGAATTTCTGCCTGACAAATTAATTTCATGTTGTTCCTTCGATAACTAAATTAGCTCGTATAAAAATTACAGCCATAATAAAATCATTTTTTTTTATTTACTTTTATCAAAAAAAAAGCGTCTGGCACATAATAGCAGCAAAAAAACTGCTTGATAATAATGAAATTATATTATTCAACGTTTAAATGTTTATAAAAACTAATAAAAAAGAAAATAAATCGAACTAACATCATTTTGAAAACTGCTTTGTTTACCTGTGGAACGGAATGGACACAGGTAAGCGCAACCCCTCTCACCAAACAGATGGGCCGCCGCATACCTATTAAAATGGTGACGCTGGTAGCACTCGTACTATATGTAAGAATTTTTAATGATCTGCAACTGGCTGTTACGAAACGAAGCTGTTGACGCGTTGGCTGAAAGGAGGCATTGCAAAATTGACGCGATTTTGAAATTAGAATAAACCGCATTCCTAATTTGAAAATATTTTATTTAATTACCTAAGGTACCTATAATATATACATATAAGTTACTGAAATAATGTGTCAAATTAAATATATTTTAAATTACACATGCATTAATTTAAATAATAATTTCTTGTAGATCAGAAGGAATACATAATTTAACAAAAAATTCTCTTACGAAGGACTTCTCTATACATATATCATAAAAAGCAAATTTATTGAGAAAAAATCTGAAATTCCTTTGAATTCCTTTATTATATTTTTTCCACATTCCTAGACATTGTTAAATAGGGAAGAAGAAAAAACATTTGTTATCGAAGATAACTTAATATCCTCATATTTTACAATTTTTTCTAATAGATGGCGCCATCAGTAAACAAGATTTCAGTCATTCGGTAAAAATCTCGCCTGTTTTCTAATTTGGTACAAGTAAGGCCGTCTGTTGAGAAGATGTAACAGATTTGGTGGCATATCTACTATATAAGTATAAAATCAATGGTACTACCATTGTGTTTAGAGTATATAGTGGACGTAGAGGCAATGAGTTCACAACTCAATAGATGGCTCTAGATGTACCGAATCGAAGCAATTCTCTGTTCACATTAAAGGCTTGAATACAATTCCGACGACAGAGCGACAGAACGACAGACGACAGCGAACATATCGTTGCGAAACAGGCAGTCGACAAATTGGGAACACAATTGCAACGATTGGCGGTGAGCGACGACTGTGAAAGAAGAAGATATTGAAATTTCATTTGTTAAATATTTCGAGCATTTTAAAAGGATATTTTTATCAAGAATATTTTATATTATATTGAGAGAAATGCAATGGACCAAAGTGTGAAAAAAACTGAAAATGCGGAAATTAACTAAATCAAACGCTTTGAAATATCCATCCAAACCACGTCTTTTTTGTCCATTTGTTTTGCCTGTCTTGTAAACTATAAATTATTTTATGGATTTCGCATTTCCTCGATCAATTTTTCCTCAAAACTCATTATTTTAAAATTACCGCGGCGTGCTACCACCTGAAAAAGACAAAAGTGAATGCCACAACCATTTCATTCGATTAATTTTGTTGGTAGGACTGCAGCGACGACTGCAAAATTAGAAATTGATCAATCACGGCGAAAATGTCGTCGATCGCTCAACGTCGGTCGTTGCAGTTTGGTGCATTCGCATAAGATGCTGTGCTTTTAGAAGGTTGACAGCGATATATCGTCGTCGTTTGTCGTCTGTCGTCGCAATTGTGTTTAAGCCTTTACTTTGCACAGAATAAGGGCTTAAACACAATTGCGACGACAGACGACAAACGACGACGATATATCGCTGTCAAACTTCTAAAAGCACAGCATCTTATGCGAATGTACCAAATTGCGACGACCGACGTTGAGTGATCGACGACATTATCGCCGGGATTGATCAGTTTCTAATTTTGCCGTCGTCGCTGCAGTCCTACCAACAAAATTAATCGAATGAAATGGTTGTGGCATTCACTTTTGTGTTTTTTAGGTGGTAGCACGCCGCGGTAATTTTAAAATAATGAGCTTTGAGTAGAAATTGATCGAGGAAATGCGAAATCCATAAAATAATTTATAGTTTACAAAACAGGCAAGACAAGTGGACAAAAAAGACGTGTGTTGGATGGATATTTCAAAGCGTTTAATTTACTTAATTTCCGCATTTTCAGTTTTTTCCACCCTTTGGTTCATTGCATTGCTTTCAATATAATATAAAATATTCTTGATAAAAATCTCCTTTTAAAACATTTGAAACATTTAACAAATGAAATTTCAATATCTTCTTCTTTCACAATCGTCGTCCATCGCCTGTCGTTGCAATTGTGTTCCCAATTTTTCGACTGCCTGTTTCGTAACGAATTTTTCGCTATCGTCTGTCGTTCTGTCGCTCTGTCGTCGGAATTGTGTTTAAGCCTTAAGATTGAAGGGCGAAACGGGCAGGCGACAATGATTAATTTAGCTATGCATTGATGTGGCGGATTTTTGGGATCACTGACTTTTTCATAATTAATGTATGTTTTCTTAGAAGGGAATCTTTAACATCTTTTTGCATGACGTTTGTTTTTGTGGGATTTTAATTTCCAAGTGTTTTTTGAGACCAGGGGGCGGATTCTGTAGCACGGAGAATTTGGGAATTTGGGAGATGAGAATTTCGTTTTCTTAGAATTCTTAATTCCCTAATTCTCCATTCCCAATTCACTAACATGGTTGGAGAATTAGGGAAAACGAAAGAAATGTGAAAAGGTGGGAATCGCCTGGGACGATTAAGGGTATCACTTTTTGTTGTAGAGGGTTAGACTTTTTTTCATATGTGAAGTACATCTGCCTATTACCTTCCACTGTCGAAATAAATATAAATTTCTGTTTCGTAGGGGTAGTTTTTGAGGGATGTAGGAGGGCAGGTTTTCTCGAGTTTTTCCAGGATAACGAGAGAACGGAGAATAGAAGGAGAATGTATGTGGTATCAAAAAAAATGGGAGCTCAGGGCAAACAAGATAGGTTTAGGAAATGTGGTGGGAAGAGTGCGGGGTAGAAATGGGGGCTGATTAACGGAAATTTAAAAAAAAATTAAGACAATATCAGGAGCTGTAATAATTCGCAGGGGTAAGCTCAGGATTTGTAAGCCCAATAAAAAAAATAAGAATTCACTTTGGTAATTAGATATGCATGGGTATTATAGGCTATATTTTATTTCGATTAACGGTAATTTGCAGATTTGACCGGCCTCGGCGATAAATTTTGCTATCGCAATATTCACGGGCGCCTAACTCTATGTGGGAGTGCTGTAGATTATTGGGGGTTTTTTCTGATAGATTACTGGTTTAGAGTACAAAAATATAGGTGAACAATTTTGTAGGGAAGGTGTTCTGGTGGTTGGGGGTCGTACCACCCCTCATAGGGGGTTGTCCAAACTACGTCATGTTTGGTACCAAATTAAAAAGGGAGTAGAGGGTAATCGGGTGGTGTAGTTTGTATTTGATCATTTTAACGTGATAGCTGAATTTTGACCGCCGAAGATCGATTTTTTTGCACTACGGTCATATACACCCCAGTTTCCATATTTTGCATATATTTCTTCCGTTCTTTGTTTCACATCCTTTAGTACTCCGTTGTGAACATTTTTGTCATGGGAAGTAAATTTCCACAATTTACTGGTTCTTCGCAATGATGAGTTGAAAATATGTCAATTTTTGTACCAAAAACGGCCATTTTTTCACCTTAAAATGGACTGATACACTTCTGTTACAGTTATCTCCAAAACCGTTTATCGGATTCAAAAATTAATTACATATTTAATTAGGGGAGAAAATTTAGATGCGATTTCATCCTACATGTAAGCTTTATCGTGTATAATTAAAAATTTTACAGCATCTCTTTTGTAGTGGAAGACGACCAAATTGATCATTTTCGCGTGATTTATAATTTTTAGCGGGTACCTTGAGAGACCAAATTCCATGTTCCTCTGCAAGTATTGCATGGATTTCCATAATTATTTTTTTTAAATATAGCCAGGATAGGCAGTGAATACATAGCTCAATTTGAAATTCCTAGATACCTAGATACCTTCATAAATCGCAACAAAAGCAGAAAATAGAATTTTTCCACTTACTTTTCCACTAGCAAGACACCGGAAAATTAGCAAGTGGAATGGAGAATTCGGGAATTCTCTACTTACTTTTCGTCTTACTTTTCCACAAGCAAACACCGGAGAATTAACAAGTGGAATGGAGAATTTGGGAATTCCGTACTCACTCTCAAATCCTCTCAGTTGAGAATTGTTCGTCTTACTTTTCCACAAGCAAACACCGGAGAACTTGAGAAGTGAAAGCAAGACGAAAAATTCGCGAATTCTGTACTCACTTCTCAAATCCTCTCAGTGGAGAATTTTTCGTCTTACTTTTCCACAAGCAAAACACCGGAGAATTAACAAGTGGAATGGAAAATTTGGGACTTCCGTACTCACTTCTCAAATCCTCTCAGTTAAGAATTTTTCGTCTTACTTTTCCACAAGCAAACACCGGATAATTTGAGAAGTGAAAGTAAGACGAAAAATTCGCGAATTCTGTACTCACTTCTCAAATCCTCTCAGTTGAGAATTTTTCGTCTTACTTTTCCACAAGCAAATACCGGAGAATTAACAAGTGGAATGGAGAATTCGCGAATTTCGTACTCACCTCTCAAATTCTCTCTCAGTTGAGAATTTTTCGTCTTACTTTCACTTCTCAAGTTCTCCGGTGTTTGCTTGTGGAAAAGTAAGACGAAAAATTCTTAACTGAGAGGATTTGAGAAGTGAGTACGGAATTCCCAAATTCTCCATTCCACTTGTTAATTCTCCGCTGTTTGCTTGTGGAAAAGTAAGACGAAAAGTAAGTAGAGAATTCCACTTGTTAATTCTCCGGTGTCTTGTTTGTGGAAAAGTAAGTGGAAAAATTGTATTTTCTGCTTTTGTTGCGATTTATGAAGGTATCTAGGTATTTAGGAATTTAAAATTGAGCTATGTATTCACTGCATATCCTGGCTATATTTAAAAAAAATAATTATGGAAATCCATGCAATACTTGCAGAGGAACGTGGATTTTGTCTCTCAAGGTACCCGCTAAAAATTATAAATCACGCGAAAAGGATCAAGTTGTTCGTCTTCCACTACAAAAGAGATGCTGTAAAATTTTTAATTATACACGATAAAGCTTACATGTAGGATGAAATCGCATCTAAATTTTCTCCCCTAATTAAATATGTAATTAATTTTTGAATCCGATAAACTGTTTTGGAGATAACTGTAAAAGAAGTGTATCAGTCCATTTTAAGGTGTAAAAATGGGCGTTTTTGGTACAAAAATTGACATATTTTCAACTCATCATTGCGAAGAACCAGTAAATTGTGGAAATTTACTTCCCATGACAAAAATGTTCACAACGGAGTACTAATGGATGTGAAACAAAGAACGGAAGAAATATATGCAAAATATGGAAACTGGGGTGTATATGACCGTAGTGCAAAAAAATCGATCTTCGGCGGTCAAAATTCAGCTATCACGTTAAAATGATCAAATACAAACTACACCGCCCGATTACCCTCTACTCCCTCTTTAATTTGGTACCAAACATGACGTAGTTTGGACAACCCCCTATGAGGGGTGGTACGACCCCCAACCACCAAAACACCTTCCCTACAAAATTGTTCACCTCTATTTTTGTACTCTAAACCCGTAATCTATCAGAAAAACCCCCAATAATCTACAGCACTCCCACATAGAGTTAGGCGCCCGTGAATATTGCGATAGCAAAATTTACCACCGAGGCCGCTCAAATCTGCAAATTACCGTTAATCGAAATAAAATATAGCCTATAATACCCATGCATATCTAATTACCAAAGTGAATTCTTATTTTTTTTATTGGGCTTACAGATCCTGAGCTTACCCCAGCGAATTATTACAGCTCCTGATATTGTCTTTATTTTTTTTTTAAATTTCCGTTAATCAGCCCCCATTTCTACCCCGCACTCTTCCCACCACATTTCCTAAACCTATCTTGCTCGCCCTGAGCTCCCATTTTTTTTGATACCACATACATTCTCCTTCTTCTCTCCATTCTCTCGTTATCCCGGAAAAACTCGAGAGAACCTACCCTCCTACATCCCTCAAAAACTACCCCAACAAAAAAGAAATTTAAATATATTTCGACAGTGGAAGGTAATAGGCAGATGTACCTTACATATGAAAAAAAGTCCAACCCTCTACATCAAAAAGTGATACCCTTAATCGTCCCAGGCGATTCGCACTTTTTCACATTTCTTACGTTTTCCCTAATTCTCCAACCATGTTAGTGAATTGGGAATGGAGAATTAGGGAATTAAAAATTCTAAGAAAACGAAATTCTCATCTCCCAAATTCCCAAATTCTCCGTGCTACAGAATCCGGCCCCAGATGAAATTTTTGAGGCTGCATATGAATGAAGACCAAATTAAGGGCTTCTTTTCTATTGAAGGAAGCATGATAAGAAAATATACATTTACGTAGATAGACCTGGGGATTACACGAGGAAGTACAGCTTGTATGCTATATGCTTTGTCCAGGCCCGGATCTATGGGGGGGCACTCGGTGGCACTTGCCCCGGGCGCTAGTTTTAAGGGGGCGGCAATACGACAGACTTCTGAACCCGTAACTAAACGAGAAAAAATGTAATTACAAGTATTGGAAAATTTTTTCAGACCATACTTAACACTTCAGTCTTCTTTCCAGAATCTAAAAGCTCCCTTGCTATCATACTTTTAATTGTGCTTATACTTATACAGTCAAGCAGTTTACTGTCTATTAAGTATAAGTGTGTAAGCCTCTGTGAGCTAAATAAACTAAAAATTCCGCTAAATTCTCAAATTTTACCTTTGTATCATATGAAATGAATTCAAAAATTGTACAAAAGTGGCTGACAACCCTATGTTCCACATCATCCATTAATCCTACCTCGAATGTAGACAGAATATAAGACAGTAGGCACAAGCACAGAGTTTCCAGAAAATATTTTTATGCCAACTAAATCTAGGCATTTTAGCCGGAGTTAAGGCCCTTGAATCTGAGTAAAATATTGGATAATCCCCTTCAACCTGAACGATAGTTTGCCAGAATCCGTACCCAGAGTGTTTTTGAAACCATCTCAAATTTTAGTAGTTTTAGACGAGAAGATGCATATTGAAAAGCGGCAAGAATAAAAACTGATCTCTAACATAATTTAAGTTTTTAATTTGTTATCCTTGTGTTAATAACACCGGAGACAGGCTAGCAATTTCAATATTGCGTTTTGCGCTCAACCGAAAGCCTGTCTCTATATACTGAAAAACAGCTCGGTATACGGTCGGTGTACACTCAGTACGTAGTACTTTGGAACTCAATATTGAAATTGCGAAAAACGTACGCGGTATACGAGTTTATTGCAATATGACCCTAGTTATGAACCATAATCATTTAATACACGAACCGAATTTAGTACTCCAATGTTGGCTACAACTTTTTCTGACATTTAATATTTGACACTTGTCAAATTGAAGTGTCTATTTCGTTTTTATTTTTCATATACTTAGTAATTTCAGAGTATCTGCTCGCGTTTTGTACGTGCGCGGAAATTTCTTAAGTCAAATAACAAATCAAGTGATAAATCAAATGTAAATTCTCTAATTAAATTGTGTCTCTGAAATTTTATATTGCAATTGCCATAATTGCATTATCAATATATCAATACTAAAATTGCAAGTCGGTCTCTGGTATAAAATAAACTGTATTTGTAATGATAGGATTTTTTACTTTCCTTTTATTTTAAAACAGTTTGAGATTCAAACAATCGATCTTAATTTTTGTTTGAATTTCAAATTCTTTTTATATAACAATCATTTGCTTCAAATACGAATTGTTTTTAACAATTCTGGTTCTAGTTCCAAGGTATGCAGTATAAATAAGTCATATATATATGATGCCTAGTATACCCTGGAACTGTAATAAAATTTGCCCGAAATAAAGATCATTTTTAGAGGGGGCGGTAAATAACGTCTTTGCTCTCCTTCAAAACTTTCCTAGATCCGGCACTGGCTTTGTCCTAACTGTTTCAGCGGATCTGCGGGACCGGTTATTGGATCCCTTATTTTGGCCCTCCGGAGCTTTTACTAAATTATTTGTGCCTTCTGAGCGCCATCCCAGAAATACATCCAAGACAAGCAATGTTATTCCAAAAAACTGAAGTCGCTTTCCCTTTACTATCAAAAACTGTTAATATTGTTACGAGCGTGGCCTTAGTTCGTTATTTAAAACACAATATTTCAGATATAATTCAAAAGTTCTTTCTTTATTTAACTTTACTGTTTACTCTCACAAATTCACAAATAATTATCAAATCAACTCTTTATTTATCGCTAGTACTGTACTTCTAATTATCGCAATCCAAATAGTTTACTTCGTTCACTTTTCACTTCGCTGTCTGAAATAATACTCGCCTCCTGGATGTGGGCAGCGCCGTATTTATACTCTACGAATTATCCTAGAGCCTTCCTGAATATTCCATTCTCCAAACCCAGTTTACTAGGATGTCACTAACCTAAAGTTGTTTCCATTTCCAATAGATGTCGCTTGTATCACTTTGTCACTACTGAATACGGTCCTTCCCAGTGTTGTTGTAATTTGGGAGAACGTCCCTTACGTCGTTTCGGGTTGTACAGCCAAACAAGGTCACCTTCATTAAATCCTGCTGAGTTAGCACGTAAGTCATAGCGGGTCTTCATCCGATCGGTATTTATTGCTAATTTTGCTCTCGTGACTTCGTGTACATCAGCCAATCGTTGTCTAAGTTCCGATACATAATCGTCTGGTAACTTTTGTTCACCTCTGGGTGTACCAAACTTGAGATCGCTAGGTAAACGCATCTCCTTTCCGAATATCACTTTTGCTGGCGTTTGTCCGGTCTTGTTGTGTACAGCTGATCGATAGGCCATTAAGAACATGGGAATATGTCGATCCCAATCGCGTTGGTGATAGTCGACTACTTTCTTTAGATGCTCGACCAATGTTCTGTTGAAGCGCTCTACCATGCCATCAGATTGTGGATGCAGAGGAGTTGTTCTGGTTTTTCTTATTCCCAGAATTTTACACATCTCTTGGAAAGTCCGTGATTCGAAGTTACGTCCTTGGTCCGAATGAAGTTCATGAGGAACACCAAATCTACTGACCCAATTCATTACTACTTGATCCGCTACTGTGGTAGACTCTTGATTAGGGATTGCATAAGCTTCAGGCCATTTACTGAAATAGTCAATAGCAACTAATATATAACGGTTACCGTTATCTGTTTCTGGAAAAGGTCCAGCGATGTCTACGGCTATCCTTTCAAATGGAGCTCCTACATTATACTTATGCATTTCTCCTCTACTTCTGTGTGGTGGTCCTTTGCAAGAAGCACAGATAGTGCATCTGCGGCACCATTCCTCAACATCCTCTCGCATATGTAACCAATAAAACCTTTCACGTATTTTGGAAATTGTTTTATTCACCCCCAAATGTCCTCCAGATGATCCACTGTGCATTTCTTCTAGAACATCTTTGATCTGGGATGCTAGCACGACTATCTGCATTCGGAATGACTCGCCGTTAGTTGATTCCCACTTGCGCTTTAATATACCACATTCAACGTGAAGAGAGTTCCATTGAGCCCAGTAGCTCTTCAGTTTCTCACTCCTCTCCGAGATATCTTGCCATTGTGGTCTTTTCATGTCTTCTTTCCAAGCAAAAATAGGTGATATGTCTGGGTCTTCCCGTTGTGCTGTTCGCAAGCTCTCCTTGTTCCAACCTGTCGATGGTTCCACCGTCATCAGCTGTATTGTTGCTTTTGTTTCTTTTTCTTCCAGCCGAACGCAATGTTTGCATTCAACTTTGTTTGCATTTCCATGGATACGTCCTCTTCGGTGTTGGATTTCAAAGTCATAAGCTTGGAGTCGCTCTATCCATCTCGCCACTTGCCCCTCAGGGTTCTTAAACTGCAAAAGCCATTTAAGCGCTGCATGGTCAGTGCGGAGGATAAATTTCTGCCCGTAGAGATATTTATGGAAATGCTTGGCTGAGTTTACAATGGCAAGTAGCTCTTTCCTTGTAGCACAATAATTTCTCTCTGATTTTGAGAGTGCTTTGCTAAAATAAGCTACTGGCACCTCTTGACCATCCTCCTCCTGTGAAAGCACTGCACCAATACCTACATTGCTGGCATCCGTGTCCAATATAAAAGTTTTTCCCAGCTTTGGATAGTGAAGCACTGGAGTTCCACAGAGCTGTTGCTTCAAATTTGCAAAACTCTCGTTACATTTATCTGACCATATGAACGGCTTTCCTTTTTCTGTAAGTTGATGTAGGCTCCTTGCTATATCTTCAAAACCTTTTACGAATCGCCTGTAGTAGGTAGCCAATCCAAGAAAACTCCTTAATTGATGTTTGTCCTTTGGAACAGGCCAATTTTTCACGGCTCTTATCTTCTCTGGATCAGTTCTTACTCCTTGTGATGAAACTATATGCCCCAAATATTTTACTTCATTCTTGAATAGAGCACATTTAATCGTGCTGAGCTTCAGTTTCGCATCTCTCAGTCTTTGAAGTACGTCCCTTAAGTTGTTTTTATGTTCCTCGAATGTCCTTCCGATCACAATTATGTCATCTAAGTAGACAAGACATGTTTTCCAGGTTAATCCTCGTAAAACACATTCTATGAGTCGTTCGAATGTGGCTGGAGCATTACATAATCCAAATGGCATAACTTTGAATTGCCATAAGCCACTTCCAACTGAGAAAGCAGTTTTGTCTCGGTCCTCGGGATGTATTTCCACTTGCCAGTAACCGCTCTTCAAATCCAATGTGGAAAACCATTGCGCTCCGGAAAGGGTGTCCAATGTGTCATCAATCCTTGGTAACGGATAGCCATCCTTTCTTGTTACATTATTTAGTTGGCGGTAGTCCACACAGAATCGTGTGCTGCCATCCTTTTTCCTGACCAAAACAACTGGCGATGTCCAAGGGCTGCTAGATTCCTCTACTATGCCTTGTTCTTTCATGGAATTTATCATATCTGCAACTTCTGTTTGTTTGGCTAATGGTAGTCTTCGTGGTGGTTGCCGAATGGGCCTAGAATCTCCTGTATTGATCCGATGCTGGACAAGATTTGTTTTGCCGAAATCATCATCATTCATTGCAAATAATTCCGAAAATTCATCGATCATCTCTTTGGCATCGTTGTATTGCTGTTCACTTAAGGGACTAGATGAAAGAAGTTTCTGAACCTGTTGAGTAGTAGCTGGTATACGTATCGCCTCCTTAATATTACTACCATTTTCCAAATTAACAATCTGATAAACAGGCTCACAATTTCCAATTATAGCACCTTCTTTTAGTTGTACCTCATTTTCGGATGTGTTGAGCACTCTGACTGGAATTAATGTTGCGCCTTCTGCCTTCACTAAAGTCTTACCAACGATGATGTTCAATGTTACTTTTGTAGGGTTAGGCTCCACCAGATAGAATCGGCAGGTCCTGATGTCATCAGTAAGCTTTGTCCATACTAGCGTCTCCGAGAATGCGGAGAGGGTCATATTCTCACAGACCATCGTCCTTATTTTTGCAGGATAATCTGTTCCTCCTCCTAGTCTCATAGGAATTTCTATGTTGCCATATTTGAGTATTCGTTCTCCGACATCTAAATTTATTTTATATGTGGTCATAAAGTCTACTTCAAGGATGCATTCATCCATTATGTCTGAAACTAGGAAATTGTGAGGAAATAGTAGTTCACCTAGTTGAATATCCAAAGATATTTCTCCAAAAATTTGTGCTGCGGCTCCAGTTGCTGTTCTTAGTAAATATTTGGTGGTATTGTGAAGCCATTTGTTCTTGACAAGATCCGCTTTAATAATTGATCTCGAAGCTCCAGTGTCGATAGTGACAACGCAGTCATTTTTCCCTACACTTCCATATATAACAAGACTGCTATTATTTCTCCGCAACTGGGCTATCTGTATGATGACTTCGGGGCTGTCGACACTACCAACCAACTTCTGCCCCCCGAAGTTGGTTTTTACATGTTTTCCGACTGCTGAATAGGGGAGCTGATGCGACTAGTCGCTGTTTGATTTCTAGGCTCTCCCCGAATAGCTTGCTCCCTGGCTCGACATCTTTGGCATTCTGTTCTGTCCTCCTCTTCTGGTGATTCTGTTCGACGGCGTTTTCTGCAGTCCCTTTGGAGGTGTCCTGGTCTATTACAATTCCAGCATCGCAGAATACCGCGTGAAGAATTGCTCTGTGATGGCTGCATTCTATTACAAGTACATTCCTCCACCGAAATTTCTCTCACTCGTACTGCACTTCGAGAAGCTTGCCTGGAAGATTCATACGCTAATGCATACGCTAGTGCTTCTGCTGTTGATTTCTTTCTTGCTAGCCTTAACGCTTGTTGTAAATTTTGATCTGCAATGGCGTTCACAAATGCTTCTGTTGCCACTTCATTAAGGAAATCCGCATTTACGCTAGAGTACGAAAGATAAGCTAATCTTTCCACATCAGCCTGCAGTTGTTGTAGTGACTCGCCATGCTTTTGAGTCCTGTTGCGTAACTGCAGGCGATATACTTGCTGCATGTGTTCATCTCCATAACGTAATTCTATCGCCTATACTAGTGAAATGTAATCACGTTGCTTTTCAATCTGAATAGTTTGTAATAACTCTGACGCAGGACCTCGAAGTGCTAATACCAGAGCTGTAGCTTTGTCTGCATCATTCCATCCATTTACTTCGGAAGCTGCCTCAAACTGTCTCTTGAAAATATGCCACGAATTTTGTTCATCAAATATTGGAGGTTTCATTCTGCCTGCACCGGATATTTCAGTTCCTTCGTGCCGAGGTTGTCGATACTTCATTCTGTCCAAATCTGCTTTAAAGTTGTCAAGCTTCTCCGTAACATTTTGTTGCACTTCCGACACTAAATTAATAAATAACGAAAATAAATTTTATCCGCCAAGTGAAGGGCTCTTCTATGCCCTATCAACATTCAATAAGCCAGCAGCACGGTAACGTTTCCTTTCCGTCTCTTCATCTGTGATCAGTGCAAATGCATTAGCACTTGTCACTGATCAGCAATCCGGGTGCACCCAGCTGTGGTCATTGAACTGCACGGTCTGAGGTATTGAAAGCAGCAATAGGCATAACACTATTGTTGTTTTTACCTCGCTGTGTCGTTGACTGCTGCTGGTGGCGCCCAAATATTTGTGTTGTTGTGTGTCGCTTTTTTTTCTTTTTTGCTTTTTTCTTTTTGCCTTCAGCATGCAGAATTTTATTTTAGATTTCTGCAACATTCGCGGATTAAGAGCAAATCGGTTTTCGGTGTACTGCCACCTTAACTCAAAAAAACCGGCAATTCTTGCGCTAAGTGAAACCAAGGTCGTTTCTGATGCTGATATTAATCAGTATCACGTCCCTGGTTACAGCTTCGTGCCTCTTTTTTCTCAGCATAGAGGGATCGCAGTATATATTCGGAATGATGTGGCCTTTACCATTCTTCAAGATTTTCCTTCTGCCAATCCAGAGTTTAACTATATCTGGATTAGGTTCAAACTTCACAAGCACATCATTTACTTCTGTTTCCTTTATCGCAGCCCAAATATGTCTGATGTCGACACGGTATCCGTATTTGACAATATCTCCAACAATATTGATCATTTGCTTTCTGTCTCCCCCTCTTCCGAAATCGTCCTGGCAGGCGATTTTAATGTTCATAATATACCGTGGCTCAGACATTCTTCTACCACAAGTCCTGTGGGCCGTTTCGTTGAACACTTCTGTGAATCGTTTAATTTACAACAGCTAGTGGATGCACCAACGCGAATTCCCGATACAGCTGGTGATAAAGCTAATTTACTCGACTTATTTCTAACATCTCATCCGGACAAATATTCCATCTCAGTCGGTTCCCCTCTCGGAAATTCAGACCATTGCTTAATCACGGCTCAATTTACCACCTCAAACCTGTGCCGCTCTACTTCTCCACCTACAAGTAGGCTTCTTTGGCACTATAAGAATGCTGATTGGGAAAGTCTCAATAAGTATCTTAGAGAAATTGATTGGTCGGTCTGTTTTGCTTCGAGGGATGTTGATGAATGCACATTAGAATTTAGTAACATACTAAATCTTGGCATGCGTGAATACATTCCGTATTCTTACAGCAGATCTCAACAACAGCATGATCGCTCCTGGTTTAACGATAAGTGCAACCAAGCTATAAAAGCGTAAGAGTCTGCTTTTCGCGCCTATCAATTGAATCCATGTCCGGTAATGAAACAAGTGTACAAGACTGCACGGAACACCTGCCAGTCCATTATCCAGAGAGAAAAATTTCTTTTTGACCAGAATATTAGACAAAGAATCCTGGCGAGCAGCAAAGGTAGCAAAGGCTTCTGGTCCCTGGTCAAAACCATCAGGAACAACTTCACCAGTTCCTCTATACCTTCACTACTTAATAATGGTGAAGTGATTGTTGACTCCCTGGATAAAGCTAATATTTTAGCTGCTAGATTCGCTTCAAATTCTTGTCTTCCACCTACTTCACAAACACCTGTTTTGCATCCACCGTGTCAATGTGTACAAGAGCCAATACACGTTCGTACGAGGGATGTGTTCAGGGTCCTTAAGGGGATCAACGTCTCCAAAGCCGCAGGTCCTGATGGTTTTTCGCCCCTGTTAATTAAAAGCTGTGCCTCATCCTTGGCTAAACCTCTGCGCAAACTATTCTACTTGTCTTATTCGACATGAAAATTTCCAACTGCTTGGAAGCTAGCTCACGTTCAGCCTATTCCCAAGAAAGGAGAGGGTAGCGATCCCTCAAATTATCGACCAATTGCGATCACTTCGATTCTTTCAAAGGTTTTTGAATCTATCATTAACTCAAAATTAATGAAGTATCTAGTAACTAATCATCTCATCAACGATCGCCAATATGGCTTTCGAGCTGGACGCTCATCTGGAGACTTGCTGACCTTTCTTACGGAACGTTGGAACCGTAGTCTTCATAATTTTGGTGAGTCTAAAATCGTTGCCCTAGACATTTCAAAGGCCTTTGATAGAGTCTGGCATCCAGCCCTTTTAGCCAAACTTAAAGCACTTGGTCTCTCCCCTCCTCTTCTATTATGGATTGAAAGTTTCCTATCTAGTCGCCAAATACGTGTTGTATTAGATGGCGTTACATCTGAACCGCATCCCATAAATGCCGGTGTGCCTCAAGGCTCTGTTATCTCTCCAACTCTGTTTTTAATTTTCATTAATGATCTGCTTTCCCTTACTTTCAATCCCATCCATAGTTTCGCAGATGACAGTACTCTTGATTTCGCTTACTCCTTTGACACTCTTGCGGAATCCAGGGGGAATGCCGCATGTGTTAAACGAGATTGCATGACTAGATCATTGAATAACGATCATAACAGTATCCTCGCTTGGGGCAAAGCAAATCGCGTCGAATTCAATGCATCTAAGACCCAGAGCTGTCTCATCTCATTAAAACAAGATCATAATTTAACCACACCCGTTTCTTTTCATGGAGCATTAATTTCTGATTCACCGTCACTAAGCATTCTTGGCATTATTATTTCCAGTAAGTTAAACTGGACAGATCACATCTTTTCTGTTGCCAAAGAAGCATCGAAATGTCTTGGATTTCTGAAAAGGTGTAAGAAATATTTCACCCCGTCAAATCTAGCGCTCCTCTACAAGTCCTACATTAGACCTAGAATGGAATACAACTCCCATATATGGGCCGGGGCTGGTCGCACAGCCTTAGCTTCATTGGATATTGTCCAAAAGAGAGCCTTCAAGCTCATTGGCGATTTGGCAATAACTTGTCATATCGACTCACTCGAGCACCGCCGCAATGTTGGATGCCTTTCGCTCCTTTATCGCTATATGTATGGTCAATGTTCTGATGAAATATCTAGTCTAATCCCTTGTAGAATCATTCCTGCACGCAATACTCGCGCTGCAAACCGAGCACATCCTTTAACCCTTCAAATTACTTTCGGCCGTACAGTAAAATTTCGTGATGCTTTTTTATCCCGAACAGTGCGAATGTGGAACAGCTTACCATCTTCTGTTTTTCCTCCGGCATACAATCTGCGGAAGTTTAAGGGCGACATACATCGGCACCTCCGCCACTCTCCTCATATCCCCTAATCCTTTCCCTATCTCCTTCCTGCCATGCTGTGCTTTGCATCATAGGGTATCCCCTGAGCCTGGCTTAATAATATAAAAAAAAAAAAAACTTGCTGTTGAACTTCCAGCACTTCCTGCTGGATTCCTTCAATTTTTACATTTTGCTCGTCTAATGAATTTTTAAGAAAAGTCTTCTGTTCCTCCAAACAGGTTTCTAGACAATTCTGCAAAGAACACTTTTGTTCATCCCAACGGGCTTCTAGAGAATTCTTTTGTTCATCTAGACGGGATTCCAGAGAATTCTTTTGTTCATCCAAACGCGCTTCTAGAGAATTCTTTTGTTCCTCAAAAGCATTCTTTTGTTCCTCAAGGGCATTCTTTTGATCGTCCAAACGGGCTTCTAGAGAATTCTTTTGTTCATCCAAACGCGCTTCTAGAGAATTCTTTTGTTCCTTAAAAGCATTCTTTTGTTCCTCAAGGGCATTCTTTTGATCGTCCAAACGGGCTTCTAGAGAATTCTTTTGTGCATCTAGACGGGATTCCAGAGAATTCTTTTGTTCCTCAAGAGCATTTTTCACTTGCAGGGTTGAAAGCTCCATTTTGGTCATTAAAGTACCCAAAAGCTGTTCTATGTTCATCGCAGGCTCTTCTTCAGTTTCTGGTTCTTCCTCGAAAACGTATGTATCAGGATTCTTTTCTTCCTCTATCAACGCTTGTCTAAGTCGCTCGACTAAAACATTCTTTAGAGATTTCACAAAATGAATCACTCTTTGAATTTCAAAGTCAAATGCCACCACTTTATTTCGCGATTTTATTTTACTTCTGACACCAGTTGTTACGAGCGTGGCCTTAGTTCGTTATTTAAAACACAATATTTCAGATATAATTCAAAAGTTCTTTCTTTATTTAACTTTACTGTTTACTCTCACAAATTCACAAATAATTATCAAATCAACTCTTTATTTATCGCTAGTACTGTACTTCTAATTATCGCAATCCAAATAGTTTACTTCGTTCACTTCTCACTTCGCTGTCTGAAATAATACTCGCCACCTGGATGTGGGCAGCGCCGTATTTATACTCTACGAATTATCCTAGAACCTTCCTGAATATTCCATTCTCCAAACCCAGTTTACTAGGATGTCACTAACCTAAAGTTGTTTCCATTTCCAATAGATGTCGCTTGTATCACTTTGTGGCGCGTAACAATATCTTCAAATCCTCTACTGCAACTTGTTTTGATATAGTTGCTTTCACTGAAACTTGGTTGCGTCATGGCTTTCGCGATACCGAAATCTTAGACAATTCTTACCAAATTTTTAGGAAAGATAGATATATTGACTCTGAAGCTCGCGGAGGTGGCGTACTCCGCGCATGTAAAAACCATTTCAATTGCACCCAAATTGTGGTTCCCAGTTTTTCCAACTCTCTTGACACCGAACTTATAGTTCTTAAGCTGTCTCTCTTAAGACACGACTTATATATACTTTGTTGTTATATTCCTCCAGATTGTATAAATATTGTTGATGACAAAGGTCAAAATTTATACGACCTGCTCATTTCAACTTCTAATTTTATCCATGGTAAGATGGAGCCTCTTGACGAATTACTACTTATTGGTGACTTTAACTTACCCAATATACAATGGGTATTAAACGATGATAACGAAGACTATCTCCCACTTAATAACTTGACAATAAGAGAATCACTCTTTCTGGACACTATTTCATCTCTTGGTCTCAGCCAAATCAGTAATGTTAAGAATGACATGGGTAGGCAGTTAGATCTGGTATTTTCTACTGACACGGGTAACTTATTAGTTGAACCTAGCCCAGTTATAATGTCTACTCTTGACAATCACCCCCCCCCCTACAACTTACATATTGCTATGAAACTCAAAACTTTACAAATTGTGACGAAACAGAATACTTTTTAAATTTTAGAAAGGCTAACTTTTCGGAACTTTCCAGTACACTTACATCTATTGACTTTAACACATTACTGGCTAGCAATAATGTTGACGAAGACGTTTCTAAATTTTACATAATTCTTTTCGATTTGTTTTCCTCTCACATTCCCCGCGAGCGTCAGCGTCACCATGGTTCAATAAAGAACTGAAGCGTCTAAAAAATAAAAAAAAAAAATTGTGGAAAAGTTATATGAGGGACAAGGACATTATAAGTCACAACAACTTCCTCACATCATATAATGAGTTCAAAGATCTTTCCTCTTCACTCTATGACGAGTATATTCAAAGTATGCGTGCGAAATTATTTAGTGACCCACGTAAATTTTCTTCAGAAATCCTCTACGGGCTCTGGTTTTCGAGATATTAGCGAATTAATAATTCAAGTATTTTTGCTCAATGGATTCTTGGCGGTGTGGAGTGGGAGGGGGGTCACAAAATGTTCATCAGAAATCCTCTGGTTTTCGAGATATTAGCGACATTTGTTTGGGCGCAAACGCCCTTTCTTGAGTAAGGTTCCCTAGCGGCCTTAACTGAACTACCCAGCATCATTCGAATTTCACAACATGACATCACCATGAACAGATTCTAGAAGATGTCAGTGAGACATTAGCCGATACTGCCAGCATGCTTTGGTACTACGGTTCTCTTGGATATGTGAAGTTTTTTGCTTCACTTTTGGCCTACACGTAGCAGCATGCTACGGTTTTGGGAAGTTTTTTGCATCAGTTTAGCCCACACGTGGCAGCATGCTACGGTTTTGGGAAGTTTTTTGCTTCACTTTTTTGGATGTGTGGTGCCTAAATATAGGCTTTTGTTGTTTTTAGTAATAATTGATTTTTCTTGAGCGCCTAAATGTAGGCTTTTGGTTTTGAACTAATAATTAAAGTTAATAGTAGGAAATTTTTGTTCATGCCAATGGATTCTAGAGGGGTGGTATGTGGGAGGGATAATAAAGATAGGGCGGCGGGGTAATGAAATTTTCATCAGAAATCCTCTACGGGCTCTGGTTTTCAAGATATTAGCGTATTAATATTTCAAGTTATTTTTGGTCATGGAAATGGATTTTTGGCGGTGTGGGGTGGGAGGGGGAACGAAGTTTTCATCAGAAATCCTCTACAGGCTTTGGTTTTCGAGATATTAGCGACATTTGTTCAAACAATTAGCTAATTGGCAATTATATAATTACTAATTGGCAATTAGCTAATTGGCAATTATCAGCTTGGTTGGTAATTAGCTAATTGGCAATTAGTAATGTGGTGTGATGCGCTTTACTGGAATTCTCATAAAATAAACAAATTTAAGTAATATCAACACTTGCTGTAAATATTTAATAGAAAACTTCAAGTTTAAGGTAAAAATATGGTTGCTAGGTGTATTGATACAATTTCTTTTGCTGAAAATAATGTTATCAAACCAAATTAAATTTCAATATTTATTTATTCACATCAAATTAATTATTTATTTCTAAATCTTAAGTTATAAACTTTTTCCTTATGTTCTATATTCAAAATTGGTAGCAATATAAGTGAAGTTCTATGAATCCTATCTTGGAAACGAAAGCGATCCAGAGCATATGTCTCCCAAGGTCCTTTTCTGGGTTCATATTCAATTACATAAACTTGTGGAGCACTAGTACTAAATGTAACTTTCATTATCACTAATAATTTAGAAAATATTAATAATAAAAACTAGTTTCACATTATTGATTTTTTTATTTAACGATTATAATAATTAATTGGGTACAAATTTTCGTCATGCTGAACAAATTCAATTTTGTATGAACGTCCGATTACTCCTTTATTGATTACGTAGAAGTCTCCCTTGGTGTTTATTTCATTCAAAGAGTCCTCTGAAATTCTGCTGTACCTCGAAGGAAGAAAAAGGTGGTAGTTTTCCAACTCGAGAACCACACGATCTCCAAATGCAGTTTTGCATCGCCTTGCTGCAACAACCTTATATTTCTGGCCCAGCTCCATTTGGGATGTCTTCAGGGTTGGTGAGTATTGCTCCAGCTTCCTTAGTTCTTCCATTGCGCAAGCCATTGTTTTACTCTAAGTCGTTGTTGCTTCCTTGAATTCCAAAATAAAACTGATTGCAAATCTGATTCAGCTCCTCAATTTATAGTCATGATTCCAAAACAAGTTTAATCCTGTTTAAAGCAAATTTGCAATATCAGCACATTACGCTGAATGATTTATGTAATATGATACCACACTTCCTGTAAGCAACCCAATTCCAAGAATTTTACTGATCGAAACGTTTCATTGGAATTCGTAAACATCCTGTCGTAAACAAATTTAAGCAATATCAGCAAATGATTCATGTTTATTCTACTGATCGAAACGTTTCATTGGAATTCGTAAACAAATTCGCATTTAAGCTGCATGGTTCATACACACCTGTGTAAACTTCCTGTTTACAAATTCGCATTTTAGCTGAATGAGTCATGCACACCTGTGTAAACAAATTTAAGCTATATCAGCACATTTATTCTTTTCATCTAATTTGATGCCACACTTCCTGTAGGCAGCCAAAAATTTTATTGTTCCAAGAATTTTGCTGATCGAAACGTTTCATTGTAATGTAAACAAATTTTCACATTTTCATGTATGCATTCATGTAAACAATCTTATTTGCAAATTTGACCAGCAAAATAAAGTAATCAAATTAATTTGAGTGATTTTCTTATCGTGTAATTCGATATCATCTCAGCCTGTAAGCAAATTCGTTGGAATTCATCCTGTGCAATGATTATTGTAGCAGGATCATTCATGTTTACAAACCGTTGCTATAAAAGCGCAAGCAAACTCTTGGGGAGCACCAGTCAATCTAAGTGATTCAAAGTGTTAGTGTTGAATAAAAAAAATTTAAAAATGTCTATCAGAGTAATAAATGAAAGTTTTTCATTAATTAATAAATTGCGAGAAGATGTTTTGAAGTGTTTAAGTGATGCAAATTTTGTGAATAAAAACAATATTATTAAAGAGTGCAACAGAAACATTCGTAAATATCAAGCAGCATTTCGGAAGTGTAATAAGAATGCTAGAAAACTACATTTGGACAGCTGTATTGATCAAATTAAATCGTTGAGAATGTTAATCAAAGCTCTCCATCGAGGTGGAGGCATTAATCAACGAGTAATAAGAAGTGATTTTGTTAAGTAGGAAGAAAAAAAACAGCATTCGTAGGTAGAATTAGGGCAGGTGTTATCGTGAATATAAGCCACCTAGATCCTAAGCTGTTTATGCAAGATGCTTCCAAATTACTTGCTCGCCGCATTAAGAATACATTAAAACAACAATATCATATTAAAGTTGCTACAACGTTTTGCGGTGAGTTTATTAAAGAAACTGGCGATAATGAAGTTATTAAAGACATTAAGTACTTCCAAGCAAGAACTGCCCCAATCAGTGTGGAGGATGATTTGAATGAGTGGTATAAATTAAATATATATGACCCAATACTCACTCAGCTAGAAGAGTTTCAAGAGAAAGATAGTGGTTGGGCTCTGCATTCTATAATACATTTAGCGGTGCATATCAACAAGTTTGAGCCGATTCGGGGATCATTTTATATACCTCTGCCGAAGGAGATTGCATCAAAGAAAGCATGTATAAATGTGAAAAACAATGATGAAGCATGCTTCGCGTGGGCAATAACATCAGCGCTATATCCAACAACTGTCAGCTCCGATAAGACCTCATCATATCCACATTATTCTACTGTGCTAAATTTAACTGGAATAACATTTCCCATGACGCTTAAGTAAATTACACAATTTGAAGGCCAGAACGATTATTCAATAAACGTGTTCATCCTAGAGAAAGAGCGTTTCTTCACCACAGTTCCAGTTAGACTTACGAAACACAGGATGGAGCGACATGTAAATCTATTAATGCTACAAGATGACTATGACCAGGATGATGATGAAGATGAAGATCATATGGATGATGATGACGATGATGATGATGATGATGCCAGCAGATATCATTTCTGCTGGATTAAAGATCTTTCTCGACTCATATCGAAGCAAACTTCTAAATATAATGGTAGAAAGTATATATGTGAGAGATGTTTGCTCTACTTTCGCTATGCTGAAAAATTAGCATCACACCCTCCTGAATGTGAGAAACAAAACGATTGTAGGATTATGTTTCCCTCAGAGGAAAGAAATGGTTGGAATATAAGAATTATAACCATAAGAATCCAGTCCCGTTTTGTGTGTATGCAGATCTTGAATCAATATTGAAGCCGATTCAGGGAAACGATCAAAATACACAGCGACTCCAGGAACATGAAGTTCATAGCATAGGATTCTATTTCCACTGCAAACATGATGCTAAGCTCTCATATTACAGAGCATATCGAGGCAAAGACTGTCAAAAATGGTTTGCATTAAAATTGCAAAAGATTGCATCCATAGCTGTACAGGAGAAGCTGAACATCAGGCCAATGCAACCCCTGACTAAAGAGGAACGGCGTTCACATATGGAAAATACTTGCTGTCATGTGAAAAAACGTTTGCAGCCGATGAGGAACGAGTCCGGGACCATTGCCACTTAACAGGTAAATACTGAGAAGCATAATTCAATTCATTTCTTTTCATAAATTCTTTTAACAGGAAAATACCGAGGGCCAACGCACAATGCATGCAATCTGATGTACCAAGATTGCTCCATAGTTCCAGTCATTTTTCACAATTTATCTGGATATGATGCTCACTTCATTATTAAGGATATAGCTACATCTTTCCCAGGAAATGTTGATCTCTTGCCAATAAACAAGGAAAGATATATCTCGTTCACCAAGCACATGGACGGCAGCTACATAAAATTCAGATTCATCGATTCCTTCCGTTTTATGGCTGAATCTTAGATAAGCTATCATCATTGCTGCCGCTGGATAAATTAAACACTACAAGATCAGTATGGCAGGGATTGGATGATGACACTATCAAACTTCTTACACGCAAGGGTGTCTTCCCATATGATTTTATTGATGACTGGGATAAATTGGATTTCCGGAACTTGCCAACACAGGAAGCGTTCTACAATAAACTGACTGACAGTGCTATATCTCCTGAGGACTACAATCATGCTGAAGAGGTTTGGCAAACATTTGAAATACAAACACTTGGTGAATATTCAGATCTATACCTTAAGACTGATGTTCTCCTATTGGCCGATGCCAGGCCTAACATGGGATGCTATGCTAAAATTCACTAATGTGAAATTAGAGCTGATAATCGACGTAGATATACTACTATTTATAGAGAGAGGCATTCGAGGTGGTTTTAAGTCAATGTTCGAACAGATATAGTAAAGCCAATAACAAATATATGGATGATTTTAAGCCTGAGTAGAAAGAGAAATACTTGATGTATTATGATGTGAATAACCTTTATGGATGGGCCATGTCACAGCATTTACCAACCGGAGGATTCAAATGGGTTAATGTTCCCAATATTGTCGTTTCCGAAATTCCTGATGATTCTCCAACTGGATACATATTCGAAGTCGACTTGGATTATCCTCAACATCTGCATGGTAAGCATAAGGACTTACCGTTTTGCTCTGAGCATGCAGCACCACCTGGAGCAAAATTAAAAAAGCTTCTGACAACATTACATCCAAAAACTAAATATGTTATACACTACCGAAACTTGAAGCAATGCTTATCACATGGACTCATCCTGAAAAAAGTGCACCGGGTACTTCAATTCGACCAATCAGCTTGGCTTAAGCCATATATTGACTTAAATACTACCAAACGGATGCAGGCTACAAGCGATCATGAGAAGGACAGCTATAAGAAGATGAATAATGCAGCTTTTGGTAAGACCATGGAAAATGTACGCAAGTATAGTGATATCAAGCTTTGCATGAAGTGGGAAGGTCGCTATGGTGCAAAAGCTCGGATTGCGGCACCCAACTTCCACAGTGCAACGATATTTGATGAGAATTTAGTTGCTGTGGAATTAAGGCGACTCAAAATATTATTCAATAAGCCGCTCTATATAGGAATGGCAGTTATGGAAATTTCGAAAATATGCCTCTACGATTTTCACTACAGTTTTATGCAGCGTGAGTATGGAGATAAATGTAAACTCATGTATACTGATACAGATTCTCTAATACATATATGAACTTGAAGAGAAAAATGCATATGAGTTTATGACTGAAAATATAAACAAATTTGATACAAGTGATTACTCAGAAGATAATGAATTCAATTTACCGCTCATGAATAAAAAGATTCCTGGGCTAATGAAGGATGAGCTGAATGGGAAAATCATGAGCGAATTTGTAGGCTTGCGCTCAAAAATGTACAGTCTGCGTATAAACGCTGGTAAAACTGTAAAAAAAAGCGAAAGGAGTAAAGACTAATGTAGTCCAGAGGCATATCAATTTCGAAGACTACGTCGAATGCTTAAATAACAAGCGAATATTAACTGCTAATCAGAGCTCCATACGATCTCATCACCATAACGTATACACTATCAGTCAAAAAAAGATTGCATTGAGTCCCTATTATAATAAGCGTCATATTATGAGCGGAGCGACGCATACTCTACCATGGGGACATTACTCTATTTCATCAGATCAACAAGTAGCAGCCGCAGAAAGAATCTAAGTCAAGTGTAAATAATAAATGTATTATAGTTTTAGTTTCATTTATTCAAGTAATTTGCATTATAACTACATGTATAAAGTATTATAATTATTTTAAATTGTTAAATGTTTCTTCAAGATATTATAAAACATCTTTGTTATTAATCCAAGAATTGTGTTTTGATGAAAATCCGAGCCATTTAACGTAAGCTTACTCTTCTTTAAGATTTTCTCTACGAGATATAGGTTTGGGTGTTTAACTTTTAGCAGCTCCAATTCATAAAAGCCTCCTGTGATTGGATTTTCTTGATAATCTTCCAGCCGATATGTGATGGGGTTTGTGTTTTGAACTTTAATAATTTTAAAAATCTCAGCTGTCCAGTTTGGCGTATAGCCTTTCTCAAATATATGCTTGTATTTGTTGATGCGTACAAGATCTCCAACTTTATACTTTGCAGGAGCAACAATCTTTATATGATTGTATACAGTTGAAAGCAGTTGTTTCGCATTGGAGGCGTTGATATCACGTGGTCTCATTTTTGTAGTTCGATGTATTCTTGAATTGTATTCAGTGAGCAGTTTCTTTACCATACCAATCCACTGATAAGTTCCATTAAAGCTGAATTCCTTCCACATCATATCCTCCAGAGTTCGGTTAAATCGTTCCACTATTGATGCTTTGAGGAAACTGTACGTAGAGTAATGATTAATTGCATGCTTCAGCATTAGATTTTTATAGAGGCTGTTGTAGAATTCCTTTCCATCATCAGTCTGCAGGTTTTTAGGTATTCGTCCCTCGCTTAATATAGACTGCATGGCATCTCTTACTTCTACACCAGTTTTTCTTTTAATTGGAATTGCCCATGCATATTTGGAGAAGGTATCAATTACTGTCAGCAGATAGCGGTAACCCTTGTTCACATACTTGTAGGGATCCATTTCAGCCAAGTCTGCCTGCCACAAGTCATCTAGTCCTTTGATAATCACACGACGCCGTTTAAAATTTTTTCTCGCTGGTTTATGCAGCTCATTTACCACTTGCCTCTTACTCATCATAATTATAAATGAAACAGATTTCTCAAGAGTTTTTACTCATATACACCATCTTTTGGTGTCAAGTCTTTCTTATTTATTACTGAAGTAAACAGGTAGTTTTCAATCTTCGCGATTTCATCATTGATATATAGCGTTAAATTTGTCACCTCTATATTAATAGTTTTTTTTATTTCTTCAACACTTATTTTAATTTTCTTGTCAACATAGTCTTTGGTAGTAGCATCATCATTTTCAAGGGGTTCACCAAGTCGTTTTATACACTTTGAGTTTAGATCGTAGTCGCCGTTTATCGTTAAATTAAATCCAATACCCCGCTCTCCTTGTTCACCAGCTGGACCCTGAGCTCCTTGTTTACCAGCTGGTCCTTGAGTTCCTTGTTTACCGGCTGGCCCCTGAGCTCCTGTTGGCCCACGCTCACCTGCTTTCCCAAGACATCCTCGCTTAGAGAAACGTCCAAACTTGTCAACGCTCATCTGTAGATTGTGATGAAGTATGGTAATGGAGTAGTATTTAAACTATAATATCTGCTTCTCGCAACTCCTCCAGGATAGATACAATTTCATTGTTGTGACTGGTGTTTCCAGCCTGCTTTGATGCCATTAGAAGGCGCCGTCTATCAACTAATTCATTTGGATCATCCCAGTAAATGTGATCAATGTTTTCTTTAGGCAGACGCATTAGTCCCATGCCTTTATGCTGTATAAGTTTACTGATTATAGCTTTATACTTAGCCGCTCTAGTACATTTTATTTGTCCATCTTCAGCATAGTCACGTTTATATGCATTGGTATCTCTCAAAATAAATCCATAATTAGTTAAATCCTCTTTAGTATATAGACTTTTTACAGGATCCTTCATAAATAGCAGCTCACATAACCCCAAAGTTGTTTTATAGCTCTTCCCCTTGATAACAATATTTCCTACATCATCAACATCAAACGTTGAATTACCGATTCTCCACGCGTTGTCATCATAGTAAACTCCATAGGTTGGATCAATTTTAGGGCTATTATCAGTGAATAGCTTTAAATAGTTTGAAACTATGTATCCAGACGTATCGGGGGAGGTGACAGGAGACCTTCCTGTCAATGTTCTTGAATGTTTGGGTGTTGCGAATTCTTCTTCAGATGTTAAGGAATAATTTCCATAATTTATAGGTGTGCTACTAGCCTCCATTTTCACATATTTTCGTTTTGGAGGAGTAAAAGGTTGCACAATTTCGTTGTCTTCTTCTTCTTCTTCTTTTGGTTCCAATTTGACTGGTGGCTCGTTCTTAACTCTGGTAACAAACTCTTTTAAGGATTTGGTGATTGGCTTGAAAGTTTCTTCAAGTTGAGCTTCTGCTTCAATCCTTCCCGTCTTTAGAGCTTTAAATTTCCTTCGCACTGCATCCCTTGTCTTGATGATTTCTTTTAATAGATTTTCATTCATCTTCGATATTAACTGAATAACGGCTTTTCAAACAGCTCTGATAACAGGTAAACAGCTTTCCAAACAGCTCTGGTAACAGCTTAACAGCTTTTAAAACAGCTCTGATAACAGCTTAACAGCTTTCCAAACAGCTCTGATAACAGCTTAACAGCTTTTCAAACAGCTCTGATAACAGTTTAACAGCTTTTCAAACAGCTCTGATAACAGCTTAACAGCTTCTCAAACAGGTCTGATAATAGGTGAACAGCTTTAATCTTCTCAGCAGGTCCACAGGATTCGGTGTGCATTCGACTGAGTAATAACTTCGACGTATTAAGATTTCACATGTTTCACCCTTTTATAGTACAATGAAGGTATCAAATCCTTTACGGTAGCGCCCCTTGTTTAATGAGCTATCCTTATCAATCATCAAGAAATCATATTCATCCTTCCAACACTCAGCACAGGCTCTTCGAAATTTATCAAACTTCATGTCTGTGTTCACATGATCATTATAAATATGTTTCAAATTCAAGTCATCTTGCTTAAATAAGATGATTAAATTAGCATTGTCACGTATTAAGTGCTTTGGTATATGCGTATATGTTTGACAGAGATAGAAGCTGTCTATATCTTCGTGACGACCCATGCAAAAATAGGATCGCACATTATCTTGCTTTTCACATGCTACATCATCGAAAATAAACACTGAATGTGATTTGGCTTCCTCTGGAGGTAGAACGTCGCAGTTGTTTGAGAATGTATAATACCCCAATCCTTATATGGGGGTCATCACTCGCTTCAAGTATTCATACTTTGGTTGATGTAAAGATTTGGAATATATGTAAATATTTTCATATCTCAAACCATTGGGATGTTCCAGCAAACTTATCATAACATTAGTTTTTCCGCAATTGGATGGTCCAACAATGATGCTCCTTATACTATTAGGCAATAGGGGACCATGCTTCTTTTTCACCTTCATAACAGCTACATCAGCATTTCGAACAGGAAAAGCTTGTTGTTGTTTAATGAACCGCATATTGAAGACTAACGGGATTCCTATAAATACACCTGCTTATATTACATTTCAACAGTATCATCGGAACCTTATAAGATGCCAGATCACAAATCGAAACGCTCCAGAAAATCTTTGAAAGGGGGCAGAGGACTATTAAATTCAATCATCAACAAATTACCTGTAGAATTACATCTACCGGGATACCAGTACTGTGGGCCAGGAACAAAGTTACAATAAAGATTGGCGAGAGGAGATCCAAGCATTAATCCACTGGATGCAGCCTGCAAGGAACACGATATAGCATACTCGCGACATAAAGATACAAGTGATCGACATATAGCTGATAACATATTAGCTGAAAAAGCCTGGCAGCGTGCAAAATCTACGGATGCAAATTTGAGTGAACGTGCCAACGCCTGGCTTATAACAAACGCAATGAAGGCTAAAATTAAGCTAGGTATGGGTCTTAAGGCTAAAAATAAACGCCAACCCACATTCCGAGAAGCAGTACGAAATGCACGTAAGATTTTAAAAATCAAAAAAACCAAAAGACTTGATGGAAGCTACAAAAAGAGCTCTTAGTACAGCTAAAAATATTGTGAAAAGAAAGAAGAAATCAATTAAAACTCCACGAGTGATACCTGTACCAAAGGTTGGCGGAGCACTTCCGTTCCTCATCCCGTTGTTTGCTGGGCTTTCAGCATTGGGAGCACTATCAGGAGGTGCAACAGGCATAGCTAAAGCAGTAAATGATACCAGTGCGGCAAAGGCAAAATTGGAAGAAAGCAAACGTCATAACCAAGCAATGGAAACTATAGTGGTTGGTAAAGATGGAAACGGGCTGTTCTTGAAGCCGTACAGAAAAGGACTCGGACTCTATCTACAACCTCATCCAAAAAACTATTAAAGACGCTACCCAAACGACCGCTAAACGAGTTGGATCTTCACAAGTATACCACACACTTGCCGCACTTCAGAGGAGTATTTATGCGTGATAATCTTCCTAAAAAGCCATGGAAGCGAGAATGAGGTATTGTTAACTTGGACATCTCAACTGGAGCAGGTACACACTGGGTAGCGTACTACAAGAAAGGTGATAACATCGAATACTTTGATAGCTTTGGCAATCTCCAACCACCACGGGAGCTCATAAACTACTTGGGTAGTAATATTACGTACAACTGCAGTTCTTATCAGAACTATGATGCAGTAATTTGCGGTCACTTATGTTTAGAGTTTTTATATAATTGTTATAGCCATTAATTTTTATCTATAAATAAATGTAACTATATTGCAATTGTGACAGTTCATTATCAACCGCCATGTCATTAACACTTACTCTCACGTGAAATTCATGTCTACTCACTGCTGAGTACTTTCCTCCGCTGGAGCTAGCAACGGATTATGTTTGTGGATTAATTGATTTTCAAACATACAACTCTATACCAAATATTGATGTGAGCAATAATCTGGTTCATGTGGGGAATGAGGTTGTTGAGATACCTGTTGGATCCTATGAGATTGATGATATAGCAAAATATGTACAAGGGTACTTGGATAAAGAAGGGAAAAGGATAAAGGTTGCGATAAAGGCTAACAATAATACATTGAAGAGTGAAGTTAAGGCAACTGAAGAAATACATTTTGAAAAACAGAGATCCATAGCTCCTCTGCTAGGATTCAGTAAAAGAAACTTATCTTCTAATATAGTGCATGCATCAGAGTTGCCAGTCAACATCATTAAAGTAAATACTATACGCATCGAATGTAATATTATATCAGGATCATTCTTCAACAACACACAAGTACACACTCTCCACGAGTTTTCCCCGAACGTTGGGCCTGGGTATAAAATAGTGGAGGTACCCAAAAATGTAATCTATTTGCCTGTGAGCACCAAACGTATAAGTTCTCTAACATTGAAGCTCCTTGAACAAGACTGTGACTTAATCAACTTCAGGGGAGAGACTATAACCATCAGGTTACATTTGAAGCCACAGCATGTTGATATACAATAATAATAAATACGAGTTCGGAGCAGTCAAGATCATTAGTCAGCGGACAACCTTGAAGCGGTCAAGACCTACATTAACACTTGCAAATACAGCATATTTACAATCGATAGGCTTAACGCTGAAACAATGAATAAAGGAATACTAGATATTGCACCAGACGCTTGCTTTGATAACAGTGTTACTAAATTCTAAATCACTCCTATTCACCATTTCTAACATCATTTAAAAACAGCGATGAAATCCGTATCTCTGTACAACATCAGGACTTGAATGTTCTACCCAGCAGGAGTTTTCTTTACATTGAGGGGTCGCTCACAAAGCTGGATTGAGCCGTTTCAGCAACTGCAAAATTAGCTAAGAACGCTCTACCATTTCTTTTTGAGGAAATACGCTATGAATAAAATGTAGTGGAAATCGATCGTACAAGAAATGTTGGGATTGCGACAACATTAAAAAACTACGTATCGCTAAATGCAAATGTAAGCAGGATACTACTCAACGGTAGCTGGTCACCAGATTCATCCGTTATACCAGCCAATGGACTGTTTAACTATTGTGTACCTCTGAAATATTTATTGGGATTCGCTGAAGATTACAAGAAAATTCTGATAAATTCCAAACATGAACTCATATTGATCCGGAGCAGGACAGACGATAATGCCATTATATCACCAACTGATGTGGTGAAAATTGAAATTACCAAACTTCAATGGAGCATTCCGCATGTTACAGTATCCGATGATGAAAAGCTGCAACTATTTAAAATTATCGGGAGAGGTCGCCCGATACAAATACCATTCCGCAGCTGGGACATATATGAGTATCCAGTACTACCGGAATCCACGCATCAAACCTGGTTAGTTAAGACTTCCACTCAACTGGAGAAACCTCGATTTATCATCTTAGCATTACAAACGGATCGAAGGAACGATAAAACCAAAGATGCAAGCAAGTTTGATCACTGTCAACTCACCGATGTTACAGTTCATTTGAACTCAGAATCATATCCCTATGATGATTTGAATTTGAAATTTGATTTGAATAGATACGCATTGCTGTATGAGATGTATATAAAGTTTACACAATCATACTATGGTCATCAGTATGAGCCGTTCCTCACATGGGAGAAGTTCAAAACCGATGCTACGATCGCTGTCATTGATTGCTCACATCAAAATGAAACAATAAAAACTGGACCTGTTGACATAAGGCTAGAATTCAAGACATCTGAAAATATACCGGCTAATACAACAGCATATTGCCTGCTTCTACACGATCGAATAGTGGAATACAGTCCGCTGAGAAGTGAAGTTAGAAAGTTAAATTAAGAAGATGGCTGTCATCGTAGACGTCCAAGGATTCAAAACAAATCTCAATGAATTCATCACTAAAGAACTGGCAATTTTAAACAATGAAAACCAGATGCAGCACTTTATATTTCAACCACCGTTCAGATACAAAGATTTGACTTCAGCAAAAAAGAGACAAGTAAAATGACTTCAACACAATTTTCATGGATTCCGCTGGGATGATGGCTACATATATCACAAGCTGTACACTATAGTTGAACACTGCTTCGAAACAAAACCGTATATGTAAAGGGAGCTGAAAATGTTCATTGGGTGCAGAAGATAGTTGGAGAGGGTGAAATCATTATCAACGTCGAAGATGAATACAACTGTGGAAAACTAATAGAGATTAACACAAATGCGCCATCTTGCCAAGTTCATATTGGACAATGTGCTATAAGAAATACTTTTATAATAAGAAATTATATTGGAAATAAAAACAAGTGTTTATAAAACATAAGACTTTTCAATACACACATACCCAGAACCCTCACTGACATCGTCTAGAATCTGTTCATGGTGATGTCATGTTGTGAAATTCGAATAATGCTGATGTCAACAACTTCCCTGCTAAGAAAACTTATTTAGGTGCAGCAAAACTATGATGACGTCATGCCGATATCTAGAACTCTCCCGCTAATAAAAGAAAACAGCAAAATCAAGGCATGCTGGTAGTTCCGGCTAAGGCTGCTAGGGTACCTTACTCAAGAAATGGTGTTTGCGCCCACACAGATGTCGCTAATATCTCGAAAACCAGAGGATTTCTGATGAACATTTTGTGCTCCCCCCTCCCACTCCACACCGCCAAGAATCCATTGAGCAAATTATTGAATTATTAATACGCTAATATCTCAAAAACCAGAGCCCGTAGAGGATTTCTGATGAAAATTTCATTACCCCCCTCCCTATCTTTATTATCCCCCCCCCACATACCCACCATCTAGAATCCATTGACTTGAACAAAAATTTCCTACTATTAACTTTAATTATTAGTTCAAAACCAAAAGCCTACATTTAGGCGCTCAAGAAAAATCATGATAAAAACCCTACATTTAGGTGCACCACATATCTATCTAAGACAACCGTAGTACGGGAGCATGCTGGTAGTACCGGCTAATGCCGCTAGGGTGTAGTCAAGACCAAATGACATATCCCGGTAGTACCGGTTAATCCCGCTAGGGCGCAGTCGAGACCCAAACCAATACAACCAAGACACAAACCTGCATTTAGTATGGCTCCAACCACCTAGCGACGGTGGCGCCATCTGTGGCGAAATCCTGGAGGCTTAAAAAAGTGCGCCAGAACTCTTATAGTTTAACTACTCCCGCTGAGAATTATTTTCCAAAAATCGCTCGATAGTGGTTGTTTTCCTCAGCTATGGAAAAAAAATTTTATCATACCTGTCTACAAAAAAGGCAGTAAAAAAGAAATCTCTAACTATAGGCCTATTGCAAAATTATCTTGCATGCCCAAGTTATTTGAATCTATCATCTACTCTCCGTTATCAATAATCTGCAAGAATCTGCTCTCTTCAAACCAACAGACTTTAGTAAAGCTTTCGACAAACTATCTCACTCCGTGATACTATTCAAAATGGAAAAGTATGGGGTTCCCACAACGTTCCTAAAATGGACGGAGTCATATCTAGATAACAGAACATACCAAATCTATTTCCGCCATTCCATTTCTAGAGTCTTGAAAGCTTCGTCTGGCGTACCTCAAGGGAGTCATTTGGGCTGAGTATTTTGTTGTTGACGACTCTAAGCATGTCTTAAAAAAACGTCTATATAATATTTAATCTTTTGTTAAATTTAATTTAGTTTTTTAACTTTTTGTTCTATGTCGCATTGCAAGACATTTCATCTGGTGTTTGGTCTATGTTTAGGGTAACATACTAATACTAACACCGACTAAATGATGAAACGCATGTATTGTTGACCGTTTATTTATTAAATGTGTCCATGCAGCGAGCTTGTGTTAAGCTGGTTCTGATAGTCAAATAAAAAAAAATAAATAAATAAAACATATATATGCTATATATATACATTATTTTCGAACTATACTATGAGTGCTTTTGAAGATCGTGTTCAAGTGGATACTATTTATACACATTTCTCGAAGGCATTTGATAAAATCAGCATTCCTCTTCTCATTCATAAATTGAAAAATATAGGCTTCCATTTCTCTTTTTTAAGCTGGATTGTGGCCTATTTATATAACCGCAAACAATACGTAAGGATTGGCAATATTATATATGATGTAATAATGGTCACCTCGGGAGTTCCTCAGGGTAGTCACTTAGGTCCACTATTGTTTCTGCTTTTCATTAATGATATAGCAACTTGCTTTGTTTTTGCCAAATGCCTAATATTTGCGGATGATTTAAAACTATTCGTTAGAATGAACTCTCTAAGCGATTGCTTACTACTGCAGAATGATCTCAATATACTTTCTGATTGGTGCTCTAAAAATAAGATATATCTTAACATATCAAAATGTAAAATTATTACTTTTCATCGCATCTCTTGTCCGTTCTTGTTTGATTATAAAATTAATGATGCTATAGTTTCTCGAACAAATGATATCAAGGAGTTAGGTGTTATTTTGACACTAAATTGGCGTTTACCTCCCACATTAACACTATTATCATTAAATCAAGACGTTGTTTAGGTTTCCTTAAGCGGAACTCCAAAGACTTTCATAACATTCAGACCTTCAAGACATTATACTTTTCGATCGTGAGATCCATTCTTGAATATGCATCCATTGTTTGGTATCATGAACCAATATCTAATTGTGTATTTAATTACAATTCTTTCTCATCACTTGTAAATATTTGTATGTCTAGAGAAAAATTTAAAAGTATAATTTTTGAAAATGCTTTATCTTTACAAAATTATTAGTTCTTCTATGATAATTTATTTTATTTGATAAAGGTAGATTATTAAGGCAATAATGAACAATCAAGGAGTTAGGTGTTATTTTGACACTAAATTGGCGTTTACCTCTCACATTAACACTATTATCATTAAATCAAGACGTTGTTTAGGTTTCCTTAAGCGGAACTCCAAAGACTTTCATAACATTCAGACCTTCAAGACATTATACTTTTCGATCGTGAGATCCATTCTTGAATATGCATCCATTGTTTGGTATCATGAACCAATATCTAATTGTGTATTTAATTACAATTCTTTCTCATCACTTGTAAATATTTGTATGTCTAGAGAAAAATTTAAAAGTATAATTTTTGAAAATGCTTTATCTTTACAAAATTATTAGTTCTTCTATGATAATTTATTTTATTTGATAAAGGTAGATTATTAAGGCAATAATGAACAATCTTTGTTTACGTAAAATGCTATGCAAGTCTGTAAGATTATTATATTCGGTAGACTGATTCAAATAAATAAATATATTGTGTGTGAGCATTGTGTGTATGCAACTACTTATACTATCAACTACACCGGCCTACCCATATGCTCGACTCAGTTTTCAATTCCACGAAATATTTCTAGTTTACCTATATATTAACAAAAAACAATAAAAATGGGAAAGCAGAATGTGAGTACGAGCCAGAACAGAGGAAAAAATTGGTATATTCATACATATATATAAATTATTCCAAGAAGGAAGTCGTGAATTCTCTTCTAACGAATCAGCGTTGCAAACAAAATTAGAGCAATTCAACGACTAAATTCATTAAATCATCTCACATCATTATGGTTTGCCCGTCTCGTCACTATTCCATGCAAAGTAGAAAACGAAGCCACGCAAACATCGCTGACAGACGTCGGTACGAGAACGCCACGAAATATGTGCCGAAGTGTGAGCGGAGCATGCCAGCCAGCTGGCTGGAGGACACTAAAGTGAATAGGCTTGAGTCTCGGAATCGGATAGTACAGCGACGTTGCGCCTCTAGCGAGCAGTGTACCCAACAGCCGATTTCCATTCTTGCGTTCACTATATACTCTAAACATAATGGTACTACTGTCCATATCTGTGGGGGGGGGGGGGGGGGAAGTAGTCTGTGAAGCGCAATGCTGAACAAGCTGAAAGCTGTATAAGAGGAAAGCATGCATACTTGATAGATGGAATTTGTTGGTTTGTTGATTTGGTGTTTATGGTGGTATGAGCGTTTTGATGTTTTTGTAGATCGCTTTGGCATCTCCCACCCCAGGAGAGTGCGTACAGTAGTGCGGTATAGTTAGCTGAGTGCTATGGGCACGAATTGGTACTTCTCAAGGCGAGGTAAAGTTACCTTAGTGAAATTGAAATTGAGATTTTTGGCTGTGTGGGTACTGTAGTAGATGCTAGGCAGATGGCCCACGATGCAATTGAAGTTATGTACTCATGTAAGTCAGAATAATAAAATCTCAGACATAGTGGTGCGAGGAGTGAGATGATGAATAAGTTGATGAATAACGGAAATCAGGTATGTATGTTAGTAGTGCTTATATGGTTAGTATGCATGGTCAGCTATATGATCCAAATGGTGAATCACGAAGCCTATCCAGACTGAATTGGGCACATCTTAACCTTCACGTGGTCCCCTCTGCCAGCGTCCAAAAGATTGTACTACCTGTATAGGCCAAGTACAATTCTTTTAGACACTGCTAATAAGATCTAGGCCCGAACGGAGTTACCAGTACCGTTTAAAAAAGATATCTAGCATGAAAGATTGAAACTGGGAGTATTCATGGTCCGTTGATCATGCTTTACGAAAGCCATACCAAACGGGTGGCCCGACATTGGCTAACTTGGTACTACGGGGTTAGAGGAGTCCTGGATAACAAGGTTTTATCCACCTCAACTTGGGATGGCCCCTTTATGGGAGCATCGTAGTGGCTGTGGTATAGGGTGCCGTGACCTGAGATCGGCAGAGATGGGATAGGTCTCGCTTCTACCAGTAAGTTGATGTCATGTCATGCTTATTTGGCATACTGGTACTCGTTGTTTCGACACGAGGAATCTGATTGATCTTTACAATCCGTGCATGAAGAATGCCGTGAGATTAATGCATACCTGGCAGGTGCTCACGTAAAATCCTGACAACTTTCTGTCCATATCTGTATATTTCTTGTATGTGATGCAACGTTACTGTTTAGCACACTCAAGTGGGATATTCAATCTAACTTTATACATAAAATAGTGACACAGCGGGACACTCACGGAGGAGTCTCTGCGAGGGACTCGACTACCAACTGTAAGTTTATTTTTGTTTTTATATATTTGCTAAACACATGATCTGATCAATATGATAACTTAATAAGACTAGATGTAGGAGTTAATTATTAAGTTTTATTAACAATGATTAAGTTAATTATTGACTTATTAACAACGGTTGAAGTAATAGTTACCGTATCCCAACCTGATGGAAGTGACAGGGACGAATGTCATGAAGGATTGCAATGGGAAATCAATAGGATAACGAGAACGTAAACGTATATTTAAGATGATTTCAATTAAAGTTAGATAATGCAGTGAATTTCATTTTAAAACTTTATTAGAGGAGATAATAAGTTAATAAGGTTAAGACCTTCCATGACATTCCGACTCGATTTTCTTAGTAAAATTTTGCGAATAAGATCAATTGTCCACTTAACTAAAGAATGAAATGGAATCTTTTCAGTAATATTCTATTTTCTCTGTTGAAGTGTTACTCTCACTAAAATTTTCTAATGTTAAAAGGTTTGGAAGTAAAAATTTACATCACTTGCTGTGCAATTATTACAGCAAGGGCTGGGAGTGCTTTATGGATAGAAGGTCACCAGCCCTGTATTAATAGATCTCTTTCACTGAGTTTAGATTAAAAGACTCACTTCAAAAAAAAACTTGTACTTTTTAATATTTACTTTTCTTACTTCATTACAATTTTCTTTATTGTATAATTAGGTTTCAATTTAGAGGGAACTTGTGACCTTACCGTGGGTTGGGGGTCACTTGCTTCCTTTGCAAAGTTACGACTGCCTCTGGCTAACGACGCATTGGCTTTTTATTTGGAAATTTAGTTCCAAATTTTGAATAATCACAGCTAAAGGCTGAATTATTCATAGTGGGGCTAAAGCAGCCCTGGATTTACGAATAGGCACACTAGGCACATGCCTAGGGCGGCAAATTTAGAGGGCGGCAACAAATTAACATGCAACCGATAAAAATACTCCAAATTTTCAAAAAATTAATTTTTCGTTTCAATCCTAGAATATATGTACAGTAAAAGTTTATATAATGTCATATTCATCGTTTTGTATGAAAATATGTATATATATGTATGTATATAAAAATGTTTATGCTTAAATGAATAAAACAACATATAAAATTGAAAAAATAAATTCAATTTCAAATATTTTTTGTTCTAGGTATATTTGTTTTGTTACTGTTTTGATCTCACGGAAAGAGACAAAAATATAAAAGTGGTGCCATTTGCTTTCATGCATTTTTGATTCAACAAGCATTGCATTTATATGCATGTCAGTGGCTTGTGTTCACTTGTGCCACAAGGTTGGTTTTCTCGCCGTTATATTTGCGTAAGTTTGCTTTCTCTCTTCAAATATCAGTTTTCAAATTCATTTTAAAATTTTATTTTAATCTTATTTAATTAAAATCAAGTTTTTATTCATCTATTGAACTATTGAAATGAGTGACGAAAGGAAGAGATTAAGTGGTGCGAAGTATCGTCAGGAGGCCAAAGACAAATTGGCAAAACAAAGAAAAATTATTGAACAATCTACAAAAATACAGTCGTACTTTAACATATGCTCCAGCTCAAGTGCTAGTGGTAAACATATTTTAGATCTAAATTTAATAGAAAATGTACCATCTTTGTCCACAGAAAATACCGTTATTGTACCAGTTTCATGCACAGAAAATACCATTATTTCACCAGCTTTGTCGTCCTCACAAAACTATATTTCCAATTCTAGTTTAAATAAAACAACTGATGTTACTGAATTTGCCACAAACATTGAAAATGCGAACATCAGTACTATAAGTAATGATCGTGGTAAATGGAATATTGACGAATCCTTGATTGATTTTGTTGTATAGTTTGGTTTCAAATCGAATAAGAATGTAAATTTCAGTACACCGAAAAAACTATTTGGTGACAAATATCGTTGTTTCAACGTGCAGAATTTTTCGAAAAAATTAAAAAATGGAGAAACTCATGGAAGAGATTATTTATCATATTCAGAGTCTGATAAGGCTCTATATTGCGTTCCTTGTTATTTATTTAAAGATAATAGTTCTTTTTCTAAAAAGGGTGGACGCTCAGATTGGAAAAATATTTCACAATTATTAGAATCCCACGAAAATTCTACTACACATCGCCGTTGTGCTATGATCATGATTGAAAGAAGTGACCTGATAAGTGGAGGTGTGGAAACTTTTTTGCTCAAAAATTTTAAAAACGAAGTAGATTATTGGAAAAATGTTTTAAATAGAGTTGTCTTTGTCATAAAGAAGCTATGTAGCCGCGGATTACCACTTTGAGGACACAGTGACAAATTATATGACAATCACAATGGAAATTTTATGATGTCACTAGAAATGATTGCAGAATATGATTCCTTTTTGAAAGATCACATACTAAAGTATGGAAACTGTGGTTCTGGAAAAACTTCATAGATGTCAAAAACAATATGTGATTAATTTATTAATATAATTGGAACAGAAGTGAGAAACAAAATAATCAGTGATATAAAAAAAGCAAAATATTTCGCTTTAATTGTTGATTCGACACTTGATATTTCTCATGCTGACCAAGTCATTGATAATTCGATATGTTGATATTGATAACGGCAAAACAGTGGAACAATTTTTGAATTTTTTCGACAATGTTGGTCATAAAGCGGACGAAATGATTGAAGTAATATTGAAGTTTTTGGATAAATATAAATTAAATTTGGCAGATTGCAGGGGACAATCATATGACAATGCAAATAATATGTCCGGAATCTACAACGGCTTAAACGCCAAAAATTTTAGGAATAAATTCACGTGCTATTTTTGTTCCATGTGCTTGCCATTCTATAAATTTAGTTGGTCAATGTGCTGCTGAGTGTTGCACAGAAGCTGTGCATTTCATTTTTTCATACTAATTCAAAAAATTTATTCTTTCCTTAGTGTGTGAACAAAGCGGTGGACTCTATTGAAAGCAAAATTAGGACCAACCAAAAAACTACCGAAGGCCTTTTCTGACACTCGTTGGTCAGCACAGCCTTGTTTCAAAATTATAAAGAGATAATTGATGTACTGAAAGAAATTGAAAGTGACAACTTGGAAAAAGTATTGACTCATACTGAAGCTGGAGGATTATTAAGAAAAATGGAAAAAATGGAAATGGCACTGCTCCTTACAATTTGGCAAACTATTTTAGAACGTTTTGATAGTGTAAATAAAAAAGTACAAGCCGCTAATACGAATCTGCTTACTGTTGTTCAGCTATACGATTCGTTATTAAACTACTTGTTGGAAATGAAGAACAATTTTTTTAGATTTCAAGAAAAAGCTTTGACAATTTCGGTTAGCTCTAGTTATGAACAGAAAAGAAATAGAAAGAGGAAAATGCATTTTGATGAATCCGAAAAAGATGTGTTTATAACAGATAGTCCAAATGAATTATTTAAAAAGAATGTATTTGTTAAGATTATATCGGTTTTGATAAAAGAATTACAAAAGCGTAAAAATTCAAACAATTTTTTGAATGAAAAGTTTGTTTATCTCGAAAATATATGTTATATTAATACCGATGTTATTATAATAAAAAAAAAAGAAGATATGTACGGATTTTTTGAAAGCGATTTAGACCATGAGGAACTAATGGAAGAAATTCTTCATTTGAAACAGCTTTTAAAGAAAAGTGACATATCCGAATCTGAAAGAAGTGTCGCAAACCAGTTCAATTTTTTAAAATATAATAACGTGTTTCGAAATTTGGAAATCATCTTCAGAATTTATCTGTCACTAGCAGTAACACATTGTTCTGCTGAAAAATCGTTTTCTTGTTTGAAAAGAATAAAAACTTATCTTCGTTCACAAATGAAAGAAGCCAAATTAAATGATGTTTCAATTATGCAATACAATGTGCTTCTTATTTCAATTCAAATCACACTAAAATTCTCATAAAGTGCCTAGGGGCGGCACATTCTTAAATCCGCCACTGGGTTAAAGAAAAGTTAGTATATAGTGAGCATTGGGAAAATTCCAGCAATATTAGCACTATTCTAACTATTTCCCCAGTTAAATATGAGAGGAAATTTTGGGTACGCATACCGATATTGCATCAATACATAGTGGCGAAAATCAATATTGCATGGCTAAGCAATATTTTTGAACGATTCCCCTATATATAAGAATTTTAAAAGCCGTCTATTGGCTAATAGAATATACTATACATGACCAGGAACTTCATGTAGCGCCATTAAAGGGGTCAAAACCTCATGCATATTACACATAATATTGTTTTTTTTATCATACTCATTGCTCAAAGTATTTCCTATATACATATGAGCAAGCGAGTGACAACAAAAAAAAAGGACGAAGAACAACAGAACACAATTTGTGGGTCAAACGCTAGGCACATTACGCGTATTTCCCAACATATGATAAAGCAATTAAAGCAAGCGCGCACTGGTTGTATGGTAGGTCAGGGACAGCCCAGTGCCGCTACATGGCTAGAATTGGTCTCGTGCTGAGGGGTTTGTTTCATGTAAACAATGCATCGCATTGCCGATATTGTATTAAAAATGAAAAAATGTTGAGTTGACAATAATTCTGATGGAATTATTGTCAATCGATATGAATTGAAAAGGTCAAGTCATTGTTACTTGAAAAGGAAAATGTTTTTAATGTTTTGTAATTCGAGTATTCTTCAGAGAGAAATAGTTAATTGCTTTTAAGAAGAAAGTGTTACATAATTTTTTGTAGATAATTTGCCGGGAATACTCGTATGACAATAGATATATATGTACGTACATATTCTTTTGGAATATGTATGTACGTACGAAAAGATATGCATGGTATGTTTTCAGAAATATGTAGGTACGTATGTACATTGGAATTATGGGGTTTTCGTTTATTTGATTTGATCATGATAGCGCTTGATTGATTTGGGGAAGTAATGAATGCCGCTTAATGAGTGGCACTCCCATCAAAGTATATTTTTCTTGAATGATATAAACGGCCATTGTTAGTAATAATTAATAATTATCATGACGCATAGATCATGAATGGTTGAATTTAACGTGTATCAACCTTCAGTGTGCAGGATATGTGGACTTTCGCATCCACACTAATGTATACGCTGAGTAAATAATAGTTTTATTATAAAGTAATGGCTCAGTGAGTATTTGTTTCATTCTTCTCTCACTCTCCTGCAACATTCATCGGAATGGGGTTGAATAGGTCCGCTCCTTTCAGGATACATAGAGAGAGATGAAAAATAACTTGCTGCCTCAGTGTCATATGGGTGAATAGGGTACAGCAGTGAAGACAGACCATCTGCGCCTTCAGGTAAGCAAAGGTAAGTGGTGTAAGGGTCCCTTCAGGACCGGATGTGGTACTTGTGGTTTTTTTTTGTACAGGCACGAATATTTTCTCTTGTATTATGGTTCGTGACCGTCGGCAGGTCTTGGTTACCCCCCCCCCCCCCCTATAACTCTCCCGCACTAGTCGAGGTGCTAGCGTGCCGCCCTGTGCTATCGCTGACCGGGAGTGAGATGTCAGCACATGCTGACAGGATGGACTTCACGTCCAATAGTAACTCACTCGAAGCTATGTACCATAAAAAAGTACATGGAACGTGCGCCAGAGCACATACACATCTATTTTATGGCTTGGAAAATATATATCAGTGCTTGCTGAACGTACACAGGACAGAACACACTATATTTATTAAGCAATGCAGATGGCCGATTCTACTGAAAGAAAAATTCTTAAATTGAAGAAGACATACCTTCTTTGTTACTTGATTGTTTTATTTATAAAAATACTAAATATGACAAAGAAAATAGTTAATATATATAAAAATTATGATTGCCTAAATATCCCTAATACTCTCAAAAAGTTCTACATATACATATGTTCGCTTAGACACTCTTGTGTCAGTTTGTTAATGAATTGTGAATATTTGGAAGTCTAACTTTTGTTTTTACTTTAATAAAATGCAAAATTTCCGCTAAATGTATAACAAGATAAGATTATAAAATATTTACAATGTATAGTCATTATTCCACAAAATATGTATAAAATTTAAATCGTTCAAAAACCTGCATATTAGTTTTAGGTTGTTATACGCATGTTTTTGAAGTCCTGAGTTTGAGTCGTGCTGCGAAGAACTTCAAGCCATCTGAAAATTGATTTTTTAAATCAAAACCAATTGGAATTTTACAAGCCTACTCACCTATTATAAGTGTGCTCACTTTCGGCTCGAAAATAGTAGACATGATTTTTAAAAGATAGTTTAAAAACGAATTCTTTTTGAACAGTATCCTGACGATTTGGTGGACTTACTGAATATCCAAGTAAAGGAAGACTAGCCAAGGCAAAATCATCTTGGTAGCTTTTGTAAAAGTACAGACAGAACGATGTAAAGACTACCCAAAGTTTTTGCCAACCTGAACTGTTTTTGAATTTCCGAAGTAGATATCCTGAAAGTTGATTTTCAGCGGCGACGAGGTGGTCGCTTAAACCGACGGTAGCGCCACGATGCCAACAAACGTGTAGTGCGGTATTGCTTCGCGAGGGTGGCGTTTTGCTTACTGTAGGTCCGGATTGGCTTCCTATGTTCGCTGTCGCCGGTGAATTCGGTGTTGTTCCCATTCGTCAGAGGTGTTGGCGAGGTCAAACCGCACAGTTCTAGACCCTCTTCGGAGGAGCCTAAGAAAAAAGAATGTTATACCAAAGAAATTCAAGTAAAACGAATAATATAGCTAGTGTTACATGAAACTGAATTACATAAGTTTTTTACAGTTAACTTAGACATGCTGTAAAACTAAAAGTTTATCGGTTGTAAAATGAATTGCTTACAATTGTGGCTGATTTCTGTAACAGTGTAATAGTTTCTGAATTTCTATTACATCACACTTCATATAAGTTCAAGATGTAGAAATTTTATTTATTTTATTGCTTGTGGTACAGACTAGGGATGCACACGATGTATCGATAAATCGATAACCTTTTGTTTTCAGAAACATCATTTTTACATAAGCATTCTGATTAGTTCCACCGTATAATTTTTACTGCATTAATACATAGCCTAAATGGCTCTACGCATTTTTGATGTGATTAATTATGCTTATACATAGAAAAGGAATATACAAAGATTGCGTCTCTCTTTCAGTTTTACATAAAATGTTATTGGAAAAGATGTTTTTTTTTCCTAATCTAAATATGTATATTTTTTAGAGTAATACCGTTCTCTTGCTGGAAATACCTTTCCTTATAGCTTCTGTTACAATCATTGCTCGTTATCTTATTTTATAGGCAATAAACAGTTCGATCTGTGGAGTGATCATAACCGAATTGTTAAAAATGTTTTGCTTTCGCGAGAAGGAGAAGCGGAGGTGTAAACATCAGAGATATCTCAGTATCTTAGAAGACCAATCACGGGAAACCTTACAGATAATCCTATAGTTTTGTGGCAAAATATGAAGGAATCCTATCCTAATTTGGCTAAAATATCACCAAAATATTTGTCCATCATAGCAACCTCCACTCCATTAGAAAGACTCTTCTCAAAGGCGGGCCAAATACTTTATCAGCAGAGAAATCGCCTAAAGGAAAAGAAGTTGGCCAAACTTTTATTTATGAACATAGTCATGAAGAAAGTTATTGGGATACTTGAAGTATTTTTCTCTAGTATGTTGATTATGTATGTTTATTTTTTTTTTTAATTATGTACATACGAGTATGTACTACAATATTATTAGTATTACTTTAAGAATATTTTTAATTAATTTGGTGTTTTACTTCCAGAAGTTGTAACAAGATTTAAGTGATTAAGATTTTTGTCGGATCAATTAAAAAGTATTTATTCTTAAACAAGTTTTGTTTGGGAAGCATTTGCGCAATTCTGTTGTTAATTAGGAATTATATATTATACTATGTCTGCAGAAGTGAAATATTATTTCAATTTCGAAGATTTTTATTTTCGTTCCATCGATGTATCAAAACATCGATGTTTTTTGTTTGATGTTTTAACGATATCGAGGTTTCCCTTTCAATATACCACAGAGAAAATAACCCAGATGTCCAACAGCCATGTGATACACAAGAGAAATATGCTCTAGCGACCACGACAACGTACTACCTAGCAGCCAAAGTGAAGCAACGCACTTCACAATACGATATGATGCAATAAGGTGTTCTGTGACTACGTTAGTGCTTTTGGTCATTGGTGATTTAGGGTGTGGGAAATGGAATGATTGAATGAATTCAATCGAATTAACGACGTTACATTAAATTAAATTAATTAGTATAATAATTATGGAATTTTGCATTTTTAAGACTTTAGATTTTTGTTTGGAGAGAATTAATTAATAAATGGGATAAAGACTTGCGGGTATGCTATGGACTTTTTGTACCCCTCAGATGATATAATAGTATTAACCCTTTCGCAACAAATTTGTTTTTCACTTCAATTCGTATAAAAATTAATTTAACCGTCAAATAATTAAGCGTCCGATTTTCAGCAACATGTAAAAATAATCCAGTAAATTTTCTGCTGCATTTTTATTCTCCATTTTTTTTTTAGCATATTCATTACTGTTATGTCTGTGTTTATTTTTGCAGTTTAGATATTTTGGGAAATTAAAATCTTTCTATTTGTAGTTCGAGTTTTCGCAAATTTCAAGATATTGACCTCTCTCTCTAAACGTTCTGCGGATATAGACATAATGGACATGCAACATAATATAATGTGTACTTGACTTCAATATTTGATTGTGTGCCTCACTTAATACAGCAGGACTGGTGCAAGACAATTTTAATCCAGTTGTACAGACTTGAAGTGGATGGTAGTCGAAAATTAAGTTTATCTCGAAGAAAATTGTAACCTTTAGATGATTTGAAAAATACAGATTGACAAATCCATTTTTTCTTTACATTATATTTTTACTCTTTTCGGACATTAAAAATAACTTTGGAAAATGTTTTGGAATTTTCTGTGGCTGTCTTGTAGATTCGAAAGAATTTAATAACTTGAAAGAAAATTTTACCGATATACACATAAATCCATTAATAAAAAATTATCCCATGCTTAGCAAAGAAAACTACATGTGATATATAATAACAAGACATTTAACGGCTTTTCAATTTTGTCGCAATTTATGAAATTTTTACAGAGCAATGATTTAGTAAACACTTTTTCGGAAGTATCGAAATTAACAACACCTGTTGCAACTGCTGCAGCATAGAGAGCGATGTTTCAGTACTTTAAAAAGAATAAATAAATTTTTAAGAAATACGATGGGGCAAGAAAGGTTAAGGGCACTTGCGGTGTTATCTATCCAAAAGGAAAGTATCACCGAAATATCGGATTTCAATCAAAAAGTTATTGAAAAATTTGCTACTCAAAAAAATAGAAAAGCAGAATACTTATATAAATAAGATCGATTTATGCATAATTTATTCTGGTTATAACCTAGCGAGCAAACCTTTTAACAAGCATTTAATATTTTAATGAGCGATAAAACTCCAGATCCTAAAAAGACGTTTACAAGAGGATTAATATTTTACAAGGGATTGAGTAAATTTCGGACATGAGATACACCTTTCCGAAATGGAATATTTCTTTTTCCTAATTATATAAACGATTTTAAAAATATTTTAAATACTAAATCTAAGAAAACTTAATTATGTACATGTCAAGACAAGTAGAATGAAACGTAGAACCAATAATGGATTTAAAATTTGTATATACTACTAATTTTTAAAAAGGCCTCTTTCTTAGCGATATTATTTGTACCTTTCCAGCTTCTATAATTTTACTTACATATGTGCCTCATGAATCCTCTCTTCTACCTGGCAAGAGCGGTGAATATTTAAATGCCCATTCCTTTGTTCAGCAGGAGAAAGCAAAGTGAGGAGCGTAAGATTTTTATTTAACACCTTGCAATTCTCATTTGACAAAATCGGTGGTTGCCTAGAAAGCAGCATTAATGTCGAATATTCGTTCATTGGAGTAATAGTAACACGGTATCTATAGGCTGCATATTTAAGTAATTTTGATTTTTATGGCAACAGCGGAAAGATTTTGTAAAAGATAGAGGTAACTGTTTTAAATATAGCTGAGGAAGTGGTCCACAAGTCTTATCTGATAATGTTTTTTTTATACCCTAAATGCAATTTAGTTATTATCTCATTTTCGTTTCTAACTATTAGATAAATAAACTATAATCGATATATAATACATATTACATAATATTTATATATACATATATAAATTATTTGTATAATATTTTTAATTGTTTTATAATTAAAAATAATATAAAAACTTAAGATTTATCGAAAACTGACTAACTGGTGTTTTTTTGAAAAAAGCACTTTATGGAAATATTTTTTAGTTTATGCATGGTTATTCAATCAATTTTTTTGTACCAGTAAATTACAAATATGTATTGACAAGCTTCATATCCCTATGATTTGATCTAGTATATTAAAAAGATATAATAGAACAACAGCGAATTTAATGTATATTATATGTAGTCCTTTTGGCGAAAATTTTAACACGTTATAATCGTAAGCGGTCATTTAAATGGTTATGCCATTTATATATGTACATATGTGGTTCTAAAGATATTTTTAATATACTGAAAAGTTGTTCGGAATATTAAAATTAATAAGATTTCTAATAATAGAAAGATGTGACAGATCATCTAATAAGGCATACTTCTGAAGTAGGATTAAATCTAAATTGCATCGCTTCTGCATTGATACAGAATTCAGGATAGTTTCATAAACTTTAGCTCACCGTATTATCAAAGTTAACAGAAGTAGTTAGGAAACAAGGAGATATGCGACTGTCTTTCATTTAATCTACTTCACACTCAAATTATTCAATGGAGATTAACACGTTCTCGACATGGGCTTTATAAACTTAATTCATATTTTGACGTCGTGTACCACTGGTGGTACATTTGTCATTTAGACCATTAGCCGTAGTGCGCCACAGGTGGTACATGGGCGCCTATAATGCAAACTGCATAAAAACTTTCACAACTTTAATGTAATTCAGAGTTTTAAGCTTGCGACTGTTGGAGATATACACAAAGATACTATGCTATCAGTGTACCACCGATGGCCCACTCATGCTTAGAAAAAGGCATGTTTTATTCGCTTTAAATGGATTAATTTTATAGCGTTCTCATTTTATGACAAAACTTAAAAATAACTCAATTTATTTAACAAAAAAAAAAACGTAAAAAAGAAAACAAAAAAAGACTATTCAGATGTATTATATTATGTTACGTAAAAAAAAAACTAGTGAGATATAAAATTACTTGTGCTTTTCATTGAAACACTCCAGACACATTGTTGGTTGATCATCACAATTGTTGCAGAAAGTCTGCACTCTTTTTGTTTTACCGCGTGCTTCTTTTGCTCAATGTTCTTGAGAGATTTGCTCGTAGCACGGCAAGCATCTTTTCCTTGCTGTTCTTGCTTGAAAAAAAGTCTGCCTCTCCACGGGATCATCGACTCATCTATGATGACTGCTGCCCCGGGAGTTAGAGATGATTTGAAGTTTTGTACGATGGATTTATTTTCGCTAATCTTGTTTCGCCCACGGGAGTTTCATAGTCAGCGAAATGCACACATTTTAATAATACTTCAAATCGAATACGTGACATTGCTTTTACAATAACAGGATTTCTGTAAGTAGGGTTCTTCGACCAATATAATCTCATACTGGGAACAGGGCAAATAGCCATTATTAAAACAACAGCAAGTAGTTTCTTGATTTCCTCTTCATTCGTGTCCTTCCATTTTGCCATAATTGAACGACGACTGATGATGTGCGATTGAATGAATTGCGCCGCATATCTGTTTGTTTCTGTCACAATAAGTTTCAGCAAGGCATCACTTAAAAATTATTTATAAATACTGAAAGGATCAGTAGAACCTAAGTTACATCGCAAGCCAGCGTTTTCTTCTCGCACTAGACTTCTAGCTTCTTCCCATTCATCTGATAGAGAAGGAACAGTAATGGCTGCATGCTCCTGACAAATATCGTCCAATTCCTCTGCTTCACTGCTATCAAGGTCAGTTGCGATATCACTATTACTGTCTGTATCATCACATTGTGAGGGTATGTAAGAAGATTCCGAGCCAGAAAACTCCGAAATTGATTCCTCTTGTAATAAAGCGTTTTCAATTTCTTCATTTTCCATTTCAATTTGTTTATAGCAAAACTAATTAATTGTGATGTATTTACACACAATTTCTAACAGAAAAAACAAAAAGATTGAAAAAGTCTTGACTGTTGGTAATTTATATATGTAACAAGATTGTAAGCATAGCATGCTGAGTTAGACTTTTGCTTTTGGTTACCAAGCACAATTAGAACTAAAGAATTGTAAAAAATGTAAATAAATTATGTATTTGAAATCCATGTACCGTAGTACACGACGACCATAATGCAGATCGTTTTCTAAGCGACGTCGTGCGCCATCCATGGTACACTCTTTAAATGTTGTTAAAAGTATGTAAAATATTCATACTAATTTAAAAAAACATATCTGTGTTACTTAAAATAATAAATAATTCACAAACAACCACGAAAACAATTAACGTCCAGGAAGAAAAGCACTTAACGCTGCCTTGTGTCTGAAAGCCGAACTCTCAATGTACCACCGATGGTACACGATGTTGTTAAGGAAAAGTTTTTAAAAATAAGGTTTTATCTGTTTTACAAGTACTATCATTTAGTACGTAGTAAAAAAGGGGATTAGGGCTACAAGCGATACCCCTCTAAATAAAAACGAGTGGAGGCAGTTACCTCTGCAGTCACTTGGAAATATTGTTTACTTTTAGTGTTCATTTTTTGCGAAATTATATAATCAAGTTTTTTCAGAATAATTGTTCTAGCACTACTTTAGATGTGGACAAACGAGAAATCAGTGCAAACTCTTATCTTTGCTTTGTTGCTAAGCTTACACAAACATAATGTGTCACCTTCAGAATTTTCCAGTTATACTAACTCCGACTGTGCTAATCTTGTTGAATTAGGTTGCTTGAAACATACAACATTTTATGAGAACAAAATTGAGAAATTAGATCGAGAATTTGATTCATATAAAGTAAATGATTTACCACGGGAAATTAAATTGAAAATTCTACCAGTACTTATTAGGTATAATGTACGCATGCATTGCAGCAACATCGCTCAACTGACTCTTGGCTGGGACTTTCAGATTAATACTTTCTGCAAAACAACAAGCTGGATCACCACATAATACGTACAATTGTGAGCAAGGAACGAAAAATCGTTACTCCTTACAAGTCGTTAAAGGACATAAGAAGAGACGTTCTTTCGTCATAGTACAATCAACTCATATACACATCTGGTATGTGAAAAAATTATTATTTTCTGTTTACATTTTATATACTTTGTTACTTTGGATCTATTTACCTTACTTAGATTTCGCAAAAAAGAGATCTTGCTATCAACTAGCAAGTAGTAGTCTCTAAAAATATTTTTTCCTGGCCCCACTTGTTTATTTTATCACGAGCCGATAGGTTGCGTCGATGATCCGTCGCTCAGAATTCGAGTTCTTCTCAGAGCTGTTATAGTTTGTTGGTTGAATTTGTGGAAAATATTATGTGCTGCTGTGCTTTGATTGGCTGCGCGCGGCGGCGTGATTAGTGCATCCATCAGCAGCGTGATTTTGCCGGTGCGTGGCTTTGCTTGTGCTCCCGTGTATTTAGTACAGCAGCCAACAGTCTTGAAAATCCGACTTACTTTATAAGTTCAGACTATTTCACGTTTGCAGAAAGTTGGCGGCAGTCTATCTGCCTAGTTTTCGAATTTTATGAAAACTTTTAACTACTTTTAATGCGCTTTGAAAACTCGCACTTTACTAGACCTTCTTAACTGATCAGAGGATCGAGTCGGAATGGCGAAAAGATTTAAATTAATCAGCCATTTTTTGTGATTTTTTGAAAATGTAAAAACAATTACTAACGTGATATATGTACACGGCAGAAAATTGTGCCAATGATATTCCAAAACCCCAAAACAAAAAAAAAAAATTAATGTGTGGGATCTAAACAATGTTCCAGGTACAAGAGATACAAGATGATTCATAATTGAAGGTTTTTCAGACACCTGACATAATGTTTCTATTTGCATCTCTGGTGATTCGAAACGTTTCGACTTGAAACATATGTCCTGTAATAATTAATATTTGTTCAAGAAGGAATTTATTTGGATTCGCCGGTATATAGCAAAAGCTAAAATTTTTTTTTTATTTGTTATTTCATCCCACAACCCATTTTATTTTTGGTGACAAGTTTCAAGTCGTGGTTTTGACTCATCAACAGGTTCCAAATAGCGAAATTGAGTGACTTGAAAAACAAATGAAAAAATTAAAAAAAATTAGAAAAATCAGAAAAATAGAAAAATAAAATAAAAAGAAAATGTTTTTCTATTTTTCTGAATTTTTCTGATTTCTTTTATTTTTTCATTTCTTTTTCAAGTCACTCGATTTCGCTATTTGGGACCTGTTTATGAGTCAAAACAAAGACTTGAAACTTGTCACCAAAAATAAAATGGGTTGTGTGATGAAAAAAAAAAAAATTTTTTGCTTTTGATATATACCGGAGAATCCAAATAAATTTTTTCTTGAACAAATATAAGTTTGCCCCGATAAAAAAACCTAAAGAGTAATCTGTATTTTTATTTTTGATAATTAAAAAAATGCCCTTTCCTCGTGTGCATATCCTTTCACCTGTTTCATTTATGACCACCAATTACAAATCACCCTGTATATACATACATAAACAATAGGTGTGGATAGCACAACTCTCCATTAATAGCCATGTTATGTCGCGCATAAGGGTAAATTTCACCCCTTCCAGTAGATTGATTTTGTCAGAAAATGATATTTCCGCATTCTCCACATTCAGACAAATGATTTGAGCTAGGCATTCATTTTTGTGATTTTTTTTTAAATCTGTCAAAATTGCTACAATTGAGTAATTGACCGATTTGGCAGAAAATTTGTTCCCATTCTCAGTCGTCCAAATGTAATGTAACCATTTCTGTCATAAAGTTTGCGTTTTTTTTAATTTTTATAACTTTCAAACAGCCCTTCTACGATTGATATGGACATTTTATTTCAGGGACCGTAACTACTTGTTATTTTTGTCAATCAACTAAAAAAGTCCCATTAAGACTGAATGGTATACTTGAGATATAATGGCAAATAGTTAATAATTGCTAACAAAATTTTTAAGTCTCATAATACGAGTGTCAATAAGATTTTTTATTTTAAAGTTAATTATAACTGTTACCCAAGACTTTTATTTATTTAAGTCTTATGATAAGAGCCGGAAAAGACTTTTATTTTTTAAAGTCTCATAATAACAGTCTTAAAAGACTTTTATACTTTTAGCTCAGTGCTAAGAGTTATCACACTTTTATTAATAAGTCTCTTCATAAAACTCCCATAAGACTTTTAATTTTTTAGTCTTAAGATAACTGTTTTAGAAGACTTTTATAAATTTCAGTCAGTCCATTGTTGCAGATCTTGGTATTTGACTTTGAATTTCAGGAATCGGATAGTCCGCACACTCGGGTATCTGGATATCCGCATATTAGCAATATCAAATACCAAGATTTGCAACAATAAAGGATCTGTACCAGATCGATTGTGAGACTTAAGTACATAAAAGTCTTCTATAACTATTATAACTGACTGTACAATATAGAAGTTCCGATCAGACTATTATCGAAAACTGAAAAGATAAAAGTCTTGTGAGACTTTTATCATAGGACTTAAATGAATAAAAGTCTTTGGTAACAGTTATGGACTGACTGAAATTTATAAAAGTCTTCTAAAACAGTAATCTTAAACCTAAAAAATTAAAAGTTTTATGGGAGTTTTATGAAGAGACTTTTTTAATAAAAGTCTGTGATAACTCTTAGCACTGAGCTAAAAGTATAAAAGAGACTGTTATTATGAGACTTAAGAAAATAAAAGTCTTTTCCGACTCTTATCACAAGACTGAAATAAATAACAGTCTTCGGTAACAGTTATGACTGTAAAAAAAAATACATTTCATAAATAACTATTATCTTATGATCTAAAATTTTAAAAGTCTTTTATAACAGTTAAATAGGAATAAAGAAAAAAAAAGTCAAATTTTAACTATTATTTCAAGATTTTTTTCAAAAAGTCCCATAACAGTTACGGTCCCTGTTTTATTTACAATAATAATATTTAGAGGGGGGCATCATCTACCCAAAAAGCCTTAATTCAACCATGGACAACTCCTGACCCTTTATTGGACTCATCGCTCTGACTAGTGCTCTCATATTTCTAAGATCCGAATATGAGTGTCAATTATAATCCGAAAGTTGTGTCCCGCTTGGAATAAGTTATTGAAACCACCAGTGAACACATCATGTGTGTTTAGATAATTGAGCAATTATATGTATATCCCTTTTTTTTAACTACTAGTAGTTTTATAGCTATATAAATAGACAATTATCCAAATAGCCATTACTAAATTGCAACAATCTGACCTCAATTATAATACGTAGGTAGATTTTTCTTCTAGCAGCAGTTCTAGAAGCAAGCAATAAACGATAATGGTGTTATACACTTACCCCTCCTCGCATTGATAACTTTCTTTTCTTGCCAACAAAAAACAGAAAAGAAATTCATTCTCAGTTTTCTTTTTTAAAACAAAATATTTTCAAAAGTAAGTAGAATGAATGGTAGATACTCACTGCAATTTTTCAGCGATCCAAAAGTTAACTGCGTCGGCGGCCTGCTCTTTATATCTACAGACGCTTTAGATAGTTCAGCTAGCCATAAAGTTTTTTCAGCTGTAGTGCCAGCACTAACAGTGATGGCACTTTGACCCCCAAAAATCGTAAATGTATTGTGCTCAGCATTTTCGGTAAGCAAGGAGCGTACGGGTACATGACCCAAAATCTTAAAATTTTGATTTACAGGAGATTTGGTCCCATAAAGAAAAATATCGGAAAACAGGAAAAACATTCGCTGTTGCAAGCCCCGCTTGGAATGTTTCAGAAGACATCCTTGACGGATTAACTTTCGATTAGATTGAACGAGAGAATCGAATCCATTAATGTCCCGCTGTAGCTCACAAAGAAGAACAAAATTTTCTGATTCTGTAAGCAAGTTTCGTACAATATCAGTCGTTCTTGTTAGCATGTGAAGAACACCTTGGCAGTCTGCTCGATCTATGTGCTCCTCTGAGTAAAACTCAGTGAGACCTGCATCAAAAGGCGATTAAAAGAATAAATATGATAAAATATTGGATTAAATCGATATATACTTACGTTCCAAAATTAATTGATAGTGCAACAGTCGATGTAGCGGCTTAAGCAGAAGATGTCCAATTGGCAAGTAGCAAATCTTCTGCTTTTCAAAGTCAAGATAAATTTCTTGGAATCTACTGTCTGTCTCAAACATTTCATTCATCCTTTGAAGAATTTCCCGATGGCTTTCAATATATTCCTCATAAATTGGAAGCACCGCCATATTGCGCAGCATAACATCACCAATTCTGTGAGAATCATGAGTGCCTCGTCCCTCCCACAAAACTAATCTATGTTCTAGATCACGGAGAAAGACGCTATGGTGTTGAATCATCGAATCCAAAAGATGGAACAGTGGCTGAAGGTTTTCATTGTCCTCAATTGATAACTGTTGACGAAAGGATATGCATAAAATGTCAAGATCTTTCTTGTATGTCCTCTCTGTCATTAGGAGTTCTTTTGCGAGGAAGTAGGATTTTTCCGTCGGCCATTTCTGCAAATACAAATTAATAAATATTCATTAATGAATGTAACTAGGAGTTACCCTCTTCTTTAGTTCTCCATCAATGCTTTCTAGAGTAGAGCTTCCATTGACCGATGTCGGAGATGTGTTGTTGTTGTTATTTATATTATTTTCATTACTTTTACTGCGTGCTTCGGCCTGAATGACATCGTAAGTTCCTGCTTCTGAGCGGGAAAGTGATGATGATTTATCTGATCCTAAAGTCAGATCATACCGATTTGAAGGTGTTAAAACTAATTCACCCCGACGATCTAATGAGACATTGCCATTGATGCCATGATAGATTTCTGTATAACAATGAAAACATTGAAATTATTATCAAGTTTTTGGAATTATGAAATGTGATTCGTATACTTTTAAAACAGTTAAAAATAGTTTCAGAAAACGTATCAAAAATTAGATCCGTTTACGACGACAACTTCGGGATATTCTATTTACTACTCAATTTCTATGTAAATTAAATATTGAATTTATTATATTTATTATTATTATCACTAACCATATACAGAGAACACATATAAAAAAAAGGACAAATTTCCGAATAGAATTTCATACAAATGTATCTGGCATCCGCAAGAAATTTGAAGCAATTCACTACTTCATCTACGACCTGCTTTCTCCTTATAATACCAAAAATATTTAAAAGAAAAAACTTTAAAGTTTTTGGGCCAGAAAGGGGACTCCTCCTTTAAGACAAATTCAAAAGAAGAAGAGCAAGTGAAATCTCATTGACTTATATGCACAACATTAAAGGAAGACTTTTATGCTACTATCCTAAACAATATTTTCAGCAAAAATTACAAAATCAATGAAATGTCTTATGGATATGTATAGTATATAAAATACATAAAATCTAGCAATAATTTTCCTTGGCTGAGGAATTTTATCTAATGATTGATCTATTTCAGGAACATAACACGGCAATACAGATCCTTTCCCTCCACAAGAATATCGATATACATAAACACATTGGGTCTCTAGATATACAAATGTAGTCACTTCAAAAACAGATTGATCACATCTGTCTCACTTGAAATAAACACTGCTTTATGCTGAAACAATCAGAAGAACAAAGCAAAAGTGAGAAAAACAACCGAAAATTGTTCTAAGACCAATAATATTATACTCTAGATGAAAATAAAAGTTAAATAAGTGAAACCCCAAGAAGGGGTTGGCCGATTGAATTCATTTTTGAAATTTCAATTACTGTTTTTAAAAATTTATTTACTTTTTTTTATTCCCATCTATTCGCTTGCAACTCAAAATTCTCTCAAAAGTATTATGCGAAAAGTGAGCTCTCCTCGTCATCTAATAGACTTGCTATTACTGTGTCTTCTGTTTACGTGTTTTCTATGCTTCTGCCTTCGATACGACAGATTGGTGAGCCTAACCCAGATTAGTACCGAATTGAATTTATTTATTTATTAGTGCTAAGATTAAATCTAGTAATGATCTAGGACAGTTTACTGTACAAATGGAGTTAGTGGCAGAAATGGGAGACGTTTTAACAGCTTTTCATCGAGACGATCCAAATAACGGATATTCATTCATAAATGTAACGGAGATTGAAGTGTATACACCAATAATGGCCATTAGATCCAATACCATGGGAATTGATAGTATTCACCCGAGGTTTATAAAAATCATAATTCATGTCCTAATTGCACACTTAACTTATATTTTTAATAATATTATTTCATCTTAAAACTGGAAATTGGCTAAAATCGGAATATCGTCCTATTTCAATACTTTCTTCTCTAAAGTGCTCGAAAAATTAATGCACAATCAGCTGTGTCATTACTATATTGAAAGTAGTGGTCTATTATTATGCTATTAATCTGGCTTTAGGCCAAAGCATTGCTGCATCACAGCCTTAAATAATATAAGCGGTGATATTCGCGAAACAATGGCAGCAAATAATTTAACTATTCTAAGCCTATTAGATTTCTCCAAAGCATTTGATAGAGTTGATCATGCAGTTTTAATTATTAAACTCATTACACATTTCGATTTCTCTACTCCATCATGTAGGCTTATTAACAGTTACCTCAGAGGCCAGCAACAACAGGTTTGCTGTGACGGCAGAGTTTCTGATTTTCTGCCAGTATTCAGTGGCGTGTCTTAAGGATCTATTCTAGGATCTTACCGGTGCTATTCTGCATTGCAGATACCACTTGTATGCTGACGATGTTCAGTTATACATTTCTAGGCATAAGAATCAAATTGGTGATGCTGTCGAGCCCATAAATTCTGATTTAAGAAACGGTAATAATTGGGCCGTTGAAAACAAGCTGAACAACGTTGAAACTCGCCATATAGAGCTTGAAGATGTGTATCAGTTAACAGTTATAAGGCTACAAGAAAGGTACCAATTAGTTCTTTCAGATCAGTGGAACAGGGCAACCAACAATGCTTCTCCTCAAATCCCAAAACTTAAACTGCCTACGAAATGCTCAAAAGATGTGTTATTTGAAAACTAATTTGAAGAGTGAAGCGAGCAAAATGGTAAGCCATCTTCACGAAATCGCTTGGAAATTACTAAACAACAGATACAATAATACAAGTCTTCTAGTTTCGGCTCAATTGGAAACGTCCTTCTCAATTCCCACATTATATATGTACATATATGACTAAAAGAACCCCGAGAAGTACAAAGCATGGATGATTTCTATTTATTTTTAGAGAATAGGTCCAGACAGTTAAAGCGCTGACTGGAAGACAGGATCAACGATCGTCAATAAGTCTGAAGGTACAACGTTAGATATAAAAGAAGTTTCAAGGCCAACCAGAACAAACCGCTTGCGAGGTCCAATCTCTTATCGCACAAAATAAAGGAGGACATCGGGTTTTTTTAACAACCACACTAAGAAAAGCTGTATCTAGGAATGGCACTGTAGAAATATTGAGAGCCTTGATTGATCAAGACTCCCAAGCCAGCTTCATTACAGAAAACGTATATAACCTTTTCAGAGTTACAGGGGGATTAAAAAATTATGCTGTTTTTACAAAACACCCTGTATCTTAAAAAGTACAGGGCGTACGATCACAGTTAAGAACTCATTGTATGCAGCGGTCCACGGCCTTTCCAACGATTGGCCCGTACTCCTCTATACTCAGAAGTTATTGTAGTCTAAACTAAAAATTTCGGATTTTTTTTTTAAAAAGGTCATTAACATAACTTTTTTTTATAAAAAATGTAAACTGTAGACTCTCTTCTTTAATTTAACCTATTGCATCCTATGTACTAACTGTAGTCGTTAATCAGTTATTAACTCATAACCTATTCAGGTCATACCGAAATTAGACAATATTTTTTTTAAATTTACATGTTTTTAGCCACTGAGGAACAAATTATCTTTGATAATAGGTTTGAGAATAACTTTGAGAATAGGTTAGCATAGCACATAGGGTGTGTTTGAGTTATCTTAGCTCTAACGCGAAGTGATCTGAAAGGGAACAGGTCAATAAATAAAAGATGAATCTCCTCTTGTAGGGATTCAATGTTTTCACTTCGATTATTTACAATGTTTTAAGTCTGATATGTGATATAACTAATACAGATATAATAATAATAATATTCGAGTTTGAGATAAGCCCAGCTAAGGTGAGGAAAAAGGATAATTACCTAGCGGTCCAAAGCTCAGCTAAGAGCACCTCTCAACGTGAGGCAAGAGAGGGAGAGAAAAAAAGATGATTCTTTAGCAGTCTAAAGCCCAGCTAAGAATACCTCTCAACGTGAGGCAAAACATGTAGAGGAAAAAGGATGATTGCTTAGCGGTCCAAAGCTCAGATATGAACACATCTCAACGTGAGGCAAGAGAGGGAGAAGAAAAAGATGATTGCTTAACGGTCCCAAGCCCAGCTAAGAATACCTCTCAACGTGGGAATTGCTTGACGGCACAGAGCCCATCCAAGAATGCATTTCAACTCAAGCCTACAAACACAATAAATGGTCTGCTTGCACTTTTATAGCGTTGTGATGTATCCCCACCGCACGCCAACTCCAAATTTCAAATTCAGTCCGAATGGCCTCACCACGCAGTTTTCAAGGAAGATAGCACTACCACTAAGGTGAGGGTAGTATTCGACGCCTTCGCGAAATTAATACGGGAACAATTCTTAATGATTATATGTCAGCAGGGCCCAGATAGCAAAAAGAACTCACAGATATTTTACTACATTGGCGAATGAATAGAATTCACAGCAGACATCAAAAAGATGTATAGACAGAGACGATTGGATGAACAATATCACAATTTTCATCAAATCTAATGGAGAGATAATACCACAGAATTTAAGTTAACCATGGTTACCTATGGTACGAAATCGGCTCCACACCTGGCAACTCTGCAACAATTGGCAGTAGGCGATAAAGGAAAGTTTCAGAGTGCTCAAAAACTGTATTAAACGATTTCCATGTGGATGACTTAATTTCAGGGAGCGACACTATAGAAGAAGCACTAGAAGCTCAAAAACAACTGATTAAGTTACTAAAAGTAGGAGGGTCTACCTTGCGGAAAATCTTAAAAACTAATATCCACTATCAATTGATCTGGATGACACCATGGGTATTCATTGGCATCCCAGTATGAAAACATTTTAATTTAAAATTAGTTTGTCACCTCTTAATAAACCGCCAACAAAGAGATCCCTCTTATCAGACGCATCTCAACTGTTCGATTCATTGGGCTGGCTCACTCCCCCAATTGTTCAGGCAAAAATATTATTTCAAGACCTAAGATAAAGTTACACGATTAGAGACTTTTGGTCTCTAGTCTCCGGTTTACAGAGACTAAATCTCAGAAATGTTTACACGGCAAGAGACGTTTGTCTCTAGAGATACGTCTCTGAAGTGTATAAGTTAATAAAATTATTTTTCACTTGTAAGAAAAAAAACAAAATTTAAACGAACTTTTTATTTCACGACGACTAGATTACAACTGAGCTTTTTCTAAAGTCTAAAATCTTAAGTAGCTTAACTACTCGCGGCTATTTTGATTAGGTTGCAGTTTACACTGTGGGAATCGTTCTTGATGTTTGTCGAGTCTAGGAAATGACTGCAAGTTATCTCTGTTGTTGGTTTCATGTTTCTTGATGTTTCGTGAGAAGGTTTTGTTGCTGGCTTTAACTGGAAGTTATCTCTGTTGTTGGTTTCATGTTCCTTGATGTTTCGTGAGAAAGTTTATGTTGCTGGTGTTAACTCTTCCCTTCTTAGATGCGAATGTCCTCATTTGTGAGGAATAAAAAAAATGGGGTTTCGTAAAATTTCCTTCTGGTTTTTGTTAATGGCTTTTCGATGGTTGATATTGAAATTGATTGACTTGGTTTTGTTATCTCGTTTCCGTCTTCGTGGTGTTGCGTTGTTGGTTCAGGGATCTCCTCTATCTGCTTTCCTTGAATTGTTTCGGGTTCCTTAAATTGACTGATGATTTCTAGCTTTCGGTGGTAACTTGCCTTGCAAGCGATTATGATTAATAACGTTAACGCTATTGCGATGATCAGTCCATAGCTTATTGTTTGATGGATAAATTTTTCTGTTTGTAGGAGCTCAATTTGGTTGGTATTATTAGTCTGAAGTTCTTTCATCATTTCTAGCGATAGAAGTTCTCGGTATTCTTGTTCTTGTGGAGTCGGTTGGAGAATAGCAGGTAAGAGTTGAAGGGTTGACGCCGTTCTTGATACGTAGGATCTTCTGTTGGTTTTTATGGTCGCATTGTTGAATTTTACCAAGAATGTGCCGCTAAGGTTGTAGGGGATATCCTCGATGTAGATGGTTCCGTTGAACTGATTCAGTAACAATATGTCTTCGGATATTTCGTCTATGGTGGGAATATGCTGGTTGTTTATTTTAGGGCAAGGTGATTTAAGACTTTTGAGCAGATTCGGGATGCAAGTAGTGTTGCTATATCTAGAATATTATTTCTCTTACATATAGATAATTGGTTAAATGTCTTACATTCTTTCATAATTCCAAATGTAGCCACATTGTTTTTCAGAATACTACTATATAAAATTTCGTTTACAACATTGCCTCTTTTGACTGGCTTTAATAACAATTTTTGGTAAATTTCTGTTGTCGTTATGGGAATATAAATAATATAAAGTAGACAAGAACTGTTTGTTATAACTTTAATATCGGCAAAATCAAGTGCTTCTTCTGGTGTAGAGTACGGTAGGTTCTCTTTATCTAATGTCTCTGTTGTGAATTTTATTTCTGCTTTTGATAACATCATAGAATTTATAATTCCTGACCTAGCCCAGTGTATGGCATATCTTATATTTGTTAATTCTTCTTTAATGATTTTTAATTTGTACTGAATATTAAAGACTAAGTGGTCATTTACAAAATTTTCTTTCTTAAACGAGTTTAATATCTCGTTAGTTATGTTTGTAATATTGTTTATTCTTTCATTGTATAATTTATTAATTACTACCTGTCTATTGTTATTTTCTAATACGTTATTGATTTTGTCTTTTATAATTTCGAAGTCTTCGTGGTCTGGGTTGCCTGCAATCCACTTCCAAGCACTACCTATGAAATCTAATGATCTTTTTAATTTCTGTGGTTTTAAATTGTCTAACAGCTCTTGAATTTGGAGCCATTCATGTCTAAGATAAGGGAATAGGGGATGACTGCTGGTTATGTCCTGCTGAAGGATTGGATCTATTTCGGTTAGAAGTTCCTGGTACTTTTCTAATTCAATGACGTGAATTAGCTTGAGATTCCCATCTTGTATTTTAGCCTTTCCGGTATTAATGGCGATGATTTGCAAGATGGAATAATCTAGTATCTGAACCTCACCAAGCGCGGTGCTCAAGGCACATCTGTAATAAAAAGGGGATCGATTTCATAGTAAGGAATGGTTTTGTTTTAGTTTCTAATGTTACTTTTGTGAACTGTTTTCCCTGATTCTGTAATAATTGTCGTGTTCTTATTTTCTTTCACTATTTCTGGTTTATATCTGACGGCCAATTTAGAACCTAACCTTTTGTTGTGCTTGACGTATACTACCTGACCTGGTTCGTAGCTTTTAATTGGCTTACGTTTTTTATTATGGTACTTAAGGTCCTTTTCCTGTTTCTCTCTTAGTTTTTTAATGTTGCTAAGGCGGGTTTGTTCGAATTCTTCAGGGGTTAAGTTGGGGGTTCTACCACAGAATAGTGTTATTGGTTTCTTTCCGGTAGTAGAATGAATTGAGTGGTTATATTCGTTAACAGCTCTTTCGAGCAGTTCTTCGAACGTTCTTTCTAAACCGTCTAATTTCAAACACCTCATGATTTCCGAGAGGGTTGAATGGAATCTCTCGATCTGTCCATTGACTTCACTCTTATAGGGTGGGGTCTTGAATATTTTAATTTTTAGACCACCTTCAAGCATGGAAACTATGGAGACCGAATTTAGCGATTTTTCGTTGTCTAACGCGACAATTTCCGGTAAGCCGAAAAAGAATAAGATATCCCTTAGGGGTTGTTTCACGTCCTCTATAGCTCTGGATCTTAAGGGTTTACAGTGGGCAAGTTTCGTGAATTTATCAATAGCAGTGAGGACTAATTTCTTTTCTGTGGAGTAAATGTCTACGTGGACGATGTGACCGGGATAATTTGGAATAGGTGTAGGGTTGATAATCTGACTATTCGGCTGCCTGTCGTATTTGTTTTCTTTACAAGTTGTACATCGGCGAACCAAGACATTGATCTTTCGGCTCATCTTGGGAAAATAATATTTCTCTATTAATTGGTTTTTGTTCTCTTGAGCATTTCGGTGAGCTCTGCGGTGAATAGATAATATCTTTTCTTCTTGTTCGTTTTCGTCCGCAATATCCTCTACCATCGTTCGCGTGAAACGAATTCTGTAATTCCTGAAATGTATTGGGTAAATCCCCTGGATCTTCCCCAATATTGATTCTTCCGTTTTCAGGCCGTTAATCGGGTGAGGGCTTAAGTATCTCTTGAAGATGTTAATGATGTCTGCCTCAGAGTATTCGGGCTTAATGAATATGTGACGAATGTAATTGGGAAAAGTGTTCTTGATCTGGTAGCTGTCTTCGTCTCCTTTGTTTAATATCAACTGATTTCTAAAGACATTGATGGGGGTTTCGATTATTGGAATGAGATCGTGTGATGAACTTTCATCACTGTGTTGAGTTTGAGACATCGCATTAATTTCGGAACTATGGGGTATTCTTGAGAGAGCATCTGCGACAACATTGGTATTTCCGGGTTTGTACTTTAGTTCATAATTATACTCTTCCAAGATAGCTTTCCATCGTTTCATTTTGGAATTGGAGTTCTTGTTACTAAGTGCGTACGTAAGCGGTTGGTGGTCAGTAAATATTTTAACCCTTTTGGAGCCATATAGGAAATTTCTAAGAGAATTAAGTTACCAAATTATGGCGAGCATTTCTTTTTCATTTGCCGCATAGCTTTCTTCGATTTTAGTGAGTGTTCTAGATAGGAACGTAATTGGCCTCCCGTCCTGGGATAAAACCGCCCCAAGTGCAAAGTTGGAAGCGTCGGTTATGAGCTCAAAATCTTTCTCGAAATCTGGGTAGGAGAGTAAGACTTCTTTGGAAATAAGGGAATCCTTCACTTTATTGAAGGCTTCAAATGCTTGGGGCTCTAGATGAATAGGTTTTGTTTTTGATAACGTTTTGGACACTCGTCCATCTTCCCCTCTTAAAAGCGACGTCAAGGGTTTAACGAGTTTTGCATAATCTTTGATGAAGCGGCGGTAAAAGCCGGATAACCCTAAAAAGGAGCGAAGTTCTTTTAATGTTCTGGGGGTTGGAAAATCGACAATTGCTTGTACTTTTTTTGGATTTGCTTTAATGCCATCCTTTGAGATTATAAATCCAAGAAATTCAACCTGGTCTTGAAGAAATTCGCTTTTATCGAGTTGAATCTTCATATTGGCCTTCTCCAGAGTTTTAAAGACTAGATCTAGGTTTTGGAAATGTTCGTCCTCATTTTTTCCAAATATAATATGTCATCTATATAGACGTAGCATCTCTTGGCTATGTGATCCCGAAGGATGTCGTCGAGAGCACGTTGAAAAATTGAAGGAGCATTTTTTAGGCCAAATGGAAGCCGAGTGAATTCATATTTACCGTGGTTTACTGAAAATGCTGTCTTCTCAATGTCAGAATCCTTCAGGGGCATCTGATGGAAACCGCTTTTCAGGTCTATTGTCGTAAAATATTTATTTTGACCTAAATTGGACAGGACATCGGTTATGTCAGGAATTGGGTATTTGTCAGGGATTGTGACGCTATTTAATTTGCGGTAGTCTATGACCAACCTATATTTTTTTTCACCAGAAGCGTCTTCCTTTTTGGGTACGACCCAAACTGGAGAGTTGTAAGGTGATTTTGAAGGGCGAATTATTCCGTCTTCGAGTAATTTTGCAATTTGCTTATCGACTTCGTTTTTAAGGCACATGGGATAAGGGTAAACTTTAGAATAGACTGGGTCATTATTAATAGTCCGAATCTCTCCCTTTACTGTGGTAGTGTAGGTTAGTCTTTCGTCGGGATCAGCGAATAGGTTAGGGCAACTGGTGATTGTTTTCCCTAATCATTGCCTTTGCTTTAAATTCAAATAGGTTGTTCTAGGGTTTATTACGTTCACTGAATTCGAAAAATGTTCTTTAAGAGGGATTTTCTGGTCTGGACTAATAGTCAAAATATTTTTATCTATGTAAACTGTTGTCCCTAATTCTCTTAAGCTATCATTGCCGATAATTCCATCGAAAGACTTAAGGGTTGGTAGGATAAACATTTTTAGTTTACGCTCAGGGCCGAAAAGGTCTATTGACGCATGATGTGTTACTTGAATGCTGCCCGCTACAGAGTTTGCTATGAAAGGTTTCTCATTAGGAATGGGATTCCTGACGTATCGTGGCAGAATATAAATTTTGTTGGATTCAGTGTCGATTAAGAATTTGATTATTTTTCCGCTCTTCGCCGTGTCATCCAAATAGGGAAGCGAAGAGCTCCTTAATCTAAAAAATGAATGTCGTCGAGTTCCTCTGTTTCCTCAGTATTGGGATAATCACAATGCTGCAAATTTTCTGACCCATCCGCATGTTCCTGAGAACTAGTGTAGTCTGCGAGCGTCTGTTCGTATGCTTCATCAGAACTAGCCGCTTCTTGGTAGTAGGTTTGTAGATCGGAATTTTCAAGAGATTGCTCCACATGATGAACTCTTTGAAATTTTACGGGTTGCGACTGACGTACCTGGTTCGAAAGTGGTCTTTTGTACGCGGGACCTTGGAGGTATTGCCTATTTTGATAATTCACCTGGCGTGATCTGATTGATCGATCTACGTCCATTGGTTCTGGTTTAGGAGGATTTCCAAGATTACTGTAGTTGGGTACCTGAGAGTGTTGAGGATATTGCTGCAAATGTCGTTGAGGATATTGTGGCGTGTATCGCCATGGGTATTGCGGTCTAGAAGGGTTATGAAGTAGTTCTGGGTAGAAATTTCTTGGTCGTTGTGGATAAGAAGTGGATTGTGTTGAGGGCTTTGCTCTCCTAAGTGGAAGCGGGGGTGGTGGCGAAGGCTGTATGCCGCGAATATTTCCGTGGCTATGTTGAATGCGGTAGTGGACATTTTCGAGCTTGAGACATAGGTGTAAAGCTTTCGGCAAATCTGCTGGTTCCCTCATACTCAGCAACTTTGGTAGGTCTCCTTTAAGTCCCCTAACGAATGTGTCCAGCGCTTTGTCTCGGTAGGCTTGTGTCATCACGTCCATGGATTCCTGGTTAATATCCATGCAGGATAATTTGTTCAGGATCAAAGACAGGTGATAATAGACTTGTTGGTAGAATTCAGGGATGCTGCTATTTCTTTGGACGATCGTGGTCATTTGGTATTCGAGTGTACCCAGATCTCTCTTGTCAGCGTAGTGAAGGGTAAGGCACTTTGATATTCTCTCCCAGTTTAATGGGGTATTGTAAGATTCTAACGCAATATCTGCGTTGCCTGTAATTTTGTTTCGGATTACGTTTAGTATACCGAAGTATTTAGGGGTGCCTTTCAAATTTTCATAAGTTTTAAGAATCCTGTCGACACTCTTTTTCCAAGAGCCGAATTCCGCTGGGTCGCCGGAAAACTCCCGTAAACTTTTTACAACATCTGGTATTCTATCCATGTCGTGTAAATTAGAAAGATGTTTGGGGTCAATGATTTGATCTGTGTCATGATTAAGGTCTGAATCGGTGTGAGTAAATTGGTGGAGGATTTGCTGGTTTTCGCTTCTAATTATTTCGGAAATTATTTGTTTTAATTGGTTTACGTGGAAAGTGTCTTTGGAGTCAGAACTACCTGAAGGGATAGAACTAGAACTAGTGTTGGAGTTAGAGGTTGCATTAAGTAGGGATGGTTTGAAAATATTGTCGTTATTCGCCATTTTTGTTTGTTTTTGTAATCAAATATGCTCAATACCTAATGGTTTTTTTCCTATAGCTTGGTTTCACTAAAATTTAATGATAGACCTAAAACGGAGACAGTCACTTTTAGCTTTAATTGAATTTAATAAAGAATAATTGCACTGCCGCTTAACGCATGAATGATCGCACCTAGTTAATATTCAGCTTTAATAAAATCACTTTACGAATATTTTCCTTGGCATTAATTAAATAATTTCTTTTACCGTTAGATATGAAATTCGTAAGAGACACGGATTTGATGAAACAAAATTAGATTGATTAAAATTACGATAGAATTTTTAATTTTAATACTTTACACTTTTCCTATGCAATTTCACTTGATTTGCTTATAATGAAATTTATTTAAATTAAAGGAGAAATTTTGATTGATTTTCTTTTTCACTTTCTTTCGATTATAGATTTTATTTCCACTTGTAATTTATTCTATTTAAATCAAACAACAAAAAATTAAATTTTCTTTATAATTTCTTTTTCGACAGTTCGAGTCTCTAAAGAAGATTTTTCATTTATAGATATTTTTTTAATTAATTAAAAAATGGAATTGATAGACTTACACTAAAATTAGCAGACGTGTGGTTACCATCTGGAGTTGTAAAAGCATGATATGGGTACTCAGATGCCTTGTCCTAGGTGGGACCGCTCGTGGTATTTCCTTGCAACGAATTAGGCGGCTGCTGGCAAATATTTTAAATCTGGCCTGGTTGCCCTTGATTCTTCTATTTGGCAGCTCCGTTTTTCCTGGTGTTGGATACTACGGGGCCTCTTTTCCTAGTTCCTTAGTTCCTTTTGCTTGCCACTGTTGTAGTAAGTAATTTTCCTGATTTCACAGAAACTTTGTGGTCTCGATTTAACCTTGGTTGAAATCACTGAACTTTCGTAAATGATTGATTAGACATTTTTTCTTTGTGGTATCGATTTAAACCTTGATTGAAATCACTGAACTTTTACTTAACTAACCAACGGTCCCTCCTGCTCGGGCGCCAGTTAATAAAATTATTTTTCACTTGTAAGAAAAAAAAACAAAATTTAAACGAACTTTTTATTTCACGACGACTAGATTACAACTGAGCTTTTTCTAAAGTCTAAAATCTTAAGTAGCTTAACTACTCGCAGCTATTTTTATTAGGTTGCAGTTTTCACTGTGGGAATCGTTCTTGATATTTGTCGAGTCTAGGAAATGACTGCAAGTTATCTCTGTTGTTGGTTTCATGTTTCTTGATGTTTAGTGAGAAGGTTTTGTTGCTGGCTTTAACTGGAAGTTATCTCTGTTGTTGGTTTCATGTTCCTTGATGTTTCGTGAGAAAGTTTATGTTGCTGGTGTTAACTTATACACGAAATTTGAAGTTTGGTCTCTAGAGATCGCCAGATATCTTTGTTAATTGTCAAGCAAGATATTGTTAGAAAGAATTATCTCAAAGTTATTAATATTTTTATGTTATTAGAAAAGTGAAAAGGCTAACAAAATATATCCTTGATGTATAAATTTTACGGGATAAACACAACAAATTTGTGTGATTTTTTTTTTTTTTTTCAAAAATAACCAGAAGTCTATTGACGAAACAAACTTTCTGCCCTAAATCTATTATATTAAATTTCTTTGAAACAATTTGTCAAACTCACTCCAATTTATTCCTTTTACACTTAACTGACCAGAAAACACAAATAGTCTCCGGAGACCTGGAGACAGACGACAAATGAACAAACTTCGGAGACCAGAGATCGAACCTGAAAACCTATTTGTTTTAAAAGATGAGGTCACTTTAGAGATTTCTTGCGTCTCCAAAGTGTTTACATGGGTCTCTGGAGGCCAGAGTCTCTCGCCGTGTAGCTTCACCTTTATGACCTACTGGCTTGGTTCGGGATCAAAGGCTCCCAGAGGAAATTTGTAAAAAATTAATTAAATTTAGATCCGAACTGACTGATCTAGAAGCAATCAAGATTCCGCGATGGAAAAAAAATTGAAATTCATCGGTTCTGTGATGCGTCATATGCTGCTGTTGTCTACGTCAAGACTATTTTATCAACTGGGAAAACTACAGCTACATTGTTATCAGCGAAATCAAATGTGGCTCCCATTAGCAAACAGATTCACTTCTTAGGCTCGAGCTCTGTGGAGCAGTATTAATCTCAGGGAAAAACTTGAGATCTATGCTTACACTGATTCAAACGTGGCTCTCGCCTGGATACAGGTCATCCAAGCAAAGGATAGACGTTTACACAAACAGAGTGTAGAGGTAGGTTTCTTTGCGGATGAAATGATTAAAATGACCAAGATTTTCTTAACTCTTATCCAATAATTCCCGTTCAACATCTCGACTTCAGTTTTTCTTCCTTCTTTCTTCATGCTCACGCTGACCTACTCTCTTTCTGTTGCTTAATATTGTAGGATCAGCGGAATTAGTGCATTATTTGGAATTTAAGTTGATTAGTTATTACGAAAGTTAATAATCGAAACGTGAAAGTAAAAGTGAAACAGTGAAGAAACAAGCACCCGATCGAACCCCGCCTGTAAGTCAACCAATTCTTTAAATACATATGTACCGATTATTTGTATTCATAATATTCTAAAAAATAAAACAAAAAATAATTATTAACTAAGTAGGCATATAGTACACATAATTAATAACGAGAAGAACCGATTCTCAAAAAAATTGTTACCAACAATATTATAAAAAGAAAAAGACGTCACATGTGTTTTGCGGAACCGTGGGTGTGGGTATCTGTTTTCTCATATTACGAATTATAGTATATAGTAGATTTTTTTTCTTTTCTTGCACACACGATAATTACTGATCGATTTGATTTACAAACAAAATTACATACTTAGGTAAATGTGAAAACTGTGTAACTTTCATTAAATCAAATCGATCAGGGATTAACTTGTTTTCAATAAAAAAAAAATCTACTTCCGTATAATTCGTAATATGAGAAAACAACCCACGGTTCCGTAAAACACATGTGACGTAAATATTTTTTGCTTAGTTTTTCCCAGATCTAACCCATACTCTCCAAACATTTATAGTCGAGGCAACAAAAAATATAATAAAAAGGAATATGGATCACACAAAATTCCAGTTTGAAACCTTTGAAAATCATCTAGATGAAATCATCGCTCGCGTGAACATGATAATATGGTTAACATTAATGATGGTTAATTATCAAAGGATAGAAACAACAATAGTAATGGACGCACAAGCAGAAAGGTCCATCCATTACTCCCTTCACCCATTCAGCTCCATAATCAGTTAGCAATAATTCGACAACACTTGCCATTCACCCTTGTTATCCGTGGAGATGACAAGCAAAATTATCTGATACAATTTTATAGTTTCATCACAGCTAGGACTAGGCTAACAACGCGTTTCGCCTAATTCTAATTGACAATTCCGTTGCTCTATAGTACTCATTACCAACTGTTCAGATTGATTCCTGTGCCAACACCACATGAAGGAAAATTGGTTTTTATTGAACCGTCATCCGAATACTTAATTGTGAGCTTATATCGAGATCAGTATTATACGCTGACACAAGACGAACTTCAAACATGTACTAGCCTTCAAGAAGAGAACTACCTTAGTAAGTCGAGGCATCCGATCTGGAATCTTCAATCTAATGTGAGTCATTGAGAAATTAGCTTTCTGAATCTTCAATCAACCTTATCACCAGACTGCAAGGTACGAAGTGGAGTCTTCGAAAATTTGGATTCAATTACATCGTTCAAATAGTTAGGTTTATGTCTTGGACAAGCAGTATGTATTTAATATAGTATGTGGCAAGCAACCAATGAGCAAAAAAGCAGGAGATTGAATTTTAAGACTACAGTCAAATTGTATCATCAAACAATGATCCATGGTTATAAGTTCACAGGACAATGTTTCATTAATACCCCTCACAAACCCAACTATTCAACTGAGAGAAAACAACGCCACTGTAAATAAGGCTATCATGAAGTCTGAATCAATGTGGAAGGTTCGAACCAAGAGATTGTACCATGTTCAACAAAACTATTTTAGATCTGAGGCTTCAAGAACAGTTACCATTGGGAATATTCCCACACGATATCCATCACTACACGATTAGTTATCGCAACCCTTGAAATAAGAGGTCACATCATCTACAGGAGATTCTTTTACAGGCTTCCGGGAAAGGAGAAGTAACCAAGAGCGGCACCTAGGTTGACCACTCCAGGATCTATCGACTTTGTGTTGCAATGCACCATGGAGGGGGAGAATGTTTAAACAGCTTAAACATGACAAATGTGTAAGCCTATTCCTAAACCTCAAATTCCTACAATATCTGATGATGCATTACATTTCAATCTGCAAATTATTTTACAAACTGCTCAGTTCCAATGTCAGCAATTTTATCGTGAGAAAGAACACAAAATCTCCTAGAACGAGAATACGAAGTACTGCAGGGACAAAATTATATAAATCAGTTGTCATTTATAATTACAATTAAGAGTGTCGCCCATCAATCGTAAAACCTCTTAATTGTAAAAAATAAAATCAGTTTTTGTAAAAATCTACTCTTGTTTGAATCTTCAATGATATTGCAGACTCCTTTCGCGAGACTCTTTAGCAGTATCGCGTGAATTTTTTCGTTCATTCGGCTATTTTATTTTTAATTCAGTATCGGTCTCGACGCAAAATTGTAAAGTTTTATGTTGAAAATTCCTTCGTTTGGGGAATTATTTTTAGTATTAATTTCATTTTGTTCTTGCTTATTACTGTCTAGTTTGTTTTTATTGTTGCTACGGACCCATTCAAGTAAGTTACTATAGCATACCATACCATACTACGCATAACACCATAGTAACAATTCTAAAAAATGTAAAATCAAGTAAATTGCAAACGCGGTTATGTCGAATAAGAATTGGAAGTTTTAATCGAGCTTTTGAATAAAGCAGTTGTTATTTGAAGTGTCTTTTTTTATATCTCCTCAAGGAGAATTATCTTAATATGTATGTTATTTTTGAATTTCTTAAAGACATTATGTAGAGCTGTAACGTGCAAATTTATTTACTGTCACAAATGTCAAACCGGTATGGCAACTGACGGAATGAAAGTTTCAGCTTGTTTTCTCAACTTAATCGGCGGCCAAAGTGGACATGTAAAAATCAGCAACCAAAAAAATACACATCGAGGGTGTCCGAGTGATGTGTGCGTTTAAGATAGGATGCGTGAGCAGTGCAAATAGCACCGACACCGACGCAGATTGATATTAATAACCTAATTTTTGGAGGACGCACTACCACGCGGCAAACATATCCATAGCCAATATAGCTGGGTGTCCATACACACATTCGCACCGTTTTCTTGGCTTGGATGGATGGATTGAAAAGAAGTTGAGGCCCCGAGGGGTCCCTGGAACAAAGGCTAGAGTACGGTCCATTGTTCACCCTAGAACCGAACGTTTTCATACAGCTCGTCCATGAGGTGTGAGCCAAGGATTCTGCAACGCTTCCCTGAGAGAGCTGGACAATGACAAAGAAAATGAGTCACCGTTTCGGACTCCCCTCCGCAACCCCTGCATATAGGATCATCAACAAGTCTCATCCAGTGAGCCCTAAGAGAAGTGTGCTCAGTGAGAATTGACACTAGAGTTCTCAGTGTTGGCTTGTCTAGTCTCAAGAGCTTATTCGATGGGGTTTGGGCTAGGTTTACCCCACAGTTCCTGTGTAATTCCACCCGTCATTTAACCAAAGGCAACTGTGTTGGCGGTCAGCCCAAACCTAAATAATAGAGGGAAGGTGTTTTGTTGCAATCCCGACTATGGAGGGAGATTCCTCCGAGGTTGCACCAAGCTAAGCTAAGCTAAGCTAAGCTAAGCTAAGCTAAGCTAAGCTAAGCTAAGCTAAGCTAAGCTCGAAGTTTTAGAATTAATTTTAAAAACACAACTCTTTTATACATATATCTATATATTGAAATATTTGGTAAAATAGTGTTCATTAGCAGGCAACAGGCCTGAGATCGCGTAAAGTACAGCCTTCCGGTGAAATGAAGATAAATTAACGTCAACTATTTAATACGGTTACCGAAAATTTAGAAATGCACTCACAAACGGATTGGTCACCAAATTGTGGCATTGTAACTTATATTATAATGTGGTTACATTTTCTCAACATGGGTCCTTTTAGAGCCTAAAGTGCGAATTCGCATCAGGTGATGGTGTTCTTATTTAAGAATTTTGAAGTTTCAGCCCAACACTGCTAGCTCTCCGATCGGATTAAGCTTCGTCCTAGGGGATATATAACTCATAAACATTTGTAATAATTTTTAGGATTTATAATGAATACTTGTAATAATTTTTCAGGCGGAACGCAGAAATACCTTTATCAAACCTGAGAAGAAGAAAAACAGTGGCACATAATATGTTTCCTTCGAAATACCTCTCGTTCAGGTACCTAAGTAACAATTTCGGCTCAATTTTTATTTTTTTCTGCACATGCACGTATAGTTAAGTAATGGTATCACATAGTATGTCGTATAGATGAATGACATTACCTTGAAGTCGAAATATATTTATTCCATAAGCTGTGGGATCGTACGAACGAACCCCATAACAACTAAATAAACGACAACGAGAATACGTATCTGAACGAAGATGACAAGAACGACGGCCATTTTAATCCCTTCCTTCCCGAGCTGGTTACCGACCGCATCAGACGTGTAATTTTGTATCGGAAAAATGTTTTTCCAAATAACTTATTAATTTAGAATCAAGCTGTTCTAATTAATCTTACCCAATTCCTCATATATGGATATACATACAAGTAAAATATAACTTTGAGATATTTCCTTTTTGCTTATAAAAGTAAATATATATTAATCTTGAGTTATCTTTGAGATATTTCCTCTTCGCTTCGTGTGAATATGTAATTAACTCATATACTATATGTATTATACGCCTAATTTCGGAAAGTAAATTTTTGCTATAGTTCATACCAGGGACAGAAAATAACTGGTATTTTGAAAACTTTAAACAAAAAAAGCTGGGATAAATCATGATCGTGAAATTTTTTGGAATATAGCAAAAGATGTCTCGTGAAACCCGTTTCGATTCTTGCAAAGCTTTTGAAAACTTAACTTTTTATTAAAAAAAGCTCAAAAAACCAAGCTGGAAAGGCTTATTATTTTATCTGGTAAAAATAAAAAGCCAGCTTGGCTTTTTATTTTATCTGGCAAAAATATAAAACCAGCTTGGCTTTTTATTTTTTCTGGCAAAAATAAAAAGCCAGCTGGGCTTTCTATTTTTTCTGGCAAAAATAAAAAGCCAGCTGGGCTTTCTATTTTTTCTGGTAAAAATAGAAAGCCAGCTTGACTTTTTATTTTTTCGAGCTGGAAGTAACAGGTTTCGAAGCCGGAAGTATAAAAAGCCAAGCTGATTTCTTATTTTCAGGGTCCGGACCAGTTATGAATTTTTTTTTGATACTCCGATAGAAAAAGTAAGAAACCAGTTTGGCTTTTTATACTTCCTCAAAAAAATAACCAGCTTCAAAACCTGTTACTTCCAGCTTGAAAAAATAAAAAGCCAAGCCGGCTTTTTATTTGTGCCAGAAAAAATAAAAAGCCCAGCTAGCTTTTTATTTTACCAGAAAAAATAAAAAGCCCAGCTGGCTTTTTATTATTGCCAGAAAAAATAGAAAGCCCAGCTGGCTTTTTATTATTGCCAGAAAAAATAGAAAGCCCAGCTGGCTTTTTATTATTGCCAGAAAAAATAGAAAGCCCAGCTGGCTTTTTATTATTGCCAGAAAAAATAGACAGCCAAGCTGGCTTTATATTTTTGCCAGATAAAATAAAAAGCCTTTCCAGCTTGGTTTTTTTAGCTTCAAATTATTATCGGTCAGGAATAACAGGTAAAGTTGGCTTTTTTCGTAAAAAGTCATAACTGGTTCGGTCCCTGGTTCATACGGTGACTATTCACTGAACAAGAAGTTTTCGAGAGATTATTAATCTCCTTTAGAGGACATGACTCTACCCCCCTCCGGCTCCTTGTAAGGACGAGTTGATGTGAGAATTTTATTGTGCCCTCTTCAAAACTTTTTACTTCGTATAGGATCGGCAGCGGCGACCTATTGATGTTAGGTTAGGGTCCCATAGATGACATGGATGGATGCACACTTTGGACATCTCTCACCTGACTCTTGTGAGATAATAGCTGAGTCTCCCCAGTCAATCCGAATATACCGCACGCAGGTATATTGCAACACCTACTAGTATTTTTCACAGCATTCTCCCAAGGACACCTCAGAGAAGTGTATTGGTTAAGTGGTTAATCTCAAACCTCTCTGACCACTGCCACGCCTGCGTATTAATCAACCTGTGAGAGATGAAGCCGAGATCCTAAACATACTTTCATTATTCCCAGCTGAAACAGACCCATAAATCTTTAGAACAAGGAAACTTTAAGAAGACTTACGAATATTGAAACAAATACTTTTCAATTATGCATGTATATTGTTTATATTCAGTTAGTATAATTTTCAAATTTTTATTACAATAACTAAGTTAATGATTTTTATAAATGGTACGCTTATTTAAAATGTGTAAATATAAGTTAACGTGGGATTTTTAGCTTTTCTATTTAGTTGAAATTTTTATTAAAACCTTAAAAAAAAATGTCACACAATTTCATTATCAAAAAGAAAAAGTTTTTAATATGATGAATATTTTTCACACATTTTTACACATTTATATACTTTTTAGAAGAATTTAAACAGCTGGAATCTGGGGGAGCTAACAGAGACCAATGAACAGAGTGACAAATATATCTTCTTAATATTTTTATGTAGCTGAACAAAACAAGCAGTTAGATTATTTTGATATTGCTACAGAAAATAACCAGGCAACAGAAAGAAAAAAGGAAGATGTATATCCATTCATTGTAAATACAGCTATCGAGATGTTATCCTCTTCATTATTCGAGAATACAGGAATTGTTGGAGAAAATGTAGACCCCTAGGTTCTTTTAAGGTAAGGAACATCGAACGCGAAGCGGCGCAATAAATGCGTCGCGAATAATTTTCACTGGCCACACCAAACGCAAATTTCGCGACACGAATGTAACAGACCGAATATTCTTGGAACCGTTCGTGTTGCCATGAGTATTTTATTCGATACGTTTACGACGCTTTCATTCGCATTAGGTGAAGACAGTACAATTGTAAACAAAATGGAAATTAGCTTGCCTCGCGGCGCGAAAGCGAATGAAAATAACTTTTGAGTTTGCGAATATTTTGCCGCAGTGGGCGCATCGATTGCGCCACGTTCTATTGAACACTTCTATTAATTTATAGACAAATAAAATTTTAAAACTACTCGCTTCGCGTTCAGTGTGCGCGTACCTTTATCAGCTTTAGGCGCAACCCTTCAAAATATTTACTTCTATTTCACAAGACAGGAAGAGGGACATATTTGCGAATAGTATATTTTTCTAGCAGTTTACAGGGCGGAGAAATAATTGAAGACAACACATTTTTTCTCCATGTCTTCAGCGGTTGCGATACTACTTCTGTCTTGTTTAAATAGAAATAAGAGTATTGAAACCACTCCAGTCTAGAGTTCAAGAGAGAAAATCGAATGGGATTGCTGATGCATGTGAGTGTTTTTCTCTCGATTTGTTTGGATACAAGAAGAATGGAAAGATGTCCAGATACCAATATTTGATCAGATCCTTAACAGAAAGTAAAATTATATTGCGCCCTTTCCAGCGACAACTGCTACTGAACATTATAAACGTACCAACAAAAGCAAAATTAATCTCAATCCATTTACTATGTTGATGGACTAACTCTGCTCTGACTTTATGGAAATTTATTTCTTGCAAATGTAAGAACCGTTGTGGAGCAGCACGCGTTTGCAAGAAAGTCTAAAATGGTCAGCGATATAATTTACTGTGACAATAATGAGAAAATGTACAAGACGTCATAATGAGTCCGGCTTCGAGAACAGTTTCGACTTGTCTCGCCAAGACATAAACCACTAATCCCATCGTCATTATTGAACAGGCCTTGGCAGATGATGGTATTGGATCTATTCCACAGTAATTTAGAAGCTGGACGTTGATAGACTTCGAAGCAGACAATATGAACCTTCGAATTACTTGAAGCTTTAAAGCCGAATCCTTCGAAACATAAACATTTTGCCAAAACTTCGAAGCTTTCAAATCTTTGAAGCATGAATGATTTACCAATGCGTCGTGCTTCAAAACAGGAATATTTCCCGGTGTCTGCAGTGTTGTTAAGGTTAAGTTATAGCATTGAAAATAGCTTGAAACTAATAGCATAAAAAGTGAGTTTTCTAAAGTTTTTCGGGAAATAAGCGCATTATAACTCTTTTGGTTTTAGTAGGAATACATATACAAATATATTTCGTTTGAGGATTTGAAACGTGGCTAAAGCTTTTAAGGCTAATTTCACACTCTTCTCACGTACACATCTTGGATGAATATACCCATTTAAAATTTTAACAAAAATTCAATATAGTGACTTCAAACTGGCGGTCGAATTTTATCGTCTCTAGTCAGATTCGATTCGATTTTAATTTTTACGAATTTGTGGTCACAGTTTAGAAATTCAAGATAGTGACGCCAGTATGGCCATTATGGCCCCATTCGACATAAAATCGATATATGAGACGTTAGGGATCGCAGGTTATGAATTTGTTTCATTTTAATTTCAATTGTTAGTTACGGTCAAATTTTGTAATCTCATACAATAATTATACTCATTTTGCTTAGGCTGATTTTTATATTATTATCCAAATACCAAATGCGTCCAAAAAATTCCAAAAAAGTTTTGCTACTCCGGTTACAAAGTTAACCCGCTTTTCAGAAAAAGTAAATGTGGCGGCCTATCCAAAGAATGTGAGGATTTTATCTATTACTAATTTCAAAACGCCACATTAATATCTGAGCACTTTTAAGATCCTACAGCATTTGATCATCGAATTATACTCAATATGATTTTTTCTCATAATTTACAAGTGCAAGGCAATAATCATTAAGGTATTTTATTTTTTCTTTGTAAAAGACTCTGTTGCGAAGCCAATAAGGGCGATACGTTTTTGATGTCCTTTCATCTTTACCCTCGATTTCCTCTTTCTCTTGCATCTCATCTTTTCTTTCCTTCGCCATCCCCATAAAAAAAAAACTTTTCTAATCTCTTCTATACTACCTGACCTTTGTATTTCCATCCTCTCTTACTTTCTTAATTTCCAGTACATGTACATTTGGATTCCTTCGATAAAACAGTCATATTTCGAAGCTTCAAAAACTTAGAAGGATTGATAAAATGTTCATACTTCGAACTATTTGCCTATCTATAATACTCAGACCGAAGGCTTAAAAAAATAATTTTCCCACCTCAGTAAAATATATTGAAAATTTATTTTTGAAGTTTTTTATTTATAATTTTGTCCCTTCAAGACTTTCGGAAAAGTGCAATCTAAAAAATATTGTCTTGTCATCGGAAATCTGTACGTAAAGTTCAGTTGTTTCAAAATGTTCGCATTACAAGATTTTACCCTAACTAACAAGTTAAGTTAAAAACAAGTAAAAAAGCTAGAATTGTTCTAAGACTAATTCTTATGATAACCTAAGTAGATGAATGCCCGTATGAAATTTCGTATTGTCACCCATTTGAGCAATTTTGATTTTGCAGTGGGTTTTCGCATATATTTCTAGAACGGTTCGTCGGACAGAAAAAATGATTATAAGCAATTTTATAGGATTTCGTATTCTGATGAAATTTTTAGTACAAAAAAAATGTCTAGGACTAAGCCTTTTCACAGCATCGGACCTTGATGGCAAGCTTCATCCGCCATCTTGATTTTTGATTATATAAATGCGCAAGAAAGTATTTTCAGGCGATATCTATTCATGTTTAGCTGAATAGCTTAATGGAAGTGTGTAAAATAGCGGTACAAATGTTGAACACCGGTCATATGTTAGATTCGAAGTTTCGAATTTCTTCTGTTTGAATTCGAAGTTTCGAAAATTTGAAAACCTTAGCCCTAGCTGAAAGAGTTAATGGGTTTAGTCATTCGCTCATTTTAAAATACGAAAAATACTGCCCATATCGAAAAAGAATCCAGCACTTAATTAATCAAAACGAGGTCCAATCTGAAAAGAAAGCATCGAAGCAGCAACAGAAGAAGACGTGAAGTGTACGAACAATCGTGACTTTCTCCAGGAGGGATTGTGAATATACTCATATGGGGCAAAATACGAATCGGGGAACTACTGACACATTTTGCATCACACTGACACAATTTGCAGTAACCTCAAACAACAGGCGCATACTTAGAAACGGAAATTAACAAGATATGATTACATTAGAAAGGTGTTAATGCGAAAACTTTTATAGATTGCTGAAATTAAAAATTAGTTTTTATGATTATCAGGAAAATTATGTCCCAGCAAGTGCCATGTGAAAATTTGGTAAATTATTAAAAACTTTTTCTTTTGACTCATAGGTGTTATTTATGTACTTAAAATTCTTGCTTCAAATATAGAATAATAAAAAACAATTTTGCAAGTAGGTATGTAATATGTATGCATACCATTGCGGACAATAAATAATATCACATTGCATACAAATTCGTAAAATTCCATAAATAAAATTAACATAAACATGAACTCTTATCTAAGAATTTACAAATATCCCAGTGGATTGTATATAGTCACTAAAATACTAAAAGATTTCTCCAAACACATCTTGATTTAATACTGTTGCTTACCGAGGTCTCGTCGCCTTTATTAGTAAGATATTTGAGCTTTTGATTATAGTTTCTTCTTAACATAATTAGCAGTTAATTCTTAATCAGTTAACAGTGGTTAATTATTTAAAAAAGTTATATTAATTGGAATTCGTGAACATAGTTTTTACATTGGTGATATCTTTTTTGGGCTCCAAGAGGGCTGTCAAATGTTTTTTTTTTACTTTTTTCTTAAAAACTAAATTGGCGAAAATATTTCTTTTTTAAGTATTTTGTGCTTAATCAGCTAGGCCTGGCTATAAAGTAATAGAGAAACATATATATTTTTTAATAAAATTGCAACAACAAAGAAAATTATTTCAGAAAGTAGGTGAACAACGAAGTTTTCTTCACAATTGTAATCGTGGTGATATTGCAATCGCACAGAGTTATATTGTTATTAAATTCCAAAGTATGTGGCGGTAGGTTAATAAAGAGGATTTTACTAAAGACATCATTTTTATTACCAAAATAATTACACCCAAGCTGTTAATACATTAGGTCATGATGCTGAGTAGCCTGACATAGTATATTCATTAGTAGAGAAGGGGAGAAACTTAAAGAAATGGTTGAAAGGTATATTCATCGACATTGGCAACTTAAAGTCACACATTTTGAAACATTAAGCAATTAGAAATTCGCTGCGGTCGTTAAGCCTTGCACTAGCTTTTTATGTGTGAAAAAATTGTCGATGGGAAGAGAGAATAGACATTTGGTCCCCCTCAAACACATATTCAAATGGACGGTCCAGAGCCTCCTCCCTCCCTTAAGCCGGACGACAAAAGGAAATAGTAATACTTACGCGAATGTTTATCTAAAGATTTTTTGTTATTTTAAAATTTTAGTTGAATTATGTTATATTTTTCATAATTCCTACCTTAAAGACCAAAACCCAATAACGGCATCGGCCTTGGATTTGATATTGGTATTGCAATCTACATCGCCTGCGGCATTAAGCCGTTCCTAGCCCAGTGGCGGCAACGAAAAAAATCAAACATCAGCTGACCCAGGCATCGGCATTGATGCTGATGCCGCCATTGGGGTTCACATCATTACTATATGTACAGTTTTTGGTTTTGACAGTTGCAATTTTCACTGCCAATGCCGATAGTGGTTTTGACCTTAAACCAAAAACCCAATACATCGGCTTCGGATTCGAATAGCAATCAAAATTATACTTGACTGTAATGCTTCTTCTCTGAATCGCTTTCGAATACGATATAAAAGCCAATATTAATTGATAATGGAAGCCAGAATTTTGAAAAAAAAGAGGAATTAATGTGGGAAACATAATTTAATTATGAAAAATATGACAAAATTAAAAGAAATATGAAAAAAAAAATCATCAAAGAAATTACTTTTTTGTCATTTTTACTCTTTATATATCGCAAAAGTATTGACTAATTTTTTCTTTACGGTTCCGTCATACGATTATGTATGGCCTTCATGCTAAAATGGCATCCGAAGGCGAAGTCGCCACTTAAGCCAGGACCACTCAAAGGATTAGTTTGGAGCTCCTTCCTTTATATTCTGTTTTGTAAAGTAAGAATGTAAAATCCGGAAACTTTAAAATTCAGAAGTAATCCAGAAAATGGGAAATTGACAAAATCCACAGTTAGTATAATCTGGAATTGATGAAATCCAGAGCAGACAAGATTCAGAATTGAAAGAATCGGGAATTGATAAATTCTGAAAATGATAAAACCCTAGAATTTACAAAATCCGGAAAATATTAAAAAAAAAAATCGGTCTGCTGATGATGGTCTTAGCCTAAAATCCTTTAAAATGCACAAAACTTGATAAGAGTGGACATACCGCGACTATTATAAGTAATTTACAAAATTAACAAAAAACTTCTTTTAACAAAAGCTCATAAACTGGGAAAGCAAAATTTTGGAAAGAAATATTTAAGCTAATCTAAAGAATGAGGAAACGTTGTTTTTACCTTTTGAAAAAAAAAATCAATTTAGACGAGCCCGACGATTTCCAATCTTATTGGCATGATTTGAAGAAGCCAGAGAAAAAAAATTTGTATTCCAACAAGATAATGCACATACAGCTTTCATTGTAAAAAACTAGTTTTGAAGAGAGAAAAAAATCGAAATTTTGCCTTGGCCGCGAGGCCTAAATCATGTTGAAAATTTATGGGGTATTATTTATAGGCGAACTTATACTAATTGCCGTCAATTTAACTCTGTATAACTGCAAGTGGTGATCAGGGAATCCTGAAGATCCTTTACAATAGAAGAGTTCGAAAAATTAGTTTTTATCCTGTCAAATACAGGAATATATGAGCCGTTTTTTTTTTTTTAATTGGTGCAAGTCCATTTTTTTTACGACGAAATATTGAAATGTTTTAATTTAAAAATTCATTTAAAAAAATAATTTAAAAATATTTATAGGATCTAACAGTGAACTTTTGTGTGTTTTGAAGTTAAAGATAGCGTAAATTTATTAACCAATTATGTTTATTAAAGAATTCTGAAGGAAATAGATATACTATACCCAAATGCACTTGCACCACTTTAAAAGAAAACGGCTCATATAGTGAATTTGCGCAGAAAAACCCGTTGTTTCCTGAAAGCATGTGTTTTAGTATGAATTAAGTTTAATTGTTTCAATAATAAATTATAGTATTTTAAATAACATTTGTTTACAATTAAGTTGTCATTGTTTATTTACTTTCCCTTAAATTTTGTTAGCCACCCAAAGGAAACGCGATGAAATATTATCAGAAAATAAATGGGAGTACTAGGATAGTTGCCGAGCATTTTTAGAATATATTGGATCTCTTTAAGGGAAATCAATAAACAATGAAAACTTAATTGTAAACAAATGAACCGGCATTGGAAAATCTTAAATTTGTTTGTCCCTTTATTTTATTTAAAATACTTCGAAGTCTCGATTATATAAAATCTTTCTCCAAAAACCAAATTATTGATACGGAAAGATGGCAAAGGAATGTTTAAGTTTTTTTCCTTATATTCTATCCTGTTTGATTTATAATCTATGTGCATATCAGAAAGTAAATTAGATTTTTTTATTTAAATCCTAGGCTTTGCACTATGTACTCTTGTTATTTGATTCACTGTACCGCTAAAAATAACCGCATTTTCCTTTCACAAGAAATAAATCAGGCATGATTTTGAGTGAATATTTTGTTTTTCGGGATTTCAAATTTAACGCAATTACGTATATACCTACATGTTCTGCTTGTTTTTATTCTCTATATAGCACAGGTTTTTGTTTAAGTTGTTTTACCTGAAAAGAGCATCGGTGGGAAGAGATAAAATGAGAAAACACATTCATATACATCCATATAAAGACTTTCGTAGAAAGTAATGCACGTTTTCGTAGCCTACTGTATGCTATGATTTTGTGGACACCAATATAAGAAATGAATGGAACCCGCTAAATGACTCATTTCTTTTGCGAATTCGCTTAGAAAATAAAGAACAATTTCATTCAGATCGCATCAATTAAGCGAAAGCTGTAGAGTAATGGACGATGAATCGTGCTTTAAATATGATTTTAGCTCTCTAGCTGGATTTAAATTTATAATGACAGATAAAGACAATATTCTAATGTCGATAAATTAATTTTTATAGAAAAGTTTCGCCGTAAAGCTCCTATTTGGCAGGCCATTTGTCAGTTTTGTAAGCGCTATCGGTCCCTTTCCTTTGAGGACTGAATTAACACTGACACATACATAAACCAGTGCATCAAAAAATGATTATTGTCACTTCTCAAGTTTACACTATTTTGGCCAGACAACTTGTCACTATGCTCGAGAAACTTTGAGGTGCTTATTACCAAGAGCAAAAGACGTCACAAATTAAGTCAAGCGTAATATTCTTTAGTTTCTTGAAGAGAAATTTAATTGGAATGCGGTTAAAGCGAGAAATGAGTACACATATATTATTAAATCATAAAATTACTATTCCGACGTTTTCTGCTGGCAAAATCTAGTCAATTCTAGATTTACTACTCAAGCAAAGTCAATGCCTAAATTTTATACAATATAATGAGCATTGTCTAAGGAGCGAGAATCGAATCCTTTGCTTACTGCAACATAATCAAACTGTCAAATAAGCTTAAAATTGAAAATAAGTAATGGATTCGGACAGCCCTATACCATAGAGAAAAACAAACAATATCAATAAAAAAGAATTTAAAATGTCAAAAGTATTGACCAACTTAGGATGATCTCTAAGGATGTCATAAAGCTCCAGAAGGAAATTGCATCTATTTGATTCTTCTAAAAGAAAGACAGTGTTAACAAAAAAATGCTCTTCATTCACCCCGATTGTACAATCCTTTAAAGAGGTCAAATTATAAGTATTATTTATAATCAGAAACTCGCTTGAAATTAACGGATAAGCCTTATACAGAAATTCACCATAGGATTTATATATATAAACCTGTCAGGAAATCTAGTATATCTGACAGAAAATTGGGTCTAAATTCTAAAACAATCTATTGGTTCTATAAAGTCATTGCTACACCCGGCCCATAAGTTGTTGCGCTGACTTCGCTTGGTGAACGATGCAGAAAAACAAATAAAAGCAAAGTTGCAAAAACAACAGGGACTTACAGACATCGGAATATCTATCAGCCATAGAGCTTCGCCTACCTAATTTATCTCATTTATATTTCTTTCACAATTTTTCAAGAAGGTCTGTTTCCACTAATGTCCAAATGCCTCAAATTTAGAAAAGACTAATAAAATTTTCACACAAATTGCACATGCTATAGGATTCTGGCGCACTGCCGTTCTCTTGTATTGAGTTCGCAATCTGGCATTTACACAAATATTCCTGACTGTGTGAATATAAACGCATCTAATCGGTTCTTAAAATTGTACTAAAATCTAATACAAATGTAGCACGGCAGCATTTTACAAACTAAAATGTATCCAAGAAGTCATTACCAAAATAAAAAAGCTCTTTACAATAAAACATGCAAACAACTTTACTAACTTCTAACCCAGTTATCAATTTTACGAAGTACCATATGAGACTATTATTAGTATTCTGCCTAGCCAAGCTTTCAGTTCTCTTGTCGTCAGAGTTTTCATTCTTTTTAGTTAAAGGGCTTCAAGTCGGTAAGCCGTGGGATGCCAAGGGCCGTAGGCGCGTGAGCAAATGGAGAACAAAAACATCAGACTCCTCCTCAACATCGAGAGCGTGGATGTTGACAATCTCTCTTACTTTTGTCTCATCCTTATATTTCTAATTCTTTTGTAATTCCTTTGTAGTGTGCCATGGCAGAGGATCTTGTTTTTGAATCCCCACACTAACTACTCTTACAGTGCTCGGCTGAAAGCATGCTAGGTCGCCGACATAGAAGACCCTCTGAGAGTCAGCGCAAAAGAATTGAGCTGGAAGCTAACCACATTATTTATTCATTGTTCACATACCTTTAAATCAAATAAATATTATTTAAGCAGTTGAAAGTTCGCTGTGTTGAATATCTCCACAATAATTTATATAATTATACTTAGGTGTAAATGTTATAATTTCTCATTTAAAATAAAAGATTTTTTTTACAAAGAAATGTAGAACTCTAGTATCAGTTATGTTTTTTGTTACATTATATATTCGTATAATTATTATAACTACATTTAACTAAGTTATACTCTACCATAATATCATGCGTTTAACAGTTTATAAAATAAATACATAAATATAATATAAAAAACCTACAGTTTGCTTTGTTTAAAATTTAAATTAGTTAATATTTAAACATCGTCTAACAATTAGGTGTATATAGTTTGAATAACGTCATATTTGGCAAACAAATTTGGCACATTATCTTTTTTGGCCTAACAGTTATAAGAGTACAATAACGAACACGGTCCCCGTTACTAAGCAGTGTTTAATTTCAGATTGTGCAGGTACAAAATTGCATATAAACAAAATTTAAAAGCTTACACGAATTTTACTTTCAATCCTTGTCGTCTATATAAATCACTGTCCGTTTTCACGCTTCGATAAAAGAAAATCCAAATTAAATTCGATGGAATTCGTAAATATTTTGCAAATAACCAAAATAATATTACATATATTAATGATAATGCCAATAAATTCATTGCTTTCCAATCCCCATAGCTCGGTTTAATTGATTCGATGTGTTCGTTAACATCTAAAACATTACAAAGGGTCAAATCAAATGAGCATGAATTTGAAAAAAATTAGGGAAAACATTTCCAATTCTTTAGATTTTTATAATTCGTCCTATAAAAGTATGCATTTAGTTTAAGGAAATGTTTGTTTTTTAATTTTCACTTCCTTCATCCGAGTCATTCATAAAATTTGGTGGTGGCACTACTCGTATATTTAGCTCTGATCCTTCTTTCTCTGAGTCTATATAATGTACTTGATCATTTTCATAATCAGATAAGAAATCTGGGTATGGAAGTTCCACATCATCTGGCTCTTGACTAGTAAACCGTCTCATATCGAGTCCAGTAATAAAACTATCTTCACTAGAATTACAAACGTCATCAGACAGACCTGCTTTAGTTTCTGCACCACTCTCGTCTGGTGTATACTGGACTCCTTGATACTCAAATGATCCCTTAGGTGCCATGGAATCTTCACGTTTTATTTGTCGTTTTCTTTGTCTCTGAGGCTTTACTGGCTGATTTGGAACATCTGGTTTGTACAATGGATTTGTAATATGTCCTAGACGATCGTATTTCGGAAAACCCATCTCATCTACATTATCGGTCATATCTAGGCTTTCAAACTTGCCAACGGAATACGATGTGCATGGATACGGATGATATTTATCTTCATACTCATCTGTTATATGTTCTTGCTCTTCATCAAAATCTGGAAACTGATGCTCACTACCTTGATCTCTACCAGAACTGCCGGAATCGATTTCAGGAAAATAACCTTCGGAGCACTCGGAGCTTTCTTGTTCCATAAGAACTCTTTCAGGACGTATTTTCTTAGTTGTCACTTGCCGTTTCTTCCTGTATCCACGGCTTCTAAGCTTAGGGTCTTGCTTACGAAAATCTAAAGAGCTGTCAGTATCATTTCCACTAGGTGGGCTCTTCAACACATTGTTTCTCGGAATTGATGATTTCCTCGGTGGTTTCTGAATAAGCTGCATAGGAGGTGACTCCGAGCTTAGACTGCTAGAATAGTACGGAGAGCATTTGGCTAATTTTTCGGGTCGCTGCGGCATTGGAGAAGAATTGTCGGTACTTGTTGCAGTTTCACTATTTTGCGTAGCCGTCGTTGTTGTTGCAGATGAGCTACCTCCCCCAATTGATTCTTCATCAATTCTGGGACAATCTGGAGCAGAAGTGAGTAAATGCTCATGAAAAGATTGGGATTGCCGCAATTTATTAGACTTATATTCCCGAATTTGAGACTTTGAAAGAGTTTTATCATCGTAACTGTGATGCTTTACCAGTGGTTTATCATACGGACTTGGTTCGCGAGGAATTTTTAACGGAGCTTGTGGAAACGGCATAAATTCTTGACTCTGATAGCGCTCGGTAAGTTTCTCGCTTTGACCGTACAGACGCTCAATGAAGCCCTCTCCGTCTGATGAAATGTCTTGACTTTGATAGCGCTTCGACATCATTTCTAATGAGCGCCGCTTTTTAGAGGTTTCATCTTGATTTCTCTTCGGTATTTCGTCGACTATTCGAGGTGGCGGTATTTTTACGGGACGCTCTGTAGATTTTGGAGGAGATTGTTTCTTCGGTCCATCTTCAGGACTATTTCCGTTACTTGATGTTCCTACCTTTTTGTGTATGGCTGGTAATATATCCTTACTTTCTTCAATTGGTGATTGTTTTTTAGAAACACTTCTGGGCTGCTTAAGCGGAACGTAATCAATTGCATTCGCTCGTTTTGAAGAACGAGCTTCTAAAGTTTGTGTAGTGTCGGCAGTGGCCATTAGGGTTCGACTGCTAGATGTAGACCATTCTGTAATTGTTTGTGCCATTTCGGTCAGAGTCAAAGTCGTATCATCACTCTTTGTACCAGATTCGGTAAACTTATCAGTTTCAGAGTTCGAAAGGATGTCGTAACGGAGCCCGTCTGTAGAACCATTTTCACCGGAAAATTTATTTTTACTGCTTGAAAAACTTCCACTTTTTTCATTCAAACTTTCGGTCGACTTATTTATTGAGCTGACACTAGACTTAGTGTGATTCGATTTTTCACTCTTAGGACCACCTGAATGATTAGAAACTGCTGAAAGGCTATCTGAACCAGAAAGATTTGCATATTGGCGTACGGTATTAGTTCCAGTAGACCATTCTGAGATACTGAGCCCAATTGACGTATCTTCAGAGTGCGAGCTATGAGTGCATTTCTTTTGCTGCAGACCCATTCTTACAGTACCATCTAAATCAGTTCCTAGTGAACTAGTCTCTTCTTCAGAGTGGCTAGAATGACTGCACTTCTTGCATGAACCAGTACTTAGTCGATGTTCGAAATTTCGTTTAACGGTATCTTCCATGTAAGTTCCACAAGAAGTAGACAATATATCATCGATAGATGTATCAGAGTTATTAGAACCCCTTGAAAATTTCTGCGTGAATTCCGTTGTTTTACTATCATCGGGAGAAATTTCAATTTTTACAGTGCCTGGGCAAAAAACATCATCATTAGAAAATATATCCTCCTCAGATATTGGACTTCGATTCTGTGGAGACCTCATTGGTTGAGAAATTATAACAGCGTCTGAAGTTGAATCTTTCATTATACCTTGGCTCTGAGTTGCTTTGCTTGTTGTACAACACGTCACAGTGAAATGAGATGGTAAACACGTCGTTCCTAAGGTTGAACTAAGACATGTAGGTGCTTTGTACTGAAATTCTGCGAGACATGAATCGCTTTCTTGTGTGGTAGGTAATGATGAAGACATAAAATATGCTGTTTCCTCATAAGGAATAACCTTGACAACATCAGGAGATTCCTGTGATTGATCTGTTGGAAAAATTGAACTTGGAATATCCGAGTCTTCTATCGTATGATCCGTAGCTGTAAATGAGTCTACCATAACTTGGGTAGCCTTTTCTGGTTCATTTACATAAAACGTTTCCACATTTTCAATCACTGGAGTTTCCAAAGCGCTTGATGGCGGAGACGGCCAATCGACAGAATCTTGAGACTGATTAATATCTATACTAGCTTTCCAACAGAATGTTTTGGGCACAGGTTTATCGAGATCTGGCATAACATAAATCAATCCACGAACTGACGTTGATTCGGCTTGTTCAATGGCTTCAGCTACTTCAATTACTTGATCGAGTGACTGTTCATGGACGGGTACATGATCATAAGGTATTTCCGGCAGAGGCCAGTCTTCAGAATCCTGGCTTCCAGCGTTAGAAAGACACAGTAAAGTTGGCCGATGCACACCTTCAAAATCTACATGTTTTTCAGTAACTTGTGTAACATAAAAACGCCCAGTTACCACAGTAGGCGACTTAGGTCCACTATAAAGGATGGAAAGCTTTTCACCGGCAGCAGAATCGCATGGTATCTCTGGCATTTCCGCAGATGTTCTTCGATCGGCATCTGATATGTAGGCCATGTTTGTATTACTCCGTGAATCCGAGCTTAGACTTGCTTGATGATCAGTTGATGCTACTGATTCATCTCTCATACTTGCTGAATGCGTTGATGCCTTACTAAGGTCGTCTTCCATGCTCGATTTCTCAGAATTCGTACTTCTTTCCGATATTCTGGATAAAGTTCGACCAAGGGTAAAACCTGAGCTATATCCAAGAATATCGGTGGGATTAATGCCGATGCCACCCATAGAGCTTGTTACTGCAGGATAGCCAAATGTTGTTGGAAAGTCGTTTAACTCATCTTGGAAACTGGAATCGCTTTCCTTTAGATCATCGGGAGATACTTCCTTTAAATCACTGTCCGATGAATCTTTAGGTACTGCTGAAGCGTCATAATTCTCGTAAGTTTCCTGTTCTTGTGGTTGCCAATTGTCTTCGATACTAGAACTACCTGAACTTTCAATAGGGAAAGGTTTCCAAGTTGGCTGCTGTTCTTTTTGCAATAATTCACCTCTGCGTTGAGCAGCACCAAGGGATCCAGAACTACTTTCAGTTTCAAATGATCCTTTTGAATCAACACTCAAAGAGCCTTTTGACTCCAAGCTGGATTTAGATTCTAAGGAGCTCCTCTCCCCATTAGATTTAAGAAGCTTGTTGTCACCAGTTTCTGGTGGACCGCTACGACAAAGTTTTTTATGTGCTCCAGCTCGTAATGGTTTTATGATTTTCGGTATTTTACCAGAACCACCTGAACTTGACTCACTATCATCACGTTGAACGATTTGGGGAGCTTTCTCCTCAGGTTGTTCAGTGTTATCATCTTGATCGAGTTCTGAACCTGACCCCAAGTCTATTGGACATTGTTTCTCAAGAGTGGGCGTTGATGATTTTCTTGTAGGCGACTTAAATTCTTCAGTTGCAACTGTTTGCGGTTCTTGTACAACATTCAGTTTAAGCATTTGCTCTTTCAGTTCTAAGCATTTCTGTTCTTCTACATCACCAAAATCTTGCGATATACCTAAAGGCCTTGCAATTGAACAACTAACACTCGATTCTTCATCTACAGAGCTTTTTTCTTTTCCGCTTACAGATAAGCTCCAATCCTGGCGACCTTCTCGGCTAGGACTTACATCTTTTTCGCCACTCGTCCATGATCCATCGGAGCTTTTTGATTTCTCTATATTAACCTTAGCCAAAGACTGCTGCGTTGTAACTTCTACAACATCGTTGTCTTTACGGTTTGGAAAAGCTTCTATAGGAAATGTATTAGCCATTGGGTTTGCATCAGGATGAGTCACAAGAATATTCATATCAGACGTTGGAGTAACAGATTTAGATTCCATGAAATCAGCTGTCTGGTCTAAGGTCTCTTGAGTTTCAAAAGAATGCTTATCTGGCTCCAAATTCTTATGCTCATTTTCTGATATATCTGAACCTATGTATTCTTCGCACTCTACTGTCATCCAAGATGCGGTTTCATCACTTTTACTTCGTTCTAAACTGAGACGATGCGTCTCAAGTTTAGGTGCTTGTAAGAGCCCACTTTCACTTGAATCGTCATCCTCTTCAATCGAAGGCTCTTCACACTCTATGGTGGGAACTCTGTGAAAAAACTCACTCAGAGTTTTGTTTCTATGATGATCATCGTCTTCAGGTTTAATGTCACTAACTGATGTTAGAGACTCTTCCCCGCTATCATCTTTTGAAGCTTTTCGACTGGAAGCAGTTTCACTTTCCTTCATATCTTCTGACGGAAGTGATTGTCTCTTAAGGATTTCCAACGATCTTCGTTCTGAAATTATTGCCTGCATATCAATTTCTTCGATTAGCTGTTCTGACTGAGAGTAAGTTCGACGGTCTTGCACAATCGACTTTGCTACATGAGCTGTCTTCCTTTCATCCAGAGGCGCGCATGTTTCTAAATGAACACGTCTGTTGCTTGCCCGTTCATCTACAACTTTTACTTCTTTCTCCTTTAAGATAGATTCCTTTTGTGTCTCCCTATAATCATAGTTTTGATCCAAACTTCGAGTTTTAATTTCGTGCCTTAAATGTTGATGATCGGGTTTTCGATCTAAGCTCTTCGACTTTCCTTCAAATTTCTTATGAACAACAGAACCTTCAATCTTTTGCTTCAGCTCTTGACTTTTGGCTATTTTTCGCGGTGATTTGATGACCATATTTTCTTGCGTATCTGATCTTTCAGATTCCTCAAATGATTTATTTCGATCCTCAAAACTACGATTTGCCTTTTCAATTTTTTCTTGACTGCGACCCTCGTCAAAACTTCTGCTGAATTTAACCAAAGAACTGTCTAACTTACGCGGAGACTTTGCAATGAGTACATGATCTTCAGCTTTGCTTTTAAATTCAGTTTCAATGATAATTTTGTCACCCTCCGTTTTCACAGAAATTTTGTCCTCAGGAGCAGGAAATGGTGGAAGTTGGTCATTTACTGGACTCAGCATTGTTATAGTTTGTTTCATAGCGGATTCATAAAGTTTCTGCTGACGCTCTTTACGTTTTGCAACATCAAGTTCAGACTCTTCTTGCGATTTGCTTTTGTCCTTACTAAGATGGCGTTTTGCATCCTTTTCAATTGATTTCGGTCGCTCTTTTGAAATAACTTTTTTGATTACATCTTTCTTTTCCACTAATCCAGACTTGTCCTTCGAACCATTATTTGAATTAATCTCTTCCAAGGTTGGTTTAGCAGCTCTGTCATGTTTTCCAGGAGTTCTTAATGATGTGTGTTTTGATGATAATGGACTTGTTACCGGTCCAAACTCAGATGTTTTTGGGCTCGTTTTAAGTTTTCCTATTCCTGTACTCTCTACACTACTAGCACGGCTCACACCAGGAGAAGTTTTCCTAGAACTGTTTCCTGAGCTGAATGGTGACCCATCAAATCTGTACCTCGGGATATCCAAAATCAAGTGATCTCCGCTTTTGAGTTTCATCTTTGATTTCTTTTTTTCTTTGATTTTAACTCCTTGAAGAGTGATTTTCTCAATGAAGCGAAGCTGGTTCAATAATTCCTTCTCCTCATTGTCAATCCAAATTGTATTCAAAATCGAATCACGTCTTTGTGGACTCAAGCTTACGTGTGCGGATGGGATTGATCCGCCACATGATTGAACACTATCCGCTTTCTCTTCTTCAATAATTATAGTTCCCTCACGACTAAGAGGTTTTTCTTCGAGGATCTCGGCCTCTTCTTCAAAACCAACAGTATCATCTTTGGATGAAAAGGCATTCATTGGTGGGAGTTTGTGTAACGATATAACAGGTGTGTCTAAACTTTTGGCTCGCCTTCCTGTTGTGGGCGATTCTTGAGTCGCCTTTTGTCTTTGTAAGGCAGCAAAAGCTGATCCTTCAGAGAGATTTAACCGAGCATGCGCAAATAAAATCGGTGCATGTCCCTTAGATCTCTTAATTAAGGAGGATTCTATTAGCTCTTCTATCTGCTTTGTTTTTGACTTTGACAATGCCCTTTTTGATGTGATATCTTTCCTGTCATTTTTTGTTAATGTATAGGTAATATCCCCCTCGGGAGTCCTATCTTCATGACAAGTTTCATAAATTTCATCGTCAGTCTTAATAAGTTCGGCAGACTCCAAGATAGGAGAGGGAATATTTTCATTCTTTTGATAGTCTCCAGTGCATTCGATTAGCTTTTGGTGAGTTGTAATATTAAAATCTTCCTCTGAGCTAGGTATCGATATTGACCGCTCCGATATTCGACGCAATTCGGTTGCATTTGCATACGTAGGATCAAGTTTTTGGGTATGATATCGATTCTCTAGATCGGCTAGACGCCTGCATTGAGGAGGAGACCCCTCTATTTCTGTTGAGCTCATTGTCTGACCTCGGCCCCATGCTGCTGACATTATTTTATTATGTTCAATTTTCAAAATAGGTTCGATCTCCTTTCTGGATTGCGGTGGTGAAAATTCGAGTCGTGAGGGAATTGCTTCAGCAGAACCAAAAACATCATCTGAATCTAAGCTTTCATCATCAGAAGAAAATGATGTGATTCGAGTTTTCCCTTTGTTTTTAGCTTTAGCGCTTTGACGATTTTTTAGAATAACTCGTGGCTTTGTTATTCTCTTTGATGGTGCTGCCAGTTCTTTTTTAATACTCTGAATGAGTTCATGCTGCTTCTGATCGAGTTTACGTTTTTGCTGCTCCCGCTGTAGGCTCTCAGTTCTAGAACTGGTAGCGGAATCGCTTTCTATTTGACTCAATTTACTGTTAAGTTTTTCTAAAAGCTTGGGATCAATTTTTTTTGTAATATCTCGCTTTGGACTAGATAGTTCTATCGGAGGTTTAAATTTGTCAACTTCAAGGGTAACAGGATCAACAATTGAAAGATCAATATTTTGAGTGAATAGAAATCCCTTATTCTCCTCAGAAGCCAAATTGTCCAAAATGTCCGGTAAGATGTCTACAGAGATTAAATCAGTAATATCACGTTTTACATCCGATTTTGGGGATTTAGGTGACTTCGGAGACTTTGGAGATCTAGGACTTTTCGGTTTTTGATGCTTTTTATCTATTGGAGAAGGAGCAGTCCCATTCATGATGTGACGCTTATGCAACACATAAGGAATGTCGTCCTTAACTGTCTTACCCGATCGTTTTTCGTAATCTCGGAAAAAGCTTTTCGGCATTTCGAAACCGGTTTTAGGTAAATCTGTGACTGCTGCAGGAATATCATAGCTAATCGGTATCTCAAAGTGACCATGAGTCTTGCAAACTGGTGGTGCACTTGGTATTTGCTTATAGAAGAAATCTTCGTCACTCGAATCTGCTGGTGTTAAGTCTATTGACTTTTGATGCATTAATACATGTCTACGTGAGTTGCCACTTAGTCTAGATCGGTTCGCCAATGAGTTTGGATCACTTTTAGTCCGTTCTACTGTCGGGTGAGTATAGGTTAATGGAGCTAACACGCCAGTTAGGGGCATATTTGGATCAGTAATCATTTTTGGATTGTACTCTTCAAAATGTGTTTTTGCCATCAGCTCCTCTTTGCGTGTAACTTTCTTAGTATTGGGCGTTAGAGCCTGTTTATCAAATTCTGACATAAGCTCAGGTGTTAAGGGATAATCAGGACTTCGTTTGTTTTTTTCACTACTAGTTGGTGTATCTGTTACTGGTGTGCTTCCCGTTAACGACTCAATACGATCTTGATCAAAACTGAAAATGTTTTCGCTGTCAGATCGACGTCGAAACGTCCGCACTTTATCTACAAGCATATTATCCCCACTATCATTATCAGGGGCACTTTCCTCTGTATCCCATGCCTGAATCGGTTTATCTTTTGTAACACGTGGTGTCATCGTTTCTGGAGATCGATTAATTGACGCGAAAGATTTAGCATTACGTTCGATTTCAACGTTTTGTAGACTTATGGAATGAACGTTTGATGTTTTGTGCGTCCGATTAGTTGGAAATGTTGAATAAGTGTCGCGAGAGTCATAAAACGAACTGTTCTTTGAAGCACTTTTAAGCTCTGATAACAAACTGTCATGGCTTTTAACCTTTGGCCGACTGTACAAGCCATCACTATCGATCGCATCGGTATCAAATGATATTTCCAAACTTTGTACTGACATTTTGGCGTCATAGTAATCACTTTTGGACTCTTGACTAGAGCTCTTTTCGTATGGTGTTTTCATTCCGAGGCATCTAATCTTCTTACCAGTAGTCATAGGCATCTCATAGTTCCTTGTTAGGCAATCTCCTAATGATCCTTTCGATTCGGGACTAGATGGATGCGAATTAAAATCAGAGGCCATAGATGTCTTGCTTTTAGTGGTCTCACGAGATTTTTTACTATCAGTGTGATATAGACTGTCTTTGGATTTCTTGCTTGAATCAGTGCTCCGCGAAATTTTGGTCTCATAAAAGTCGCTTCGACTTTCTTGACTTGAAGTCCTGGAACCCATTGCTTTTTTTACTTGCTTGTAGAAACTTCCGTCCGATTTAACGCAAAGTTTTTCTCGTGGAAGATACCGTGGATCTTCAATATCCCAGATATCATTCATGATATCAACAGCAGATTTGCACTTTACATCCATTGCTGATCTGTACTTTTGTAACTCAGAAATGCTTTCATCATCACTTGGAATAAAATTTCCAGAATCTAAAGAGCATGATCTCATATGTTCGTCTGATCTCGTATGTTTTTGATAGTAATCATCAGCTTTTTCAAGAAGCTCATAGCTATCATGTGATATATCATCCTGAGACCCAGTAAAATCAAAATGCAGACCATATCCACGTTTATGATGGTCAATAGTGTTATATGTGCTGCCTGGATAACTTGATGAATAAACCTTTGTTTCAGGTAAAGCAGTAAAATCTTGTGCTGCATCAATAGAGTGATTCTTTGTTATATACATGGAATGTCGGGAATCATCGTATCTCGTAACAGGAGAATCGATACGATCGAATGCAAGGAAGTCTCTGTCAAATGCTATCATAGTCGTCCTAGGCTTTTCGTTTTCAAAAGAGGAATAGTCGTAAAGATCCTTACAGGAGGAGCTCTTAAGCCAAGCGTCCTTCTGATTTTCTACTGCGTCGTATAAATTATCTTCATATCCATCTTTATATTGAATAGCCGAATATAAATTAATGCTGGACAGTTCAAATTCAAGTTTTTCTGAAGAAGTTTTGAGTCTATCCAATGGTGAAACTGACGCACTTCGATCATCAGTAGAACTTGTTTTAATGTTAGCATAATTCACGTAATTCCTTCTTGAAATCGGACCATTACGCAAATTTGCCATTGAATGATGGGTCAAATAGTGACTGTCATAAGAATCTACGGAATCGACTCCAGACAACTCAGAGTTACGCGGAAGTGACTGTGTATTTCTGCGCTTAGAATGAGAGCTATGAGACTCAAGGGAGTGAGATAAATGGTGATCAGATTGAGTTAACTTGTGTTCATCGCCATTCCGACGGCCCAGACCTAATCCAAAGTAATCAGATGATGAGTCAGAAGGTTGACTAAAGTCATTTTGATATGTATGGGCAATAGAATGGTACTTGTTGTTATCATTGAAATAACAGCTTTCTACACCCTCCCCATGACGATCAGGCATGACATTAAAACTTCGTTTTGACATAGTGTACTGCACAATGGTTTCATCTATAAACTCGTCACTTAAATGTTTTCCTTTAGTTTTCGTCTTATTCTTTCGATTAATAGTTGCATATATATCGCCTTCATTAAAAGCATTCAAATTATTTTCTGGCTGGTAGTGTATTTCTGTTGTAACTCGATTACTACTCGGGTACTTGTAATGACAGAGATCGTTAATATCTGAGTATATTATGTTGTCGGTATCATCTGTAGATGGTGTAGCTGCTGAAGTGCTAAGCAAGCACTGTTTAGACATCGAATAACTGGTATTGCTATAAAGGACTGGAGTGGCACGGTGCTGTTGCTGACGGGCAATATTCTCCCGGTTGATGATAGATCCCATCCATTCCGAATCCACTTCCTCCACCCCCAATTCCTCCTCCATAGAGTTGCTGAGATCCACCGAATTTCCAACCGACTGAGTGTATTTGCTGTTGCTGCTGTGTGATAGAGGCGGCGATACATGGACACACGCTTGGGATCCCACTGAGACTTGATGAGGGCTGCTGCTGTTGAATGAGTGGGACAATAGGTTGAGGCTCTGACCTACGGAAAAAAATTATCTTTTTACTAACATTAATTAAAGTAAATGACAAAATTAACGAAAAAGTAACATCATACTAACGTGCATATAAATGTGGTCTCCACTTGTTTGTTGATTTTTTATTTTATTTTTTTATTAATATGAAGATACATAAGTAATAACTTAAACACAAAAATTCAATTGAATTTTTAAACTCATAATTTTTTTAATTTTAACGTTTATATTAACTTACGTGAAGTAAATTTTCACACATGCACTAGTGGAAAACCCAAAACTTAACCATGCAACGATTTCGAAACTCAAACTTAAGAACTCGAAAATATATGCTCGTATATTTTACTTTATGAGCAAAGTACTCAACTGAAAAGACAATAAAAATTAATCAATTAAAAATAGTATAAAACATAACTGTCATAATATTTTTGCTAGCTGGCATTGGGTAGCTCTTATAAATGTATGCATTTTAATATCTTTACTGTTCCATTTATAGTTCGTACGAGTGTACCGACCTTCCAGAGATTTGACACCGACATTTACAATACAAGCCTTTTGAAAAATTTTCCACTGAAAGAGTATAAGTACTGTGTGTACGTAATTTCTAAGACAGATTTTTAGTATATTGTCGTAACCACTAACAGAAATTTTCCAGAAGGCGACACTTTCAGGGTCCGGATTTCGTAACTGAGATCTTACGAGTGTACACAAGATTTACTGTACACCACCTTTTTCCGCTTAAGCAAAAGTGGAAATGAGCTTTTTCTGTTAAAATTGTGTACACGGTAACCGATATTTCCTCATTTTGTTCGTGAATTTTGGAGAATTAAGAAATTAGATGTCAAAGTAAGAAAATTAGTTTAGAAGAAGAAAAATTTTTATCAATAAATAAAAACATAGACATATGGATTCATCGGTCATTATTTTAAAATTCTTTAGTGGTAAATTTTTTAAATAAATACATTTTTACGCGAGTTTTGTCATACAACTACAGAAATTAAAAACAAAATGTTTAGTCTTGCGTACGTATGATTGGTTTAATAAAAAATTATTAAAGTTGTTGTTCACTGACGAACACGTCTTCCTTCTGTCACCCCTTTTATCATCAATGATAACAAGATCTTGGTCTGTTTGCACACAGATGTATTGGCAACCGATACAATTCAACAAATCGTTCCTCACTAATAGTCTCAAAATGATTTTGAGAATCTCTTAATTTCCTTCTTAAAATCAAATGCTGTCAACAATGTTTACAATTTATCAAAAATAATAAATTTTTGAATTTATCTTCACCTTTCTCTAAGCCGTAGACGCCTAAATACTAGTGAATTCAAGTAGAAACTCACTTCATTTAACTTAAACTCAACTCTTTCAAAAGGACTGTTTTCTCACTGATGATTTCAGCCCAGAAAAATTTTCATTCAGCACTGACAGGGAAGGTTACCTTCGAGGGGCATGAAAAATGCATAAACTTTGGGATTTTTTTTTTACATAAAATAAATACTTTTGGAAATAGGTTGTACCACATTTTATTTTTCTATCAGCGGAGAGAAAATTCCAAATTTATTTATAAAAAAAAAAAAAATCCAAAATGGCGACTCCAGTTCCCATCATACAAAGCCGCGCACGACGTGTTTTGGTCTGCGCGGGGCGCTCCACAGCTCTGCCAGTTCATCTGAAACAAGTAGGGTTGAAAATTCGTAAACTAGATGAAATTTGGGGGCCTTATAGGTTTTCGTTTTCAAAAAAAAAAAACTCTGAATAACGAAATTTAATTTTGACAAAAATCGCTTCCTGATGCACACCCCCCCCCCCCATTGGATTTCCTTTCAATTGCCCAGAGATTCATGTTGTGAATCGGTTTTCATCCATTCAAGCTGTAGAGAGCTCCGTGCGCTGAAAATGTTCTCAGAAAAACTCATTTAAAGTTTAGCATTATAAAAATCTTTGGCAACTTACTTCACCTATTCCAGCACTATACAGAGGTCCTTCTTAATCCTCCAAGAACTGATTGGATTGTGCTGAATCTGAAGGTTAACGGTTTCACGAAATTTATGAGGGTACCTCAGGTAGCGAGAAAAGGTCTCCCCCAGCAAATGCGCTACGTGCGCCCAAGCTACCTGTTTTCCAGCCGGCGAACGGTTCCGCTCTCAACAGGCTGTGAATTCTAAGATACTTTAGATATGAAAATATCCTTTGACCCACTTGTTCTGAGCACATTAAGAATAAAAATTATGTAAAATAAAAAAATCGAATTTTTCATCGTCATGGACGGTAACCTGGCCTTAAGTATATACAGAGGGTATAAGCCACTTTTTGCACTGTGAATTTTTTTTTTTACAAAAACCTCAGGAGCTGATATTAGATCTAAAAAAGCGAGTCCTTGACTATCGAAATATGTGCGCGTCACAAAGATCTAGCATTATGCCAAATTTCAAATTCCGACAGACAGAAAGACGGACGCAAGAGCGTTGCGTTGTTCCTTTTGTGGTACCGAACACCAAAAAAACAGAAAATAATAGCAGTCCTGGTCTCTAGATTACACTTACCAAGAGCTTCAACATTTTGGATTTTGGAAATCCAAGAAACCAATCATAAACATGGTTTTAAAGTGATTTTGTTTTTATTCCGGACAGCGAGAAGATAACTTCAGCAGCTCTGAATGAATAGTCAGATGTAAATTAAGTATTCACTGAGTTCACCAACTTACACCAAAAATGCTACTGAAGTGAAAAGTACTCTTGGCAGCTATATATATTAATCGAAAATTAAAATACAACCTGAATCCACTTTGCATGTACAGTATCATGCCAGATGGCGCCTGTGCCATTAGTCACGTATTTAACTGCCGTAAGACAAATGATTTACTATGAAATTATCTTAATCAATGTTTTCTAGATAATTATATGATGTACTATGAACTTTTGAAAGTTAGTTTTTGGCACATCTCCACTAAATTAGGATATTACAGATATTCGGAAAAGATCCCTTTTTGAGCTTAAATTAAAACCACAAAATATTTTTTTCGGGATCTTTTTAGTGCTCTACTTTTTAAGCGAAGAAGAGACAATCTTTTTAATTTGCTTGCACTCTGGCAAGCTAATTATGATTTTTTTTAAACAGAAGTGGCAAACACCTGGTCGTACCTACAGTATAAATGGTTTAAAAAATGCATTTTCTTTAAATTTCCAAATGTTCAACAATTGACATTTCAAAACTCATATTTTTCTGCTTAAAAAATCAAAAAATAGAACGTAGACGTGATAAAAACTCAAAAAATAAAAACTTTCTAAGAAATTTGAAATAAATATATTAAAATATGTAGTAAAAACTTACCTGAACTGTGACCTCCTTGAGGCGGACGAGCCCGATCTAGACCTCGCATACTGTTGTTGTTGCTGTTCAGATGGTTGGGAGAACTCCATGTGCCCTGGGCCTGCGGAGAGACAGAGCGGCTCGAAATCATGTGGTCCGATCCCGCTACCGATTGGTGTTGCTGTGCCCCCACCGAGGTTGGCGATTCCGGAACATAGTTCTTCATCTGATAGGTCTCCACCTGGGCTGCTGTGACCTTAAAAGTGAAAATCATAACTATATTATTATCATTTTTTGATAACAAAACATGAAATTAAAAAAAGAGAATTTTGCAAAATTCTCTAAAAGACGAAGAGTATAGAAAAAACGATAGTTATAGAATTAATTTCACCATCAAGCTAGGAAAGTGAGAGCTAGTTGAGGGACTGTTATGATTCTGAAGAATTATTCTCTTACCAGGTCAAATTTACAGTCTTATACTACCTGTATTATGAAAAGAGGTATTTTGAAGACTGGTTTCAAGAGGAATTAATTTTATCACAGGAAACTTTAAATAGCAGTCGATAGCCTGATGATGCCTCGATAGGGCGAAACGCGTCGCACTCGTATAAAAAGACCTTTTTTCTTTTTTTAATAAATATTTTAAAAGTTAACAAGTGTTTTCAATCAATCATCATGAAATTTAAACAAGTGCCATCAAAAAATTCAATCAACTTTTTTTCGTTCAGTACTGCTATATATTTTTATAAAAAATACAAAGCATTAAGCTTCATTTGTCATTTAAATCAGATTAAAATATATTATAAAAACTTTTAAAATAAATAAATTGCGATAAAAAGTACATCATTTTTTCTTTTTCAGTGATTGATATACACAAGAAAAGTTTCATTGCAAAATAAGAGATGCTAGAGCTAGTGTTGTGAACAGAAGATCAATCAATTCTTGTTGGGCATATAAATAATCATTTGATCTATGTGAAATAAGAATTGGTTGACATCGCTTCTTGACTAGGCCATTGTTGAGTGGCGCAAAGCAAGACAATAAATGCAAACAGGTCTTGCCTAAACGGTGGCACTGTTAAAAGTTGCAGTGCATCGCATTTCATAACAAACTCAAAATTATTGAGTTTGTTGTAAAAGCGCGTCACTGCGAAATATGCAACCGGCTAGTCACAGCAGTGACCTGGTTTAGCAAAAAAATAAAAATAAAGAATACGCGGTGACATGGTGGCTAAAAAATTCAGTTGATTGTAGATGATGAGAGAAGATCAAATTACGGGATATTGTACACGATAAATTAAGGAAAATAAAGTAGATGTAAATAAATACTAAACGGTCATTATCAGTCAGTGATTTGACAGTGATCGTGTGAAGATCGTAAGTGTAAAAAAAAACTAAATATAACTATAAATATAACTAATACAAACAAGTGCGGTGATAAAGGACACCTTATTTTATGAGTGATACAAATTCACTTAATTTTAAGCCGGGGTTTGAAGCCGAAAAAGCGACTCTTAGGGACGCTCTCGAGAGCAGCCTAAGACGTCTGTACAAAAAATATGAAATGGGATCTCCCGAAATCAGCACTGAAGAAGCAGCCAGCGGCCTCTTAAGCGACGAAATTGCTTCGCCACCTGAGAACACAGCCAAAGAAACCAACGAAGTAGAAGATATGTCCACTGACCCAGCTGAGACATCAACATCTGTGTCATCATCTTCCGAGGATGAAAAGGAGGAAAACAATTTCACCATCGTAGAGAATAAGAAGCTGCGAGCTAGGAGGAGCCCAGTGCCCTCGCGCTGTCAGCCGGAACCCCAGCAAAAAGGAAGCCATCAGAGCCCGCCAGCAGCAACCACCCAGGGAGGAACATACGGGTGGTTTCTTCCAAATTCTGGGTAATCGAAAGGACTTCGAGATACAGCCCAAAACTACTAAGGCTCACGTTGAAAAGGCAGTGAGACCTCCTCCGATCGTCTGTCATAACCTGAATGTTAAAGCATTCAATTGCGAGCTTGATGAGCTCGCAATAAGGCAAAAGTTTTTCATCAAGAGAAGAGTTCAGCATACATACCATGCCGAGGATGTGAAGGCTGCACTCGTGGAAAAACTGCGTGGACTCACAATTACTCTGTGACGCATCGAACTCTTTCGTAATCGGAGGTAATTACGATATAAAATTCATCATGGCCACAAATCGCCTTCTGAACCAGATCGTTTACTGGGAGAAATATCGCGCTTCGGGTATCTCCCAGTGCAAGCGCTGCCAGACTTTTGGTCACATCGCCAGGAAATGTGCGGTGGACTACAGATGTGTGAAGTTTAACATTTACCAGGATAATGCGAGCGGAAAAAAGGAAGGATGGTTCCCCATTTATGCGTCAATTGCAAAACGGAAGGACATCCAACCAGCTATAGAGGTTGCCCCAAGTATAAGGAGGTCGTACAGCATCGCGCCAAGAAGAATGAGGAACGTCGCCAACGTGAAGACTTCATGAAGGAAGCCACAAGGAACTACGTGCAGCCAGGTAAATCTTTCGCTCAGGTAATCTCCAAAAACACTTTTAATAATAATTCAGTGAAACCCACAGCCGCCAAACCTCAAGCAGCACCTAGGTCTGCCCCCAAGCCAGCTCCTAGAAACCCCAGAGTGTCAGAAATTGATGATTTCTGCACCAAAGAAGCCAAGTCTCTATTTGGCTGCGACCCTTTTGGCAAAATCAATAATTTCCTTTCTAAATACATTTGGACTATGTCTAGGCAATTAAGTAAGCTGAAAATCATGTCACTTAACTTAAAAGAGCAGCCCCAAACCTATTCCTCATAGAGCATAAGCCCACGTTTTAGTTCCTCTCTGAAACTCTCTTCACTGAGAGACATAAGTTAGCTTGTGAGCACTACAGCTTCGTCCGCCAGGACAAATCTGAGACCACCCTAGGCACTGCCCTTCTCATTAAAGAAAACCTTAAATTCGAAGAGGTGAAAATAAGTAACCTTTCCAATATGGAATGCACTGCTGTCAAGTTAAAACTTCGAGACAACGAGTCTCCTCTCCTAATCGCCCTATACAATAGATGTCACGCCACGGGAACTGATATCCAGAGTAACTAAAACAGCATTGCTCGGATCTCGGACAATTTCACATACACGGTGCTGGGTGGCGATTTCAACGCCAGGCACCCGTTGTGGAATGACTCTGTCGTAAGTCCGTCAGGCAAGGCAGTACATGACTGGCTACTCTTTAACACCACCCATGATTTCGTCGTCGTCTCGCAGGATACTCCCACCTTTCTGCGATCTGGGTCAATTCTTGACTTCTATATCGCAACCTCTAATCTAATTAATCTCCTACCCCAATTCTCAAATTACGTCTGCACAGCGCATATGGCTGAATCTGATCACTTGGCAGTTGAACTCTCAATCACCCTCACCCCACCCTTAAATATCTTGACTTCTGACCCTCAAGCCTCAATTTCACTCAAAGAAGTTGACTGGCAACAATTTCAAGAAGACAGGAGGCTCTCTCAATTCCTCGCAGGAAATCTCCCTGACTCACAATGGAATCTCAGGAAATTGAATTCCACATTGACTTTTTCCACAACGCCATTGAAGGAAATGTCGCCTTCTTTTCCAGCGTAGTACCGAGGCACAACCCAGCCTACAGAACCGTGTTGTCGCAAATAAATTGCTTGTCAACAATTATTGAGGAAGAAACTGGCTTCCATTCGACCCGGTCCACACTGCTTTCAGGACATAAACAGGGTTTGCAACAGAAAATCAAAACTCCCCAAAACTATTTTAAGCTACTCGAACGCTTACAACCTTCCCCAAGAAAAATGCAACGCTTTCGCGGAATATTTCCAATCTACTTTCAAAGACAATTCATCTCTAATTTTAGGTAGACTCGACTGTTGATGATTTCACTGCCCAGGCAGTGGGATCCTCCACCACAATCTTTAACTCCACAAACACGTCCTTAAATCCTGATGATTTAAGCATCTTTTCAAATCCTGCTCACGTTTTCGCCCTAATCAGGACTATCAGAGACAAAAAGTCCGCCGGCCCAGATAACATTTCCAACAAAGTTATCAAAAACTTCCCACCTGTCGCCATAGAATTTCTGACAATTATCTTCAATAATTCATACTTTCCTGATGTCTGGAAAACCACGTAACCCTCATACTCACAATATACATAAACAGGCAGCAAACTCTCCACGTGCCCCTATATCATCATACATACATTTTCCTTTCATCAGCATTATATGTAATTCATAAAGTAAAGTCAATTACCTTTTAAAATAATATGTAACTTTCGCAATTTCCTTTATTATTCTTAAATTTGCTATTTTACCAAACATGATAATTAAAAGAAGGTCAAGAAGTAAGCATGAAAAAAAAACTGATCAAGTTAGGCAGTTAATTTTTAATCGTTAACAATAGAAATAGTAAAGTTAATTCGTGGAATAAAAATTATATTAAAATCAATAATCTTGTTTTTTTTTCTCGTTTGACTTACTGTATAATTTAACTCGCGCATAGTTCCAATCCCCAAAAAAGGAAACTCGAAAAACCTTAATGTCATCCCGGAATTTCTACATAGAAATCGAGAATGTCAAATCTCAGGCAACATCAGTCAGTGCTGGTGTCCCCCAACGTTCGGTCCTCCAACTCTCTTCAATCTTTTCACCTATGATCAGCCTGCCAACGACTCAAAATAAATCTTAACAAATCTGAAATGATTTGCATCCGAAACCCCTTCACAAGGGAAAGATCCAATCTTGCCACACGAGCCAACAACATCGAAATCGAAGTCAATAACGAAAAGCTTCAGCCTTCAAAGAACACCAAATATATTGGTGTCTCGTTCAATAACCTGTTGAAATTCAACCATCACGCCAAACTAATCATGAGAAAGGCCAACTACACTTACTCCCTACTCAACCCTATTATCAGAAGGATAAACGGTCTCCCGAAAGATACAAAGCTGCTTATATATAAAAAGCTTATCCGCCCAATTATCTGCTATTGCTTCCCTATCTGGCACACCATTTCGCCATCTTATATGAAGCAAATCAGCGCCCTCGAAAGAAAGATCCAAGGGCCTGTACAGGAGTGTAAAGAAAACCTGACGGACACTACTTTCACAACACCTTTTTGTATGACAGTGCAAACATCACTCCAATCGAGGACTATCTCCTTTCTCTCACGGTCATACAACTGGAGAAGATCTCGCAACATCCCCTCATTAGCCAGCTTTCAACGGAACTTCAAGTTGAATGCTTCCACTACTTATCACCTCTTGACCTTATCAACTCGGAAACGAGAAATATTTATTACCTGGGCGAAAGATTTACTTTCTTCACTAGTAAAGGAAGCCACCATCGTTGATAGGTCACCATCCTGGCATTTCGATCATCGTGGGATTTGTCAACGCTGGACCATTCTGAATATTTCTCATTATGATGGAAGAAACGCCAGTCTTCAACCCATAGCAAGGTAGAGATCTCTAACATTCCACAACCTCCCACTCCCATCCAACTTCCCTATTCCTCTAAATCCACACATCCCAAAATTTAAATAACAGACAAGAACACAGCCTGCCGTCGCGCAACAAGCTGTTAATAATTTTTCGACATCGCGTAACCCAAAGTTCATAATTATTCGAACAATTAAAGTGTAAGGTGATCAAAGACAAAAATGAAGCCTAGGCCAAAATTAAAACTTGTACGTAAATATTTTCAAATATCCCGGGATATCGGTTCGGTTTATAATTTCGCCATAATTCGTTTTGTTTCGTAAATCGCGTGTGAAGAACTATGATTGATTGATTGATAAATACTAGATACCTAGATGGGTGGATGTGGGGTGGTTAGAGATAAATAATATCTAAGCTATTATCTGACTCGATCGTGCGATTCCGTTCTCTAGGGTTTCACTCTGTGTCTGTATGTGTGTGTGTGCATGTATGAGCGTGCATACATTCATATGTGACGTAGAATGTAGCTCTTGATGTCTATGAAAACCTAAAGTTTTGTATGGCAACACCAAAAAGTTGTTGCGTGATTTGGTCCATTTTTGAACTTGTATTTGCAATTTTCATGAAAATTTCAGCTCTCCACGTCGACGGGTTCTCGTACAGTTTCCCAATATATAGTGGCAACATCAAGAAGAGGTTACTCGATTTAGACCATTTTGTAATGTTATTTACTATTGCTATGAAAACACCACGTACCAAATTTCAGCTATCTACGTGTACTCTTTGTTAGACAGTGTCCAAATATATACTAAACAAGTGAAAAAGCTAGAATTGGTTTAAGACCAATTCTTATGATACTCTAGATGAATGCCCGTATGAAATTTCGTACCCATTTGAGCAATTTTGATTTTTGCAGTGGCTTTTCGCATATATTTCTAGAACGGTTCGTCGGACAGAAAAAATGATTATAATCAATTTTATAGGATTTCATATTCTGAAGAAGTTTTTAGTACAATAAAAATGTCTTGGACTGATCGTTTTCACAGTATACATAAAAAACCTAATTTTTTATATGGCAACACCAAGAATGGGTTGCCTGATTTAGTCCATTTTTGAAATTTTATTTGCTAGTACAATGAGAACACCACGTGCCAAATTTCAGCTCTCTACGGCGACTCGTTCTCAGGCAGTGTTCAAATATATAACGGAAAACGAAATTTTTGTATGGCAACCCCACGAAGGAGTTGCCCGATTTGTCTCATTTTCGAACTTAATTTTACTCTTTTTTTTAAAGTCCGTGTACAAAATTTCAGCTCTCTAAGTGTACGCGTTCTCGAGTTATCGTGCGCACGGACGGACGGACGGACGGACAGACGGACGGACGGACGGACATGCAAAAATCAAAATATCTTTTAATATTATGGATGGGTGTCCAATCCATTTTGCTCTACCATCATTATTTCGAGGTGTTACAAACGGAATGACAAACTTAGTATACCCCTTTAGATTTCATCTAGGGTATAAAAACGAAATATTTGTATGGCAACCCTACGAAAGAGTTGCCAGATTTAAACCATTTTTGAAGTTGTATTTGCAATTTTTATGAAAACGCCGTGTACAAAATTTCAGCTTTCCAGGTTGAAGCGTTCTAAGGCAGTTTTCTAGACCTCGACAATAGCGCCATTATCGTGTCCAAAGCTATCCTATCTTTCAAGCTGGAGCCAACCAAACACATTCACAAAATTTCATTAAAATCGGTTGGGCGGCTTCGGAGATTAGCGTGTACGAACACAGTGATACGGGATTTTTATATATTAAGATATACAGGGTGTTTCCCACTAGCAGGTCAATAAAGCTGGAAGTGATAGTACTCACCTAGACGAACCAAAAATTGTATGGCAGGGAGAACCATATCAACCGATTCGTAATGAGCAACCGAATTATCACCTAGCAAATGAATTTCATGTGGTTCGATAATTAAATTAGCTCGTATCAAAATTACAGCCGTAATAAAATAATTTATTTTTTATTTATTTTTTTTTTAAACAAGAAAAACGTCTGGCACGGTGGTAACAACGAGGCAATTGTCTGGGAATAGTGAATTTATATTGCCCGATGTTAATTAAAACAGATGAAAAAAACAAAAATCGAACTAAAATCATTTTGAAAACTGCTTTTTTTATCTTTGGAACGAAATGCGCACAGGCAAACGCAACCCCTCTCACCAGCCAGATGGACCACATGACTATTGATATACTGTAAGGAAAGGCATATCAAAAAACTAGCCAAACTAAAGTAATTTCTCGAAAACGTTGCTAGCTCTTAGGACTTTAACGAGAAATTATGTTGCAAGGATCGACATTTTTCTTGCTGTCTATTATTTTATTGATTTCTTACGCTTCACTGTATGTATATGTTGAATGATTTATGTACATACATATATACAGGTTTAGCAAAAAAAAAAAGGGAAATATTTTACGAAGTGGTAGTACGGGTCGAAATGTACAAAAAACAAGTAAAAAGGCTAGAATTGGTCTTAGACCAATTCTTATGATACCCTTTAAGCGTGTCCAACCCGAGGCCCGCGGGCCACATGTGGCCCAACAAAACTTCTATACTTAAATACTTTCTCAATTAATTTTATAAAACATTTTCTTTATCTATATAACATTTCCATGGGAGTAGTTACTTTTAGACATAATAAATGTACAATTGCGCAATGTGGCCAAAAAAAGTTTTCAATGTGCAATTGTACTTAGTCAAATTGACACTGAAGACATTGTGGACATTATTTATTTTTCGGAAGTAAGATGATTAAGTCGGGGTAAAATGTTGAAAAGTTTTTATGATTTGCGAAATGAAATCAAGTCATTTATGGAATCAAGAGTAAAATCTGTGCCAGAACTTGGTGATGTAAACACGGTCACAGATTTTGCTTTTTTAGTAGACTTGACAGCTCATTTAAATGAAATAAATTTGCGTCTTCAAAGTGAAAAACAAATCATAATACTATTCCTCAAACTATAAAGGCTATTGAAATGAAACTGAAACTATGGTAGTCACAAATTCAAGCAAATAATTTTATGTATTTTGAAACGTTGGCTAAACACTGTCCTGAGAGTAACGAAAAATACGCAAACTTCATTTTCGATTTGATACAGGAATCTGAGAAAAGATTTCAAGATTTCCAAAAAAACCATCAATTTTGTGACATATTTGCGACTCCATTTTTAGTCAACATAAACTTGCCAGCTAATTTTCAAACGAAATGGCTAGACCTGCAATCTGATGTTCAACGTTAAGAAAAATTTAATAATCTCTCTTTACTGGACTTTTATAAGAATTTTTTTGCCAGAGAAAAGTACCCCTTGCTTCACAATTCGTGCCATCGCTATTTGGAAGTACCTACATTTGTGAGCAGCTATTTTCTAAGATGAAGCACACAAAGAATAAAAATAGGAGCAAAATAACTTATGAGCACCTTGAGAGCACACTAAGAGTTGCAACAACTTCGATCGCAAAATATCGAAGCATTATTTTCTCAAAAACAATGTCAAATATCACATCAATTTCATGTTGCTATTTCTTTAATTTTATAATAAAAAATTTATGAATTAATGAAACTTAAATTACTTAAAATTATTAACTAAGTATGTATATTCTTCGTTTTTGTTCATTAGCTATCTTTAAGGTTCGTATATTTTATGTGTGGCCCAATATAACTCACCTACTTCCAATGTGGCCCAGGGAAGCCCGTATGTAATTTTTTATGGTCACCTCTCTGTGCAAGTATGATTTTTGAAGTGGTTTTTCGCATATATTTCTAAAACGGTTCGTCGGACAGTAAAAAATTCATACAATTTCACATTATGAAGAACTTTTCGGTACATTAAACCCGTCTAGGACTGATCGATTTCACAGTATACGTAAAAATCTAAAAATCCTAAATTTTTGTACGGCAGCACCAAGAAGGGGTTGCCCGATTTAGTCCATTTTCTAAAATCTATTTACTATTGCTATGAAAAGTCCATGTAGCAAATTTCAGCTCTCTACGCCGACGCGTTCTCAGTTAGGGTCCAAATATGTAGTGAAAAGCGGAATTTTTATATGGCAACCCTACGAAGGAATTGCCCGATTCGGCCCATTTTCGAATTTAAATTTACTGTTTTTTTAAAAGCTTGCGTGCAAAACTCAGCCCTCTAAGTGAACGCGTTCTCGAGTTATCGTGCAAACGGACGGACGGACATGCAAAAATCAAAATGACTTTTAATATTATGCGTAGGTGTCCAATACATTTTGCTCTACCATCATTATTTCTAGGTGTTACGAACAGAATGACAAACTTAGTATACCCTATAGATTTCCTCTAGGTATAAAAACAAAAGTGTGGGAGGCGGGGGTGCATCGTTTGGCGGTAGGGGGTGATTGAATTACCTTTTCTCTCAACACCTTAAAATACTTTTATAACGATAGTTTTAGTGCGAAATTATAGTTAACCGTTCACCCCTCGCGTCGGGAGCTACAGGTTGACAAATTTCACAAATTGGAAAACATTTTTTAATTTTTTCAAACTTTAGCCTGTTTCCCGCCAAATATTTAGTAAGCTTAGCTGGTTATATTACATCTTCTCTGTTTCCAAAGAACCATAATGTCTTGGATTTCTGCAAAGGTGTAAGAGATAGTTCAGCCCGTTAAATCTAGCGCTCCCCTAAGGGTCCTATATCAGACCTAGAATGAAATACAATTCCCATTCTAGGGCTAGTCGCACAGCTTTATATTAGATATTGTCCAAAAGATAGACGTCAGGTTCATTGGCGATGTGGAAATTATTTATCATATCTACTCGCTCGAGCATCGGCGCAATCTCGGATGCCTTTCGGTCCTTTATTGTTACATACATGGTGAACGTTCTGATGAAATATCTAGTCTGATCCCTTGTTGTAGATTAATTCCTGCACGAATACTCACGCTACAAGCCGCGCTCATCCTTTCACCCTATAAAATACCTTCGGCCGTACAGTAAAATTCCCGCACAGTGGAACAGTCACCATCTTCGGTCTTGTTGCAAGTGTTGTCAAAGAAATATTTGAAAATTCTGGGACCTTTTGCCTAAAAATCTGGGAAAATTATAAATAATCTGGATAAATGTTGAGTAAGGTCTTGACCGTCTAGATGAATATGTATGGGTGGATGCTCGGGTTATCGGTCTCTGTTGTAGACAAAAAACCAAACGATTAGTGTCTAAAATTTTTAATTTAAAATCTGCCACAATGTTTCACGGGTGAACACTCCGCGTGCCGTGAGAGACAACAGAGACCGATAGCCCGAGCATCCACCCATACATAATCTGGATAAAGACATCTGCGTCATTCTACAGAAAATCAATAAATATTGTGTAAATTTGTGCATCGACCATCTCTGATTTTGACGAAATTTTACAGGTACGTTGGTTATATTGTTGGTAGTACTTTTTGACATGGTTTTTGTTTTTGTCCATTTTTGACGTAGATACGGTAGTTCGAAATTTAAAAAAAGTTGCAAATTTTGGTTTGTAGGTGAACTTCAATAATTTATATCTCAGAATATACACATCGCAAGCCCATAAAACAAACGCTATTTATTTAAAGAAGCTTTGAAGATCCTGACAAAAATTAGTCGAGATCCTTCTGTTTTCAAGAATAATAGATATGTCCGTTACCCTTGAATATCTCAAAAAATCCACTCTAGATTTTTTTTTATCCTTATGGGGTTAGAGTTTTTGGGGTACAGAACAGAAGATAAAGTTCAATCAGCGATTTCTTGTAAGCAAAGACAAGGAATTTCTGTATCGTATTTCCAGATGTACAGCAGGAATGTCGGCAAATAACTGATTAAAATAAACAAATTTATTAGTAAATAAACTCTCTAATTTAAGTAACACGACATAAAACACGTTTCCGTGATGAACCTTATCTGACCTTGTAGTAAATCAATAAAATAACTTAATTGAAAATTTTGCTCAGGTTAAATTGGTAAAGCGGCAACCCCAAACTGAAATTTCCCTGACCTTGATAGCTCATTTTTCGTGGCGCGTACTATAAGATTATTTCATAATCCTGCCAACACTTGAAAAAAAATGAAGCAGTTCATGTTATAACATATCAGTGATTATAATGTACATATAGTAAACATCGGAAACATTATATATATGGACATATGTATACTCATAAATACGTGTATATACATATACTCGTAAAAACTCACAGATCAAAAATTAAATGTTAGCTATAATAATTCTTGCATGCTATAAAGAGAACTGTACTCCGAAAATAAAAAAAAAACATTAAATGAGAGTTATTACTTCATATAAAATTTGAGATTTTTGGAATAAACGATTTTGAGATATTTAGAAAACTGTTGATTTTCTATATCTCGAAAACGGAGCAAAATTATTATTATTAACCTGAACCTGGGAAACATCTCATTTATACATTTATTTTCGTTTTAATAATTTCATTTTGTTAATTCAATTTTCGAATTAATGAAAACTAGCTAACACTATTAAGTCCTCTTATCAGGCGATTAAAAAAACTAGACACTCACTTGAGATCGCGTGGGGTCTGTAAGATTGTCTCGTCGGCGATCCAAGGTATCCACTTCCCTCCTCGTCTGAGAAGGCGTCGTCGAGTCTGTGCATGGACTGCGATAATCCCATTCCGCTAAAAAATAAAAAATAAAACAATTAAAGCTATTTTTAAATTAGACAATAATTTAAAATAATTTATTTTAATCTGAATATCTGCGATTTGGAACAACAGCAAGAAAACAACTGAGTCTCATAATATTATCTATACCTACTGAAAAATAATAAAAACATAAACAATTAAACTATATATGTATAAAGAAAAGTAGAAATAAAATAAATTATAAAAAAAAATACAAACCAGTCTCAATTGGTAGGAGGGGATGGGCTGAAATGCTGGTATTCACATAAGTATGCGATTGACTTCGGCTACTCGAATGTAGAGGCCCTTGACGGAATGATTGAGACCTGCAGCAAAGAAAAGACAAGAGGATATCTCATCTGATTATTTTTTTTATCCTTACGTATAAATTAAATTACAAAAAAAGGGACTAACTAAATGGATAGACTAAATAAAGTTACAAAGTAAAATGCGATAGTAAGTAAGGTTTTGAAAAATATTCTAATTATTAAAATCGAAGTGAAAAACATCGATATCTTAACATAATTCAAGCAATATTATTCAAACATATGACGACAACATGATAGTTATGAATTGAAATAAAACTAAATGTTGCTCGAAAATGTGCTTTATTTGAAAGAAAAAGTAACGAGTTTCATGATTTCATGGTCTTAAAAAATGAGACGAAATTCAGTGAATAATTGTAACTACACAAATCTAAAAAAAAAAATTTGAAGACAGAAATCCTTGCTATCATAAATTACGAATTAAATTTAAATTCAGGATTTTGAGATTTTATAAAAGTACAGCGTAAAAAGGAGTTTGAATTAAAAGCCAAAACACATCTTTTTAAATTTAACAATACATAATACACATTTTCATAAGAGACTTGTCTATAAAATGTATAACAACAACGTAGAGGATATTTTGAGCATGTTTCTTGATAAACCACACAAAACCACACGAGTATTCTTGATGCAGTATGCAAACCGGTTTTCTAGGGAAGAGGTAAAAGAAACAAAGAAATATCTCTCTAAAATCTAGAGATATTACTTTGCTTTTTTTACCTCTTCCATAGAAAGCCTGTTTGCAAGAATACTCGTGTGGGATGGCCCAATGGTTGCTTTATGTGTAGACCAAACTGGTTCTTAATATCAGTTTGATAATTAGTGATCTTGAATTTAACTATAACATACAATATGTATGTATGTTCGTTGTGACTTTGAAAATGTAATTTACAATTAAAAATGCTTATCAATCAAGGCTAACATTTTAAAGTTATAAAATGCATTTTATGTGTTAGTGCATAAGGTCGCTTTTGGTTCTTACCAAAATCAAGACCAAATAGGATTAGTTCAGTTCTCGTTTTACCTGTAAAACCAACCAGGTTTTTTAAGTAATATTAACCAGAATGAAGCAGATATTTCTGAAGAGGTACATACATACATATATATAATAATTGAAGAGCACTACGGTGTAAAAATATTGCAAGTCAACCATTTTACTTCTTTTGTATGATTATTTATTTAATTAACAGAGTTACCCTACAAACACTAACATCTGTTTTTGTACGAAAAGAGCATCAAAAATTAGTAATTTCAGATAATGTTAAAATGTTTAAGCAGGCATAGTAAAATTGGTCCAGCTTGAAGTTTTTGTTTGTCTGGGGGCTGAGATGGTAAAATTCCATCTTATGAATTTTTTTTTTGTTATATATGTTGGCTTTTTTTATATTATTAAGCCACTCAAGGATTCCCTATGATTCAAAGCACAACATGGCAAGAACCTTATTAATAATCACATACATCACCGACATCGTTCGAAAATAGCATTTCCATTCGTCAACAACAATCAGAACTTTACATAATCAACACATATTTGAAATCCAATATATAATATTTTAATATAAATGCAAGGAATATATGAACGGCTTATTGCTGAACATAAATCGAAAGGGTTTACCAATTAACGCAAAGTCACGCTACTTGTTACGCTTCAGAAAGTCAGCCGTCAATCAAGCAACCCCCAATTCTTGTGCTATTATTATTCCGCCAATCGGTTAATCAATCGTCATCCTCCATTAAGGTGAATGGCTGGTTAAATTTCATTGGAAAATATTTGGATAAGTGGTTGGTTATAGGAAGCCTGATGGATAGTGTGAATAAGCCTAATGGGTAATTCGAAGTAACAGTAGTCTCAAAGTCTTAAAAAGACCGGGTGGCTTTTCTTTAACATCTCTAGCTCTTAAGTAAAAGCCCAACACAGAAAAGAATTTTCTTCTTCTTTGAACTCCCGTGAGAACTGAGGCAGATGGAAAAATGCATCCCTTATTTTACAAATGCTACAAATGAACCTAGTTTATGTGGGCTCCGAGATTCATAGTTCATGCAGAATTGTCCTTGATCATTGGTGGATGCCAGTGGATGTTTCGCACATAGAATCATCAGTCAATGTATTATTCATTATAACCGTATAATGTTTTTTATTTATATTTTAATTTATCTTATAAGATTGCAAAGAGGCAAAATTGGCAGCCGTTAAGGCACCTGGCGGGGCGGGGGGGGGGGGGGGTACATTGTTCGCAAGGCGATTCTGTAGACGTTATTTCTTTGTTTGTGCTATTAATCTTATTTGATAAATGTTGCCCAAAGAATTGAATATTGGTTGAAACACACTCCTACGCATATATGTACTTTAAGCACAACATATACCCAAATATAAAGACCAACGTGAAAAGTTGACATTCGTGACCAGGTCCAATTGGAATTATATACTGAACTTTCCAGGCACCAATGTACCAGCTTAGAACAATAAACCAATAATAGTAAGTACTTAAATGAGTGCAAGTAGAAAAAATTTGCAACAAAGAAATTATATAAACTATTTTGACTTTTCCAAGTTCAAGTCGAGACACATTTTTGTGTGACCAGAAACCGAAAATGTTTATTTTTATGAAATTTCAACAACATATTTACGTACAAGTCGATTTCAGTAATAATATGTGCTGGTAAACACAGTTCAGAAAATTGATTGCACAAGATACTAGAAATATTACAGATGTTTGCCGGACGAATTCTTCTTGTAAGTGTAGGACAAGTAAATGTTAGTATCCGCAAGCAATAATTACTGCATTCAAAATGACACTGACACACCTTCAACATTTTAGAAATTATCGTTAAAATATTGCACTTTGATAAAACTAAGGATTTCTGATCATCAAATATGGAACTTTGTGCGCAGGCTTTCACTTTCATTAAGTTGCATATAATGTTAAATGAAAGTGAAGTACTGCTATTTAAAATTAACTTAACCTTAAATCGGTAATAACTCAGAAAGCATGTCGAATTTGAAAGGTGTTTAATAGATTCTTCAACCGTTGAAAAACTTCCATACACCATTATTGTTAATACCGAGTTTTTATTTTTTATAAACCAATACTAAAATTTACTTTATTTACAGACACATTTAGAAAAAAAACTAAAAATATGGGTTTGAAAAATATAAATAATTTATTTAAATGCAATGAATAAAAAACATAATATTTACAACTTTAAAACCAAAAAACTGATCATCAAATCCTCTTTTCTTTTCTAAAGCTTCAGTTTTGAGACTATATTTGAGCGAATTTGAGTGCATTCTGTTAACACAGACACTTTAATAACAAATAAGCAAAATGAAAGGATAAATTAAGTAACATTAACAAATTAGAAAAAGGTATATGAAATAAATAGAACTTTTAATTGTGCTTATAGTGAAAATGAGATGGTTTTCATGAAAATATGCTAAAATAAGCAGTATAGTACTTGGCTTTGATGACATAAAATTTCTTCTCTAAGACCGCAAGAGTAAAGATAAATATAAATGCATATCAAAAAAGATGTTGATCAAGCATAAAATACATGAAACTGAAAAAAATATGTTCTTCTACTTGTAAGTTCTTACGGATAAAACAGAGATTGTGGGATTATTGAAGTAAGATGGTACGACGTAGGAAATTGCATTTTTCCAGGTGCTAAGTCTTCTTATTGCCTAATAGAAAATCAAGTAAGCAACATAGGGATGGTGTTTGTATAATATTGGCAGAAAGTCTAGATCCAATTTTATTAGAAGTTACCAGTATTTTTACGCATCTCATTGAGGCAATATCGTTTTGTTCATGTGTAATATAAATGCTCAAATAGGAACAATATTCAGTCGCTTAGCACTTGAAGATCCGTTTTCGTGGAATCATAAAAATTCGCTGCAGTTAAGAGTCTCGAAGAGGTTTTGGGGTTATCATACTGGATCTGATCAGATTGAGGAGAGGCAGTCGTTTACGCGGACCAAAAACATTCCCATTCACTCACCCTTTCCCTTCTAGACTTCTTAAAAACAAACCACCGAAGTAAAGAAGAAGGAGTAGATTTGTTTTCTATTAAGTAGGGTACGAAAACATGTGCATAGCGAGAAGTCACTTTGGAATTTCAGACGACTTCTCGAATGCGCGGATTATTGCCTTTTTCCACACTGGCAGGACTGTAAATGAACCACAATAATAATAATCAAAACAACATAAAAATATGATTTTTTCCGCCAGATGCACACAACAGTTGCAGAAAAACTTCTTCGCTTACCAGCGCTATAGATTCCTATTTAATACTAGAGGATAATAATAAGGAGCTAGAAGCAATGCACTGGTCTAGCTGAGACTAAGAGAAAAGTCTAACAGTTGGGCAAAAATCGAGGAAGATGCACCTTCATTACAACCCTAGTTATTGGCTTGCGAGCAACGAGGTGGTAATGTATCAATCATCTGTAGTAACATAATCAAAATTTATATGATTGCATCCAGCGTTAATCATAGCCAGAAGCACGCATAAAGGTAATGTACTGTGCAGAATCGCAAAAAATCTACACCTGAGCTGTTTATATGCCTTCTGAAGGTCTCACAGACATGCTAACAATAAAGTAGGCTCAACATGTCAGAAATCATGGATTTACCATTGTGGCTTGGAAAGTCAATGGCCCCGGATGGGAAAAAAATGAATGCGACCGATACATTACGGTATAAATCATCTGACTTACTGGCGTGAATGAGGCGAACTATAGAAAATATGACGAAGAAAAATTCCTGCAAAAGATATCGAACCTAAATCGTAACCTCAAGATAATAGACATACCTAAATCTGAGGGAAGATTTAGTAACTACAATATATCTTCCAATAAATTTAACGTCGTTTATAATAAATATTATGGAAAAGACTCCGGACGGGCATATGCGATAGGCTAATTCAATTGAACCCATATATAAAAAGCCAATACAAGCTCTAGAGGTATAATTAGTGAAAAAAATAGACAAATATCTTGACTCCCAAGGAGTACATAGCTCTGGTAGTTTATGGATATAGATGGAGCTTTTGATTACATATCTCACCACAGGCATTGATGCAAATATAATAAATGTATAAAATGTATGCTACACAGAAAGAAGCTAATAAAGATAATTAAAATATCTCGTTCTCGGTTTTAGGGAGAGTATACCACAAGTGACATTTAAAGTAAGCACAATGGGTCCATACTGATTGGAACGCATTCTACCCAAAAACACACAGCACTTAGAGGTGAGTCGTTTTGACTGAATCCGTCAACTGAGAGATAATGTAATCAAATAGAAGGTCTCGAGAGGTAACACAAAAAATAAATGATCGTATAACAGATAAACTCATCGGAAGATGAAACTAAAGCGTCACAACGCTTGACTTCAACTGTATAGCAGATATGACAAATAAAACAAACAACACTATTTACAAATATATAAAGCCCATCACACATGCTCAGTTAAAACTGCAATTCTAAACTTGAATGACCATAACCCTGAACGGTATATTCCCATTCGCTTTAAAATAACGAAAAACTGCGTAGTTTTAGAGCGCATATATCTGTATATAACTTATACATAACATACAACAATTGCAGCTTGTGACTTTCACAAATCATTCAGTAATAAAAACGAAATAGCCTCTGAATAGACTCTGAAAACTTAAAGTAAAAATATGTTAATAGAACTGGTTTTCTCCTGGAGATTAATTAGAATTTATCCTTCTTCTGAAGTTGAAATTTACTTTGCGAAAAGTGCTATGGAGGACTGAAAGAAAAATGTCGTGCTGAGTGTGAAGAACATTCCGTTCAAGATAGCTTATGTTGCTTATGAAATGTTTTTAAATGACTCCAAGACATTGTAAGAACTACAAATGAAATAGCCAAGCAATATTACAAAACTACATTTTCTACTCTTATCAGTCGCCATCTTTTCACGTACATTTTCTTAACAAAAAAGGGAGATTTCTAAACAATAATTTTAATGTATAACTCCCCGGGAAAGCAGAGTACACTTCGAATCAAATTAAAATTTCAGAAATCCTACAAAATTTCGATGCTTACTTTTGCAGCAAAGCAGATGTAATAAGTCCAAATCCGATATTGCTATTTCAGAAATGAGAATAATCAAATGCTGGCGTTATTTAAAAGTATCAGACAGTCTCGGCTTTATGTGCATAGAACTCGGCGCAAATACAAATATGCATAAAATTCGGCGCAAATACCTCCCAAGGAAAGATCTAAGCAAAGTCAGGTCCTCACGGAGCATGGCTTAGCGAGTTTTTGAGGTTGCGTCCTTGGTGCGACTTATGAGATGTGGCTGATGAGCCAAGCCAAGAATTTACCATTATGGACTGATTGATTTAATTTTTTAGTTTTATTTTAAAATATCTTAAATACCAGAGAATAATTTTTGATGCATCTGTATGGCTTTTATATGTAGAGTGAAAGGAAATAAGAGCTATTCAGAATTGGCAAAGTCAGACTCGTTTGGGTTTTCATCATAGCAAACCGAACAAAAACAATAATATATGTCTACTATGGTTTAAGGGACGCTATCCAAGTCTCATCTGTCCAAATAAACAAAAACAGCATTGCCTTAGCTGCGCTCTCGCCCAAAATCAAACCTAGGCTGCGGCAATCATATATTTGCCGCAATTCCCGTCTAGCATGCAATTTTTATGCCCGAAAGGAGAGCTATTTCACACCGATTATACCTCGCTTCCCTTAGTATTATTATAGCTTGGTATAGCCACGGAAAATATTTAATCAAATAACAGTAGCACTAACCGCAATAAGCAACGCTTACGGAGCAAACAAACTAATCAATCAGAAACATGAAAGTTTCCTAAAAAAAACCATAAACTCAATTATAAACTGCTATTGAAACGCTGGATGTTTTGAATAGTGTTTTCGAATATTTTATGTTGCAGATTAAGTGAAGTGACGTAGAACATAATCACAAATAAAGACAACAAAAAGAAACCTTTTTGGTAAATCAGAAACAGCGTAATTGGTAATGTAAGCACTTTAATATAATTCACAGCGAAAGTCCTTAATCAAATTAGATTAATACGATGAAAATATGTGAATAAAGCAAATTTATGTAAATTCATATTTCGATAAATCGAAAGTGTGCTGTAGAAGAACATTTTACAGTCTTCAAATTACATAAAATAAAAGGTTTTTGTGTACAACAACAAAAATCTCAAGAATATTTACTTAATATCGCCCAAGAAAATATTCTGAATGAAAACAGAGGCCATAATCGTTTTATTTGGGTCTTAATGGCTTTGAAGAGACGATTACGGAACAATTTTTTTTTTATAAGTATTATCATAGATGGCACAAGAACTAGATGTCGCATGCCATACTAGATTAGAGTAAACAGATTGTGAAATGGGTAGTGTACTCTGGAATAGACCATAACATGTTTTAGAACGTACCGAAAGCAAATGTTTTTATAATAGCAGTTTTGTATACATTTGATCGACTTCCTCAACACTTCAGATATGAAAAAATATGAATCACTCGACGTATACATCATTTCAAATATTGTGGTCCCGGAATGGACCACCCAGCCATATAAATTTTTTATACTTTTTTGGTACTACATGCTACATCTAGTTCTTGTGCGATCTATGGTATCATGTAATTGCGTATGATATATATATATATAAAAGATTATTTAAATCTAATGCAAGGATTGCGAAGTTGGCATCTTCATTCACTGATAATAATTTAAAATTTTAAACAGAATTCACCTAATTAGAATTAAGCGCTCTCATCAAAACCAAGTTTATTAAATAAAAAGTTATGACGACGGCCAAGATAAAAAATCGACGGAAAAAGAACTAAATGAAAAAATCACAAAAACTTACCTCTGGAACGTCTGCCTTTTGACGTAGTTCTCCCTAACAAATTCAATTATTTGCTTCTGCGTCTTTCCGCTATACCTGTGTAAAGTTCAAAGTATATATAAATATAGAATGCAATAAGAATCTCAAAGCACAGGGAGTACATCACAACTAACCTGAAAGAGCTTCCACGCGAAAGTACACGAGTTTTCCTCCTGGGAACATTCTGTACGGTAGTACATCGAAAGAAACCATGGTTCTCCACACATTTCTTCCAAAAATTTTTACATTCATTGCGTCCTTCGAAGAAAAATTCCACTGTGTCTTTGTAATAACCCTAAAAGGTTGAAATGTAATGCCTGCCCTTTTAAGTTTAAGTCGATATTGTATGAATGAGAACTGCGTTGCAGACACAACTTACATAGCCTTCAGGGTGCAGTTTCACTAGAAATCTTTTTCGTTTGAATGAGATTTTTCTAATTTTGGCCCATGAAAATGTATTTATTCGTGTGATGCCTTGGAAGACGGCGATTCCCATATGTGCAACAGCTAGATTTAATGGAACTCCCTCGATATCTTTTGCTGGATGCATTTTCATGCCGTACAATTCACAACGACGTGCAGTTTCTAACAAGTTTAGGTCGGCTTCTGCAGGTGATTGTCCTCTAAAAAAATGTAAGATTTTACAATGAAAGATTTTGGCGCTATATTTATGAAAATTTTTACAAAACTTGAATGTTGTATTTTATAGTGATTTAGAACAAATACTATGTATGGCTAGCTATATATACATTAAAAGGACAAAAAATTCAGCAAAGACAAAATCAACCAAATGTGAGTATTGCTAATTTTTTATTTTAAGGACTTTTTCTATTTATTAAGTCTAATGGTCGGTTTCACAGTCCAGGCTTAAGCCACGGGTGTGGCTTAAGCCCAGAATTTAAGCCTACTCGGTTTCACAGTACTCAGTAAGGTGGGGCTTAGTTAAGTCGCAGATGAAAATTTTTAAGTTGTCAGCACTGCTGTAATTGTGAATTTTTTATAAGGAAAATTGCCATTGTGGATTTAAAACCAAGCGAAAGGAAGAACTTTTTATTTACCAGTTTGTTATGGTTTTTATCGGGAAGGATATCAAATCCCAAATCATTCAGAACGTTTACATGAATACTTCAGTACTTGACTTGAAATCCACTTGAAACTCAAGTAGGGTTTTTGGTTGAATTAATTCCAATTACATACTTGAATTGAAATTTTCTTGAAATTTATTTGAAGTGACACTTTACCTTTGACACTTTACCTTTGCATTAAGTTCAATATATAATTGCGGATTTTTAGATAAATATCTTGAGAAAAGTGCCTTTGACACTTTACCTTTGCATTAAGTTCAATATATAATTACGGATTTTTAGATAAATATCTTGAGAAAAGTGCTAAAAATCACAGCCTGAATTATCAACAATAATCTTCTTTTTGTTCCTCTTTGCCAATTTCATATCTCGCACAAATGAAAAATTTTCAAGTACTGAAGTTGCGTTTACATGAATTTTTCAAGTAAATCGAACAAAATTTTGTGATTTACTTGACTCAAGTATACTTGAAGTAAGTCAAAGCGCGTTTACAGATATTTTGATTACTTGATCTCTACTTAAAGTATACTTCAAGTATTCATGTAAACGTATTGATTGTTGCAGAATGTTTCGACAACGTAAACAATCATAGCCGAATGTTTCTACAGTCGGAATCGAAAATAAAAATCAACGTCATCCCATTTCTCGAAAAGTTGCGGGAGCCTTTTTATAATTTTTTTAACAGGTCACACCTTGCGATATTATATTACACATTTCTTCGTCACTTATATACTCTGCATCAGATAAATAGCTCATTTTTGTCTTAAACTATTTGGTTTCTTCCCAAAACTTCAGATGGAATGCTGACAATAGCTGCCAGACAGTACTGAAAAAAGCTAACTAGATAACTATTTTTCGCTTCGAAAATTCAATTTAGTTTTAAAGTATAACTTTTGAAATATGTACGGTCGTTTAATAACAAAAATTATAATATTTAGGCAAAACATATATTTAGCAATAATTTCCTATGTTTTTCACAGCAAAATCTGAGGCTTAAGACTTCGTGTTGGCGGGCTTAAGTTAAGCCAATGATATCACTTAAGCCTTGGCTTAAACCATCGCTGTGGCTTAAGCCTTGACTGTGAAACCGGCAATAAGGTTTCGAGAGAAATTTAAGACTCATCCGCACGGTTTGGATGTTAGCTACTCGGAGTGCTGGATAGCGAAATAGGGAAACTCTTTGCAATACTCCAAATTTATAATTGGCGTACTGCAGGAAAGTTCGAATAAATTGAATAAGAAGCCCTAATCAAACAACCCCCAAGCCAAGGTGGATACCGAGTCACCTCGGTTTGTCTTAGCCTTCCATGGTAATGCGGATCTCTGCCGCAGATGACTGTTTATTTCTCTAGCTTTTCTGATGAGAACGTCGACCTAATCTTACAGCGGAACGTTGAACAGATTTTATCAGAGCTGATCGATAGTGAACTCCTGTCCTGTGCGATAAAACAAAACTCGAAGATCCGATAGGAATCCAGAGCTCCGACGAGGACTCAGAAAGATCCACTAGAGGTAAAAGAAGGCAAATGAGTGGAGCGGCCAAACAATGTTTTAGAATACGGGCACAGCTCAGCTGAGGCTCGTGATCTAGTGCTAAAACCAATTAAGGAAGCCAAAGAAGGATCCAAACGTTTCAATCCGAGGACTCAAATCAAAACTGTCCAAAAGGCGATCCTAGGTAAGATACTAGAGATAAATATTAACGAGCTTAAATCGGCATTCTTCGGATCCAGTGCAAGACCAGGATTGTTAGTTCTAACCTGCTCTGATAAAGTCATCTCAGAGTGACTGAAACAGATAGTGGGTATGATTAGACCCTGGGAAGCTACAAAACTAAAGGTAGTAGAGGGAATATGATATTTTTCGCTCAAAAAGGATAAGCCTGTCTACGTAATACTACATTTCGTTGGCGCCCAAAGTTATGGCCCCAAGTTAGCTGAGTGGAAGGTCTGTGGGGTCTTTTGTAAAACTTTTGTTAAACTTTTGTTTAGTTTTTAACTATTCTATCAAGTTGTGTTGCTTAATCAAAAATATTTATTCTAATATTACAATGCTGTTGTTTCCTTTTTATTTCGTTAAGAACTACTTCGTTAAAACTGGTTATGTTTACGATTGTTTATCAGCAGTAGGTCACGTATGTATTCATTAGGAAAACAATTGAAAAAATTATTAGCTTTATTAGAAGGCAGCAGAACAAGGACTTTGAATCGTGGGCTACGCTAGGACGTTGATATGAAGGAAAGTGACTGAGAGAGCCTAAAAATCGTAGGATATAATGCCTATCTGCAACAAATCAACGGCTAACCATGACTAGAATTTTATATGCTTTCAATACACGGTAATGTAAGACAAACAAATTTATTTTGCAACGACCACTCTGTAAAGCAACGAAAACTTAATAAATTGCAAAGTTAATTCTTTTGTAATTTGACAACTACCGAAAAGCCTTTATCGGTGTTCAAAAATGAATCTTGTTCTTGTTTTAAAATACGCATATCAATGTATTTACTTCCGTTTTCTCTATATTCTAAGCTGGGCACCAATTTAGTATCTACTATAACTGTTTAAATGGGAATGCCCACTTTTCATACAACTTTGGGCCCGACACCTCCGGGCATGAGAGATGTCTTAAACTATGCATTATGATACTCTGAACATATTTTATTAACAATGTTTATTTCAATTAAGCGGGGGAAATCTTTGACGATCGAAGGTAGCTTGAACGACTTTCTTGGGTGAAAAGGTGAACTTTTCTACTTCTCGCTATTGCGCGGATTTGGTGAATCGTGGAATATGACTTCCTATAATAAGAAAAATGTTCATAACAGAACATTAGTGGGCATGGAGGAAAGAACTGCAAAAATATATGTGAAATGTAGTGTGTCCCAAGGGCATGAAAATGGGTATTCCGGCGGCAAAAACGTCCCGAGAAAGTCTTCTGAATCCACCACCCGATAGGCGAGACCTTTAATTTGATATGCAACATGTGGTATTGGAACCTATTCACCTATTTTCAGTAGTGGTGGCCCTAACTTTTAATAGAATTGGATTATCCATGGATTTTTTTTAAAAAATACTAGAGCATTAAGTTTGGGGAAGTGGCATTAAATTAGCCCTAATTGAGCCCTAAATTTTGACGTATTTAAAACTTTTCTGACATGAAATAACGGTCCCAACTTAATTGACGTCTTCCAATCACTCTCTCAGTGGAGCACTGCTCAGCCGAAAGGCTCAAGAGGATAAGCTTAAAGTTAACTTCAGAGGGGAATGCCCATTTTAGGCCCGATACCTCCAGACATTAGAGATGTCTTAAACGATGCGTTATGATACTCTGAACAAATTTTATTAACAATGTTTATTTCGATTAAGCGGGGAAAGGCTGCGGGGGTGTCATAATTTAATCTAGTACATTTTGGAAAATCGAGTACAGAATCGAATTGCTTAGGTCATGAGGAGAAGTTTGAGGGGGTGATTCCAATACCGCATGTTGCATATCAAATTAAAGGTCTCGCCGAGTACTATCGAATGGTGTACTTTTTTCCCCGATTCAAAAAACTATCTCGGGATGTTTTTGCCGCCGGAAACCCATTTACATGCGCTTGGATCACATACTCCCAGCTACTACATTTCGCATACATTTTTGGAGTTCTTTCTTTCATGGCCGTTAGTGCTCCGTTGTGAACAATTTTCTCATAGGAAGTCATTTTCCTCGAGAAGTAGAAAAGTCCACTTTTTCACCCAAGAAAGTCGCTCAAGTTACATCCGACGGCCAAAGCTTTCCCCGCTTAATTGAAATAAACATTGTTAATAAAATATATTCAGAGTATCATAATGCATCGATTAAGACCTCTCATGTCTGGAGATGTCGGGTTTAAAGTTGTATGAAAAGTGGGCATCCTCCTTTGGAAGGTGCAGCTTATACCAAAAGGAGATCTAAAGCTGCAAGAGGAGCAAGGGCGAGCATCAGAGGCTGAGTCGTCCAAAATTGCACACTAGCCAAATAGCCCAGCAGCTGCTGTTCCGTCAAACTCCGGTACTAACCTTATGAGGACAACCCAAGCTCCAGTGATAATGGAAATGGCAGTAGGCTACCTGGGGAGATACCCCTAGTGGGAAAGCCGGTTGCAAGAAGGGGGTGCTTCAACTGGACCAGTGCTGCCAGAGAGCGGTTAGCGGTTAATCTAAAACTGCCCGGCAAAATCACATCACTACAAGGTCATTACAAGAAAATAAATAATAATAAATAATAATAAATAAACCCTCAAATAAGAGCTGGTTCTGGAAAAAGTTGCAAAAAGGGAATGAACAAGGGTTCCCAAAAAGACGGTTCAAACGGTTAATTAGAGATAGTAACGATATAGCACTCCTACAAGAAAGTCAAATGAATGGGCTTCCAACTGAACAAGGTAAGTTGATCTATATTAAGAGCTTTTCCACCCCACTGGTGGCAATTATGTTTAAACTTAGGACCAACTTCCTTTCTATTTTAGAACTCATCTCTCAGGATTTAGTGGCTGCCTTGGTGGAGGTGCCTACTTCTCTGGTGACTCTGACCTACCGCATCCAAAATTTTGGACTTTTGTAAGAAGAGGAATAAATTCTTTATCATCGGTTGTGACGCGACTGTCCATCACATTTTATGGGGAAGCAGCGCCACAAACAGACGGGGTGGGTACCTTTTCCACTATTTAGTCAAAATAAAATAGACATTTTCCAAGAGGACTTAACAGTGGTCAACCCAAATATGGTGGATTAGATAGCACTGTCAATTGACATGTCTTAGGCGATGCTTCAAGTCGGACCATAATAACAGCAAGTAGGTTCGATATTAAAGCATTCTCTATGCAAAAGAGGAAGTAAAGAGAACACGACGCACTAATTCCTATAGGAAATACATCAGAATGTGTTTAGAGGAGCTCAATAATAAACCAATCGAGTCCCGTAAGAATCTAGATCTTGGCTTCTCCTAAATACATAGATTGATCATCCTACTAGCAAAGCTGTCCTGTTAAATCTATGGAGACAACGCCGGCTGAGCCCTGGTGGAACAGGGAATGGGACAGATTAAGAGCCAATTCTAAAAGGTTTTTGAACAAGGCTAACCAAACAGAAGCTTGGTGCGAATACAAGCAAGCCTTGACTGAATATAATAAGGAATTGAGAAGATCTAAAAGAAGAACTTGGAGAAGTTTTTGGGAGGGAATTGATGATCTACTCACTAGTGCAAAGCTGAAAAAAGTCCTCGCTAAGTATCACACCAACGCTATCGGCCGTCTACGGAGCTTCTAGCAGTAGTAGCCGGGAAGAAAGGGTAATTTTGTTATTACAAACTCTTTTTCTGGAATCAATCACATTTGAAGAAAACTATGGGACCCCGAAGAGCTAAGAATTGAATATAGGCTTTCAAACAGAGTGAAAAGCTCTATGGCAGAATATTCACCCAAGAAAATTAAATGGGTTATCAAGCCATTCAAATCGCACGGATCTGATGACATCTTTTCAGTCCTGCTTCAACAAGGGCTAAAAGAATTACTGCTGAATCTAATCAAAATATCAAAAATCAAGAAGAGGATATTAGTCTAACTTCATTTCTCCTTAAAACAATACAGAAAGCGTTAGGTAACTGCATCAAGAAGTATTCAAGCAGTCATCGCTACACACACACATCAACATGCTTACCAAGAAGGTAAGTCTAACCATTGAGTAAGAAGTAATAGAGGACGAAACTAAATCACTGCACTGGCAGAATTTCGGTTCATAAAAGGTCCGCCATCTGTTGACAAAAATTACGAAAATATGGGAAAATTAAGTTGTCTTCGATAATAAATAGCGCCATATCACAGCACAGATTTTAATCGAATCTTCTTGTTTTGTTTCTTTTTCCTGTTGAACGCGTCATAGAAATTTGGAAAAAAATTTGTAACAAATAACTTCACACAAGATTTTCTGCATATTCTAAATAGCGTTGCTGATTTATAATACGACGATTTGACAAACCTACATAAATTCGTAATTTCAGTGCGGGTCATTTTATTTCTTATTTAATTTTTTTGTAACATAGGTATGTAATGTTTAATGTATGTACCTTAGGCAATTAAGTCATAAAGATAAACTGCTCCCGCGCTTTTGTGAAAACCGGTCTTCATGAAATATTGACAATGTTTGGGTTTGGGCACATGTTGTTGCTGTAATCCTATGATATTTTAACAGCCCGTGTTCCTGTTTACATTCGTTTTGCTATGAAGAGATTAAGTGGGAGAACACATGCTGGATTGTATGATATTTTCGGGAAAAATGAGAATTTTATTTGAGAGGAATTTTACATCTCCTTTCAGGTCCTTGGCCAAAGCGAAATTTATCTTTTTCTTAAAAAAGTGAGGTAGTGTGTTCTGAAGCAAAGATAACCTAATATAGAATGAAACAAATAATGTCATATATGTATGTACTTTCGTCTTTTGCATGAATGGGGGAAAGAAACTTGGCTATGCATTGTTGTAGTGCAACTGAGACAACGAGTTAAAAACAAAAATCGAGAAAACGACGGATTAGCCGAATGACTAAATCTTATTGAATCCCTCAAAATTCTATCAAACTATTCATAATACTGGTCTTAGGAAAAAGATAAATTTCGCTTTGGCCAAGGGATATGTAAAATTCTTCCCAAATAAAATTCTCATTTTTCCCGAAAATATCAGACAATCCAGCATGTGTTCTCCGACTTAATCCCTTCATAGAAAAAGGAATGTAAACAGAAACACGTGCTATTCAAATATCATAGGAATTACACCAACAGAAAAACCTGTTTTTTTTACGAAAATGAATCGTTTGCCATTCTTTCTTTCTTTTTGTATTTATTCATAAGAGTTTTAAAGAGTGTTTGATTTTTTTCCTTCTTTCTTTCCTTTTCTAGTCGCGGGCATTTTAAATGCAAAACAATCGGAAATTTTGCCAGCGTTTTATTGTTAAGTTTTTTTTTTAATAAATATATCGTAGTTTTATTCGATTTTTTTTATATATTGTGGTGGTATCTTGTGGTGGTATATTGGTGGATCTTGGACTTTTTTTTTCGTTTGCACTTAATTTAATAACTTCGGTAAACAGTTTTAACTGTAAGGAATATAAAGAAAATTTCAATTTCGTTAAAATTTGTAGGATGGAATTACAAATGAAGAAGGGACGGGATATGCATTGCACAAAAATGAATAATATAATAATTTACCTATTATAATATTACTCATTACAAACATGTATTTGATATTATTATTATTTATTAAAATTCTAAAGCATGCTTAATTCGATTGTACTATGTTCCCTTAAATCTGCTACCTGCTGCTGTCAGCTAAGGTATCTCAAAGAAAAGTATCGAAAAATTGGTGGAATTTTGAATTTACAAGCGCTTTATATTTAATTTAATGTTTTTACAGAAAAAATCAAGGCTTAATTTTTATTTGCAAAGGAATATACTAAAACGTTGATTCGAATAATCGCTAAATACTTTTTAGCAGAACAGAAAAAAAAAACAAATTCGCGAAAGAAATCTTAATTGCATGTAAGGAACTTAAATGCAGTTACTGCAATTCACGTATTCATGTATGTACTACATTTTAAAGATACAGAAACATCAAGAAATTTTTCCATTTTCCATTTCTAAACAACGAGGAAAAAGAAACAAAACAAGAAGATTCGTTCAAAATCTGTGCTGTGATATGGCGCTATTTATTATCGAAGACAACTTAATTTTCCCATATTTTCCTAATTTTTGTCAACAGATGGCGGACCTTTTATGAACCGAAATTCTGCCAATACAGTGATTTAGTTTGCTCTGCTTTCGTTCTCTATTATACTTCTTACTCAATGGTCTAACATATTTGCCCTACATAGTCTTGTATTAGGACTAGAAAATGCGTTGGAACAAGAGATAACCCTATGCGGATACCTGGAAATCAAAGAAGCATTTGATAAAACCTTTTGAATCCATAGAGAATGCAGATACCAAAAGAGCAGTTGAACCCTCGTTGGTAAAAGGATAAAAGCAATGCTTTGAAGCCGGAGAATCACAGCTAACTTGGGAACAGACTCGGTAACAGTAGTGGCGGTCAAGGGATGACTTCAGGATAAGGTTATGTCCCTGCTGCTATGGTCTCTAATTGTCTACAATCTAGCACAAGAGCTAGCCAACTGTGGCTATGATAATTAGGGATATGATGCAGACTTGGTCATAACGATCAGAGGCAAACATAATCGTATAAACTCTGATCTAATACATAACATTGGCGTCCATTCACAAAGAAAATGAAGCTTTATTTAGATGCATCATCTCGTGAGAGAAGAGTTCTAGAATTCTCATAAGAAGCCTACTATATTGGCATTAGCTTTTATTGAAATTATCATTTAAAAAGTGTCCTGGAGAAAGCTACAGCGGCAACATGAATATACCGCAGGCTTTTTGCCAGGACTTGGGAACTCAAATCAAAAATGACGTTATGGTCAAATATATCCATTATAAGGCCCATGGTCACTTACGCTCCACTCACGTGGTACCAAAAAACTAAACAAAAGACAGGTTTACAAAAACTACAACGACTTGCATGGCTAGCAGTAACTGGTGCCATGCGTACATGCTCGACCGCAATCTTAGCGGCTATACTGCTTCCACTGCATCTGCATGTTAAGAAGGAGGCCGTACTGAGCTCAATAAGACTGTAGATGGAAAGTCTCCATTAAACAGGCAATCTGGTCGGACACCTGAAGGTCCTTGAAGAATTCTTAGAGGACCCAATGTTCAACCCTTGCTTATGCAATTTCTTTGATATTTTGGGTGGTGTTATATACTACACTGTCCGACAAGCCGTTCTAGAAATATATGCGAAAAACAACTTTCACAACCACATTTGCACCATACGAAATTACATACGGGCATTCATCTAGAGTATCTTAACAATTGATCTTAAAGAAATTCTAGCTTTTTCTTTGTTTTTATTATGTTTTGATATAGTGCTTTTTAAGTTCTATTCACTATATCTATCTGCCAGGACTCCTTCCTTCCTTTTCAATGCTTTTGTTAAGTGATGTTTCATTTAATAGTATTTCTAGAGCGATAGTAAATGTCGTGCGTATAGCTCCTGCCATCCTTTGGAGTTTAGTTAGTTTCCTGATGATTGTGGTTTGTGTACACTTATTCCACCAATGCTGCAACATACAGGAACCGAACCATAACCATAACTTTTTACTAAAAATTCCAACTTTACTTGTTATTCCTGACCGATAATAATTTGAAGCTAAAAAAACTAAGCTGGAAAGGCCATTTATTTTTTCTGGTAAAAATAAAAAGCCAGCTTGGCTAGATTTTATATTTTTACCGAAGAAAAAAAGTATCAAGCCGTTGCGCTTGCTTTTATAGTTTCAAAACTATTACCGGCTAGGAATAAAGGTAAATTAAGCTTTTTTCGTAAAAATTCATAACTGGTTCGGTCCCTGAAAATAAGAAGCCAGGTTGGCATTTTATACTTTCGGCTTCAAAACCTGTTACTTCCAGCTTAAAAAATAAAAAGCTGCCTTTTTATTTTTGCCAGAAAAAATAAAAATGTTTTCCAGCTTATTTTTTTTTATAAAAAGTTAAATTTTCAAAAGCTTTACAGGAATCGAAACGGGTTTCACGAGGCATCTTTTGGTATATTCCACTAAATTCCACGATCTTGATTTATCCCAGCTTTTTTTGCTTAAAATTTTCAAAATACCAGTTATTTTCGGCCCCGGGCAACATAGCTTTTCATCCAACTAATGATTTGTAAAGCAAATCATTATGTCTGACTTAGTCTCCGCATGACGTGCCAGCCAGTTTTCTGCAGTTGTACAACGTTAGTGTACCTTCCTCGTCTGTTTTATCAATACGCTTGTTTCATTAGTAGCTTTTCATCGAGAATAATCCCGAGATATTTAGCCTGAGACTTGAAACCTTTTTAATTTCTTTTATATAGTTAAATGTACAATTGATATTTTGCTAGGGTTGACTGATATGATAAGCTTGTGTGTAGCTTGCCAGTCTCGAACAAAATATAGGTCTTCTTGAAGCTTTCCAGTTGTTTAGTGGAACTAACAGGTCGTCAACTACCATGAACTACAGCAGTGCGTCTCTATGTTAATGATACTGAAGAAATGTTATTTATAATTTTAGTATTATATTAGGGAGAAGAACGAGAAAGATTCTAGTTTTTACTCAGCTGAACCAAAAGGTGGTGGTATTGCATTTATTTATGTCAGGCCGATCAAGACCTGAATATCTATCTTAAACATTATCAGTCAAGTCACGTAGTTGTGGAACAGTCAAATGCTTAGACATAATTTCTATTAATATACCCTCGAGTTCCAGATACACAGTAGTAAAATATTAAGAATGAAATATATTTAATATAAAAATTATATACAAGTACACTTCCCTAATAAATTGACTTTTTCTCTCTTTTTGTTTTTGTTTTTATATCCTTCTTCACATAGATGTAGTATTGTACATATTCAATTTCTTTTTTCTTTTTTAGTTACTTTTAGTTAGCTTTACTTTTATTTTCTTCACTTTTCTCTTTTTATTTTATTTTTTTTTCTCATGAATTATGTATTTATAAATATAAATAATAATAAAATATGTAATAGTGTAGTTGTTTGATCGTGGCTAGATGATGGCGGCGGCTTAAATTTATCTACATATAGTAGTATAGAAGAGCTTAGTCGTAAAAAATTAATTTAAATACCACCTAAGTCATGCTCATTGTAAGTATTACTATTTATAGCGTATGATTAAGTTTTTTCTTGAATTTCGTCGCCATATTTAATTTTATATATTTTGTGGTGTACCCAGCCTCTGTTGACCAATTCTTTCTTTTAATTCTTGTATACGTATACCTACCTATGTACATACTAGATATTGGCCTTGGGAAAACGTAACAGTATACACCACCAGTATCTCACCAATCACCTGGTTTTTTTTCCTGCTAGGATTCACCTATTACAAGTAAGATCCGCATCATGTGTGATTGATTTAACAGATTAAACTTAGCACATCTCGAATCAAGTGGAACATTATTTAATTCACGTAAAACAATATTCACATCAACGGAAACAATTTTAAATTCGCTATAGGAACATTTTTAAACTAAATTGCGACAATACTGAAATCAAGTGGAGCATTATTAAATTCAAGAGAGACAAAGCCCATTACAAGCGGAACAGTTTTAATAATAATTTTTCATATCAAATTTCACAGAATCAATAAAAAAAAAGTGAGTTAATAATGCAGATAATCTCTATTTGATACTGATCCAAGTTTTATATCAACACTGCAGACAAATAATTAAATAAGTTATCGGTTGTATGTAATAGTCGAGTCTGAAGGATTTCCTCTATAAGTTGCATTGTTAAGTTGTGGCGGCAAGTACGGAATACATACTTTACAATTAGCTGGTCCTCAGTGGATGTGAAAGGTTTAATTCCAAAATTGCCGAAGAACTCGGTGACTTGCGAAAGGTTAATATATTTGAAAAAATATATATGTATATGCAGGGTATCCCGTAAGTCGACGTCAAGCCGGAATCGGGTGATAGACCAAATCATAACCGTTACCAGAAAGATATAAAAAAAAAACTAAGTCATGTATTTTTCAAATTATAGACATTTCTTTTGTTTTCGAGAAAATGTACACCTGTGATGGTTTTTTAGCTCCTGTTGCTTCAAATCTTTACTTTTTTTCAATTTTATTTTTCTGGTGCAATCCCGAATAGTGCTTATGTAACCTGCTGCTTTAAATTCTAAGCCTACTGTTCCAGCTTGGAAGAAAATGTGCAGTTGTAGCGCGTAGTTCATTGTAGTACCACAAGCTGTCAAAGTTCGTTCCACGGGTGGTCTAAAGTGCCAACAGAATACGCAGAATTAGCTGCAGCTGCTACTATAGCTGTAGCGCAAAGTTCGAACTTTCTTACTTTACGCTACAGCTACAAGCGCTGCATCGATGACAGATGTATATTTGAAAGTCATTTGAAGTTTGTCATTGCAAGGGAAAGTCATGTATACTTTAATTGAAATGATAGATGCAGAGAATTTAATTGAAATAATGAAAAACTATGAGGTTCTGTGGAACTTAAAACACCCGGAATATAAGAATAGGAAGAAAAAAGCCGAAATTTGGGTGAAAGTTGGGGTAGAAATTGGACATAATGGTAAGTTCTATTATAAAAAGAAGAAAACGAGATGGCAGACAAAGAGCATGAAATTAAAATTTTTGTCATATACAGCTGAAGAATGCAAGAAGAAGTGGAAAGCGCTGAGGGATTCTTTTCCCAGAGAAGTTTCTAAACGGCAGACTTCTGGACAGGAAGCAGAGGAATGCGAAAGATGGAAATATTTCCAAAATACGTTGTTCTTGCGTGACCATCTCCGGCCACGAATGTAAGTATATATTAACACTTTCAATTAGTTCTGCATTATGTGGTTTCCCTCATGTTCCCAATAGGACAATTGGCAATTATTCCTGCGAAACGAATTCGCCGATACCGGTAGAACTACATTCAGTAGTGGATTCTGAAGTCATGGGTGATGATTCTATGTTTTCAACTGTTTCGTTGTTGAGCTCTCCACCGCCGCCAGAATGCCGAACGAATTCCAACGAGAATAGTGTAACAAAAGATATTGAGCTACCCTCATCTTCTCAGTGGACCCCTCGACTGAAAAGAGCTCGTAGTGATAATGTGCTCGAGGATAGCTTGTTGCAAGCAATTAAAGATATCAACTCGCACATGGCATAGCCAGAGGCGGACGATGATGACGAAGACATGTTATTATGTAAAAGTTTAGTAAAAAAAACTTAAAAGATTTCCATTATTCAAAAAAAATGAATTGAAAATGAAATTGCTGAAAATTTTGAGCGATGAAGAAAAATTTATTGAATTAAGAACATAGTTTTATTTTTTTAAATTTTACAAATCGGAAATTTTTCATTTACTATTTTGATTTTTAGTTTTGCGTTCCTAAAGAGATATTGTACATCTGCACTACTTTATTAAGAAATAGTCCGTCAATCTTTGTCGGACTGCTAAGGCCTCGCGCGTGCTGTTATGGGTGCTACGGATATGATGAACACTTTCCAAACTGATGCTTTCTTTGCGCCACTGCCCCAAGATCAAATTTTCATCCACATCGTAGGAGTCTACATAATTTGATGGGCTGTACCTACCACATTCGTACATGTTGTCTGTGATTTTTACAAAGTTATGTAAAACTACGCAAGCCAGAATAACTTTATCTGCGTTTTTAGGATGAAATTCAATGCACGTAGTCAAAATGCGCCAACGTGCACCTAGTATGCCAAAAGCATTTTCAATCACACGTCTGGCTAGAGACATACGCCTGTTAAAATTGTCCTTGTTAGGTTCTACTAAGAGCCCAGGATAAGGCCGCATTAAATTGAATCTCAATGGAAACGCGTTGTCAGCTACGAAGTAAAACGGCGTGACGGTGTTTGAATTTCGCAATCTACGCGGCGGAGGAACATTTAAGTCATTATTAATAACCTTTTGGCCAAAAGAAGATAGACGAAAGATGCCTCCATCACTCTGACTACCATATGCACCCACGTCGACAGCTGAGAAGACATAATTGGCATCGCAGACACCCAACAAAACATGGCTAAAGTGCCCTTTGTAATTGTAATATTGCGATCCTGAATTTGGGGGGCATTTTATCTGTACATGCTTCCCATCAATGCTTTCAATGCAATTCGGCATTTGCCATTTATTTTGAAAGTCTTTGGCTATTGTCATCCAGTCGACGGTATTCAATGGGGCTACATACGTTGGAGAAAGAACTTTCCACAATTCGTTGCATTAGATTAGATTAGATTCGTAGAGGGGTGTGTAGGCGTCAGCCTCGCAATCACCGCGACCTAAAAGATCTATTGTGAGTCCCCGTTGAATTTATTCCCTTTCTAGGTTCAGACTGTTAATAAAGTCTAGGATCCTTTTGGGATTGAGGTTCCGTACGTAGTTAGGTGTAGGAAAAGCATGTTCGAGATGGAGTAGTCTCCGCCTGGTCAATGCTTCGCAGTTGCAGAGCAGGTGCTCCGAGGTTTTATGAGCATCCTGGCAAAAGCGGCAGGATGAAGTCTCAGCCAAGCCCATCTTGATAAGGTGATACCTCAAGGGGCAATGGCCTGAGAAGAGTTCTGTAATTATTTTGAGCTCTGTTTTCTTGAGGAGTAATAGTTCTTTTGTTTTTCCTCCAGAGGTGTCGATAAACTTTTTTGCCTGACGAAGTCCTTGTAGCCTTTCCCAGTATAGGGATTTTTGTTTGTTCTCCCAGTTTAGGGCAGCTTTGAGGTAGCACTTTGAGGTGCCACAGAATGGCTCCGGTCCGACAAAGGGAGTTTCCGCTCCTCTTTTGGCTAGGCCATCAGCAATTTCGTTGCCTTTATGGCCCTCATGTCCAGGTACCCACATGAGGAAATTCGTTGCATACTTCTATTATTATTGCTCTGACAGTTGAGACGCCCATGCGGAAAGACCAAGCAAGGTAATACCTCGAAACACCTTGTGATAAATATCTGAAAAATATAGTTAAAATAAGCAGATGTACAAATGATACAAATGAACTGCTTACGCTAAGGTTACCGTCAGGCGACATTCAGCACTTATTGGACGTCGAATTGATGATTTAATCAGACCATATTCAACGATTGCCAATAGTAAATCGTATTGTATCCTCTGCATTCTCGTATATTTAGGAAACAATTCCTTATCATGATTTTTTATATACTTGAATGTTGTTTCATAAAAACCTAACTTTGCCCTGTTTTGATACACCGGTCTCACCCACCAACGTCTCTTGCTCCTGCATTTGTGCATGTACTTACATGCTAAATAAAATAATGTCAACGATTTTACTGCAAATAACCTTTTGTTTCTTCTACTCACTCCCATTTTGGCATTAAACAAAAACTTCGCACTTCAAATAAAAATATCCTGTCAATTTGACACGCAGCCTCAAAATAAGCTACGTGCTACACCATTCTATTCGGTCAGAATGACGTAGCGCTACCGATGGGGTTAAGCGCTTAGCTGCAGCTACAGGTATACACTACGCGCTGCACATTCTGCTCCAACCTTAAAAGTTGACGCATTTTATAAGGATTCTAAAATGGTTTAACACTTGCTACATTATTTCTTAGATTACGGAAAAACACAATTTTTCTTCAAGAAACCCAGTTTCGAAAAATTTCTTTTTACCTACTAAAAATGATTCTACCGTACTTTAAAATTCTAGTTTGAGTGAGACGGTTGGCCTACTATTGCAGGGGTTAGTGGATCCCATGGATCGCGGGGCCCTGGTTCCATGCGTAAAGGATGTACTGTTTATTATTAGCGGCTAATAAACGTGAATTTAGACTACGCTTTAGTCTTAAAACATTCAAAGATTTCGTGGTTTACCCTGCCTACGCGAAGGACCACGTGGTGGGGCCCAATTTTACCTTCCTTTTCAGGATACTTCCCGCACGCATCTTCTGAGCTAGCATGCACTCACCTGCGGCGTGAGTGTTTAACATGCTCACATCTTCACGTTCACGTAGTGAAACAGTATCAACACACTTTCCGTCTCTTTCGGTACTTTTTGACTCGCCATTCAATCCCGAAATTCGAAATTTATTGCATAATGTGATAAATTTTGTTGTTTACCTAGGTGTGGGTCAAGTAACCGCAGTTACAAATGATTGTATCGAGCCAGCCTCAAAGCAGAACTCCTATAGGAGACAGCTACTAGAGCAGAACTTCTTCAGCTTATTTATAGAAATCATTGTACATATACTTCAAATTTCTTACTTCCAATTATGTGTTTAATATTGCCTGATGTGATGCAACTGGCGTGACGCGCTTTAACATGTCGCATAACATGTAAACGAATGCAGTCACTTCTTAAGGTTGACGTAATAACTTAAGTGTGACATGCATTTGATTGAATACATGCTGTGCTTAGAATGCATATTATTATTGTATCACAGTAATTGTGATTGATTTATCAGAAGTATTGTTTTGGGTCAATTGGTAGAAATTATATTTTTGCCAATTGTATATTCTTACATTTTAATTAATTTGCTAATTGTTTTTCGGCTTTGGCTAGTTTCACCACAATACCATGCCATCCAGTAAAGCATCACACACCCACCGAAGGTCTACCAGTCTTGCACCGGAGAGATAGCAGCGGCTCGGAAAGAATTCGATTTCAGTCACGGGATTCTCCGGGAATTTTATTTGTTTCATCTACCTAGACGACATCTAACAGGTTCTAAATCCAAGGTTAAACATCTCAACCATCTGGAATTAATTTTTAAATATTTGAAGGATTTCGCGATTTGAAAAATGCACATTTTTGCAAAAAGAAGTAACATTTTTCATCGACGCGTCAGAGAAAGCCTCCCCGAGACAACTTCGTCATTTAGATTTCGTCAGCCAATTACAACAGATTTAGGTACATACCAGGTAAAGCGAATGTCGTAGTCGATACGTTTTCTAGACTTAACGAGCTAAAGCTTCTTAGTACGATAGGCTTTGCGGTTATTGCTGAGGCACAAGGCAAAGACACAGATCTTCACAACATTCTCCAAAATTCTCAGCTTAAAATCGAGGAACTATCGATTTGTAGCACTGAGAAACAATTATGTTGCAAAATTTCTTCAAACAAGACCAGACCTTTAAACCCTCACAGCTTCCACAAGCAAATTTTCGATTCAGTAGACAATTTAGATCATCCAAGTATGCGATCCACTAACAAAATGATCACGACAAGATATTTTTGGCCCTCTATGAATAAAGACGCTTCCAAGTCAGTCAGGTCGTCACGTCGAAATTGTAGGGCCACTACCACCTTTCTCAAGGACATAGGTATTGCCTCACTAAGTGATATTAATGCATAAACAGCGGCAGAAGCTTTCTGCCAGGTCTGGATAGCTCGTTTTGGAAAATCCCTGAGGATCATTACCGACCAGGGCTCACAGTACGAGTAGCCTTGTTTTCTGAGCTTTCAAAATTGTTGGATTTGGAGCGCAACCGGACAACGGTTTACCATACGCGAATGCTTTCCTAGAAAGGTGGCACCGGACTCAGAAAGTTTTAATGGCGTATAGGGAAAAATCCTAGACAAAACCTTGCTTTTCGTATTACTGGGCCTTAGAACTGTACTCAGAGAAGAAGATCGAGGTCACCTTATAAGCATCGCTAAAATCCTGGGTTTTCCAGGTGGGGGAGTGCTGTGGCGGCAAGTATGGAATACTTCACAACTGACAGGTCCTCAGGGGTTTTGTAGGATTTAATTCGAAAATTGTCGAAGAACTCGGAGATTTGCGAAAGGTGCTAAGTAGTAGGCTTAGGATTAATTTGTTGAAAAATGTCAGGCGCCTTTTTTGTATGCCTTTTCGTTTAGTCCTTGCTTTGGATCATCTAATATGCAAGTTATACCCGTATTCGTTTATAAAAATAATAAAAATAATATTAGGTTGATTTTCTGGAGAATTGTTATCAATTCAATAGTATAATCTATACAGGTAATGTAGTAAATAAAGAACCATTTGATTTATCTAAATAAAATTGTTGTGATATACATGCAATATTATGAAATAAATATTGATTATTATGCTAAGTCGATATAGTTAATAACACACATAATGGAGCGTTTACAATGGCAGAGTAGAGTGGAGTCACCAGACTGGGGCCGGATTCACTAACTCGGAGAGTTGTGGAGTTGTGGAGATGAGAGTTCTTTTACCACTTAACTCTTCACTCGGAATTCTGTAACTCGTGGAATTTGTATTGAGATTTACCAAACTCTCTATTCAACTCGGCAAAACTCTCGGCTGTGTTAGGTGTGGAGAAGTAAGAAAAATATTTCTCAACTGACAGTATTGGCTGCTTTTATTGTCCTTTGTGAAGGTACCAATGTACCTAGGATTTTCAAATTGATTTATGGATTTACTGCATATCCTGGCTATGTTTACAAAAACAAATTATGGAAATCCTTCCAATACTTACAGAGAAATAAGGATTTTTGTGTCTCAAGGTACCCGATAAAAATTGTAATTCACGCGAATGTGGTCAATTTGGTCGTCTTCCAGTACAGAAGAGATGCTATAAAATTTTTAAATATGCACGTTAAAGCTTGTATGTAGGATGAACTCGCATCTACATTTTGTCCTCTAATTAGATATGTAATTAGTTTTTAACTCCGGTAAATAGTTTTGGAGATAACTGCAAAAGAAGTGAATCAGTCCTTCTTAAGATGAAAAAATGGCCGTTTTCGGGTACAAAAACTCAACTCATCATTATGAAGAACTGGTAAGTCGTGGAAATTCACTTTCTATGAGAAAAATGTTCACAACAGAGTACTAATGGATGTGAAACAAAGAACGGAAGAAATATATGCAAAATATAGGAACTGGGGTGTATATGACCCACGTGCAAAAAATCCGTCTTTCGGCGGTAAAAAGACAGTTATAAAGTTAAAATGATCAGAAAAAAAACTACGCCACTCGATTACCCGTTTCTTCCTCTTTAATTTGATACCAAACATGACGTATTTTGGACAACCCCCATCCCCAAAAGCCCCTCCCTAAGAAATTGTTCACCTATATTTTTGTACTCTAGACCCTAAATCCGTAGAAAAAAACCGCAATGTTCTACGACCCTCCCACAAAGAGTTATCCATCTTTCAATATTTCGATACTTCTTACGTTTTCTTTAACTCCTCAAATATGTTAGAGAATCTCGAATGGAGAGTTAGGGAGTTTTAACCGGGGAAAACGAAAATTGTCATCTCCCAAACTCCCAAACTCTCCGAGTTAGTGAATCCGGCCCCTGGTTTTGCTCTCATCATCTTACCAACGTGAAATTAGGAATTTTCAAATCTGACGCTGCTCTGTGAAATCCACTCTGGTGGGAAGTGCGAAGAACTTATATTAGACTGCAAGCTTGAGATAAGGAGAGACAATGCAATCTCGAGACTCCACTCTACTCTGCCATTGTAAACGCTCCTTAAAGTTTTCCATTCTTATACACAAGCTTATAAGTAGCGCACTTGACTTAAGACAGCAATCTGACAAGATGTCATCATGTGTATTTTTACTAATAAAAGTCATTCATCACGTAACAAAAATTTTATTACACGCTACCGTGAATACAGCTACTACTAAACTTTTTTCGAGCGGCGGTTGTATTTATAGGATAACAAATATTAAATTTCTCAAATAACACAGCAAAATCATGCAAATCGACGAGGAGAAGAACGGTGCCCAACGATAGCAGAATCTCGAACTCAAAATAATTTTCTGTTGTCATCCAATAAAATGTCATTATAGTCCATTCTAAGTCATCTCAAACTTGCTGCACTAACTTACACACACAATAAAAGTTCATTTCACTTTATCATAAATTTTAACATTCCGGCAAAAGATCAGAATCAGTTCCCTAGTTTCTTTTATGGGGAGTATGTCAACATCATCCTTAACATCAGTTGTATGCCTCCTGTAGGTGAAAATGTATAAGAAGCTTCCGGTTCCGCTGAGCCCCATAACGTATATGCTGTTTGGATTTTTGACGCCTCCATCCAATTTTCCATTAGAGTTTCGCATTCCATCGTTCAAATCATGTTCCCATATGAAAAGCGAATATTGTTAATGTTGAATTCATGCTGTTCTGAAGAATTATTTCACGGTTTCTAACACGAAAAGCCAACCTTCAGCTCAATTTACACAAGGAGAACCAGAGCTTTCAAAATTTAACCCAGCTACAAGGTAATCGGGGAGACCACCACGATAATGCATAACGAATATTTAATTTATTCGGCAAAAGTTGTCTCACTGGAATACTTCTTTAAGGTATGCATCCAATGCTTTCCCAGTCGGCTCAACCTTGAGTGCTTCTTCACGATAAGTTTTTGTCATCTTGACCGGAAATATATATCAGTTTTGATCTATCTACATAATATGTACAGTAGATAGACCAAAACTTCTTATAATCATACATTCATACCCATGAAACGGAAACGAGAAAGAGACAAATATCGCCTAATCACAATGTTGCAGTCATTAAAATATTCATTCACAATGATGACTTATGCATAGGTATACCTACAACTTACGAGCTCAATCAAATTTTTTTAATGTCGACCAACAAAGAATAAAAACTAAGTTCGATACTTTATACACATTTGAAATTCAAATCAATGAGTCGCTTACTTTAATTTTCCACACCTCGTCTGAATAACAATTACCTATGAAAGTCAAGTGTTATAAGCCGGTTAAGGCAAGATCACTTTGTGAATGAAGGCAAGATTAGCAAACATCGTGTCGGTTTCATCGAGCTTGTGGGCCAGTTAAAAAACAAGACTTTAAGACAATACCTATATATACATTTCAGGAAAACGTTTCTCAACGTTTGTTTGCAAATTTGTATAGACACAATATAGCTTTACACGAGAAGAAACTTAATTTTTCTAAAAGCATCTCAGACAATAAATTTTACTTACACATGTTTCTTATGATTTTCCATTATTTTGCGCTGCATCAAAGCATCCTGATGAGGAACGAAGCGGTATGATGATAGATAGGTGTGATCTGGATAGTCCTCGGTAACATAATCTCCGCATGATGCTTGCACTACATAACTAGCCATAAGGGCGGCTGTGTTGTCATTGCACTGAAGGCTACCAGTTGCTAGATCCCGCTTTATTTGAAGGCAAAACAAGTATCTGCGGAGAGATAAACAAATAAGCAAAATCAAATTGTGAATCTATGCAAATGCCTTTATACATTTTGTACATTTTCAAATTCAATAGCTATAAATTTATATAAACAGAGCTGTAAATGTCAATGGCAAATATTATGAGATGAGTTTTTTTGATTAAAAACAGGATATATGCGTTTTAGATTATATAACAAAAACGATGGGCTATGTTGTGTAAATTCGTGTACGTGAGATAAGCACTTATACTTATTGATACAGGGGAAATAACAAAAGGGCTTTGACTTATTTTGTGTCAGTTCGACATTTCTGAACATTTCAGATTTTACGAAAGCTGTCCAGAATTGTTAAGGGAGTTTGTGTAAAATAAGTGATTAAAAGTTATATATACTTTTTAATAGTGAGAAACGGTAGTAAAATAATAATTTATGGAAGAGATTTTATATAATCGAGACTCCAGAGTTTTGGTTTATAGTGATGAAGTGCGCTGTGATGTGTTGCAGAAACAACTGGGATCGTGCTCCTTGGAATTATTTTTCAAGCAAGTTTAATTGTTTCAATAATAAATTATAATGCTTTTAATAAAATATGAGTGAAAATTTTATAAAATTTAAAAAAAGCTATAAATATATAATAACAAAAAAAATACATTTGCCAATGCTGATTTGTTTGTTTACAATTAATTTTTCATTGTGTGTTTACTGCACTTAAATTATGTCAGCCATACAAAGGCAACGCGAAGAAATATTACCAGAAAGCAGATTAGGCACTAGGAAAATCTGAAAAATTCAAAGTTATAAAAAATAAATAATAATAAAAATATCGTAGTTTACTACTTCCATGAGTAAAACGAACACATCGATGCCAGAAAGGAAAATGCTTAAGTTTTTCTTCCTCATAGCCTACGCTTTTTGCTTTTTTAAAGATATTTCTCACAGTAGGCCATTTTAAACAGAACATGCTCATAGATTGCCATTTTAATATTTCTGACACATCTGTAAATTTCTCTAAAAAAAACTGCACAATGGCAATTGAAGGAAGCAAATAATACCTTCTCAGAATGCTGGACGCAAAAGTTCTTCCACACAGCGTGTTTTTTTGTGCGAAACAGTCAATTTCCATCGATTTTGACAGTTCTAGTTATGTAGAATTCATATACACATATATACTGATACTAATCTGATATATAAATTATTTTCGTCGGGCCTGGGCTTTTTTACCATCCTCCTTTCAAATTGATTTGGTCAAATAAATGTCTATAGGAAGCAATGACTTTTTTATAGTGGCAAATTATCAAATTTGCATGATCTCAATTCTCATAAAATGTAAAAATAGATCTAAAAAGATTTTGAGGCTTTTAGTCTACAAAAGCATGGCAATGAGATAATTTTTTATCCATTTATAAAACGGTGTACATTTTCAACCGTTTTAAATATCCACATCAACCAGTAATCTCCTCTGATTCGGATCAGTAATAAAGAATGTGGCTATTGTCTCTACTAAGAAACAAGTGCCCCAGATTTTAGCAATATCATTTATCTAATTTTACACGGTGGTGGAAATAACAAGAGGGCTGAGACTGATTTTTATAAAGAAGTGTAATTAAAACTGATTCACACTTAATAATAGTGAGAAACAATAGTGAATTTCTTTTGTTGAAGAGATTTAATATAATCGAGACTCCGGAGTCTTGAATTATAGTGATGATGTGCTTGATGCAGAAACAACCGGAGTTATTGTCGTAGGAAACCATTTTACAAGTAAATTTAATTATTTGAATAATAAATTATAGTGTTTTAAATAAAATAAGAGCGATGGAGATATAAAAAAAAAAAAGTTTTAACATTTTTCAATGCCGGTTTGTTTCTTCTTTACAATCAAATTGTCATTGAGACTCTAAATTATATCAGCTATACAAAGGCAACGCCAAGAAATATTATCAGAAAATAAATGCAGCCCTAGAAAAATTCTTAGAAATTTAAAAAATTATAAAAAAATTATAAAATTATAAATTTAAAAATTAATTTAAAAATTTTACGTATAAATGGAGCTCTTCTGTTAAATTTCTTCAATACTCACTAAACACATCACTTAAAGATAAATGCCAAAGTTTTTCTCTCACTCTCTCTCTCTCTCTCTCTCTCTCTCTCTCTCTCTCTCTGTGTATGTGTGTGTGTGTGTGTGTGTGTGTGTGTGTGTGTGTGTGTGTGTGTGTGTGTGTGTGTGTGTGTGTGTGTGTGTGTGTTTGCGTGTGTGTGTGCGTATGTGTGTGTGTTCACATGTGTGGGATAGTGTAGCTCTCTACGCCGACGCGTTCTCAGGCAGTGCCCATATATTTCTATAGTAAAAACCCAAGTTTTTGTATGGCAAGGAAGGATTTGCTTAAGCTTCCCCTTTTTATACCCTAGATGAAATCTATAGGGTATACTAAGTTTGTCATTCCGTTTGTAGCACCTCGAAATAATGATGGTAGAGCAAAATGGATTGGACACCCATTCATAATATTAAAAGTTATTTTGATTTTTGCCTGTCTGTCCGTCCGTGCGCACGATAACTCGAGAACGCGTATACCTAGATAGCTGAAATTTTGTATACGGACTTAAAAAAAAAAAAAAAATTAAGTTCGAAAATGAGACAAATCGGGCAACTCCTTCGTGGGGTTGCCATATAAAAATTTCGTTTTCCGCTATATATTTGGACACTGCCTGAGAACGCGTCGACGTAGAGAGCTGAAATTTCGTATACGATCTTTTTACTACATTAGCAAACAGGGGTCGCCGATTTCGGCCATTTTTATACCCTAAATGAAATCTAAAGGGTATACTAAGTTTGTCATTCCGTTTGTAACGCACAGAAATAATGCTAGTAGAGAACAAGTGAAAAAGCTAGAATTGGTCTAAGACCAATTCTTATGATACCCTAGATGAATGCACGTATGAAATTTCGTATGGTCACCCATTTGAGCAATTTTGATTTTTTGCATTGGTTTCTCGCATATATTTCTAGAACGGCTCGTCGGACAGAAAAAATGATTAAAACCAATTTTATAGGATTTCTTATTCTGAAGAAGTTTTTAGTAGGTACAATAAAAATGTCTAGGACTGATCGTTTTCAAAGTATATGTAAAAAACCTAAATTATTATATGGCAACACCAAGAAGGGGTTGCCCGATTTAGCCCATTTTTGAAATTTTATTTGCTATTACTATGAAAACACAGTGTACCAAATTTCAGCTTTCTATGTCGACGTGTTCTCATGTAGTGTCCAAATATATCGTGGAAAATGAAATTTTTGTATGGCAACCCCACGAAGGAGTTGCCCGATTTGTCTCATTTTCGAACTTAGTTTTACTTTTTTTTAAAGTCCGTGTACAAAATTTCAGCTTTCTAGGTGAACGCGTTCTCGAGTTATCGTGCGCACGGACGGACGGACGGACGGACATGCAAAAATCAAAATAACTTTGAATATTATGCGTGGGTAATTCATTTTGCTCTACCATCATTATTTCTGGGCGTTACAAACGGAATGACAAACTTAGTATACCCCTATAGATTTCATCTAGGGATTGGACACCCACGCATAAAATTAAAAGTTATTTTGATTTTTGCATGTCCGTCTGCCCGCCCGGCCGTCCGTCCTGGCGCACGATAACTCGAGAACGCGTGTACTTAGAGAGCTGAAATTTTGTACACGGACTTAAAAAAAAGTAAAATTAAGTTCGAAAATGAGACAAATCGGGCAACTCTTTCGTGGGGTTGCCATACAAAAATTTCGTTTTCCACTATATATTTGGACACTGCCTGAGAGCGCGTCGGCATAGAGGGTGAAATTTGGTACATGGTATTTTATTAGTAATAGCTGAGACAACTTACAACTAGATGTGCAAAGCTCCATATATACCCGGAACACTTTTTGAAAGCTCTTAACTTTTTATTCAACCAAAGAAAGCTATCATTGTGAAGAATTTATGTGGCATAATACAGCAAGAGAGAGAGAGAATGTGCAGAGCTTTCTATTAGGGGGGCCATTAGCTCGTTTTAGTTGGACCGCATTTTTGTGAGATTTTGCACATCTAGATGTAAGTTGTCTCAGGTAATAGTAAATAAAATTAAAAAAATTAAATAAATCGGGATACTGTGAAAACGATCAGTCCTAAACATTTCTATTGTACTAAAAGTTTCTTCAGAATATGAAGTCCTATAAAATTGGTTATAATCACTTTTTCTGTCCGACAAACCGTTCTAGAAATATATGCGAAAAACAACTGCAAAAATCAAAATTGCTCAAATGGGTGACCATACGAAATTTCATACGGGCATTCATCTAGTCTAGGGTATCATAACAATTGGTCTTAGACCAATTTTAGCTTTTTTACTTGTTAGACTTGTATTGAAAATTTATATGAAAAACTTTGAGCTCTCCAAATTGACGCGTTCTCCGGCAGTGTCCAAGTAAATGAAAAACCGAAGTTTTGCATGGCAACACCAAGAAGGGGTAACCCGATTTAGTCCATTTTTTTAATTTTTTTACCATGTAGGAAATTTTAACTCTCTACGTTTTCAAATGTACTCATATCGTCATTGAAGATTTTCGGTTCACGCTCATTGATATTATATGATATGATATGAGTGATATAGCCGCAAATTAGTGTGTTACTCACTCTTATGAGAGAATACCAATAATTTGCATTGCTCATGGAGTCACTCAGCTCCTCTGATTTATTTACGGGAAGAAATTAAATAACTCATTTGCCAATCTTTGATTGATTAAAAACGAGGCTTGGGATCCAGAGGGATCCCCCGAACGTAGGCCAATTCAAGGCCCTTATTGGCCCCAACCCTCCTTGACGGCATCGTGCAACTCGTCCAGGAGGTATGAGCCAAGGAGTCTGTATAGTATTCCTGAGAGTGCCGGGCACTGACAAAGGAAGTAAGTTACCGTTTCGGATTCCTCTCCGCAACGCCTGCATGTAGGATCATCAACAAGTCTCATCCTGTGATGGTGACCCCTGAGGGAAGAATGCCCAGTGAGAGGGTTACAAGAGTTCTCAGGGTTGGCTTGTTAAGTTCTTGGAGCTTATTAGTTTATTAGTTTGATTTGGGTTGGGTTTACTCCACAATTTGTTTGTTGTTCTCCCCGGGGGGTCCTCTAACCAAAGGCGACTGTGTTTGCGGTCAGCTCAACTTGAAATCATTGAGACAAGATGTTTTGGTGCAATCCCGACTATTGAGGTAGGTTCCTCCGAGGCTGCATCAAAGCGAGCAAGGTTCTCCACCCTTTCATTCCGGCTAATGATGCTGTGCCCTGGCACCCACTGCACAATTACCCTGTTATTCCGAGAAAGGGAGCTCAGGGTGGTTTTACACTCCATTACTAGTTTGGAGGTTGTAAAGAGTTTAGACAAAGCTTTGACAGCCGCTTGGCTGTCTGAGCAGATGGCTGAGAAGTAAAATGTACTCAAAAGCAGCGTCATCGAAACAACGCATAAAATCTCTCTCTGGATGCACTGCAATTTCCATTTTGAAAACTTTTAATATAAAATATGAATTCTCATCCCAGATAACACAGGACATGCTCTGACCATCTTCTCTGACTATGTACACAAATTGATATCAAAATACATATTCTTTCCATATGCTTTGTATAAGACTAATAGCCGCCCTCCAGAGCGAAATCTTCGGACGTCGGTTAAAAATGATCGTGTGATAATCGGTGGTTATAGCACAGTATATTTGTACAGTAGCCCAGCTTAGAACAAACTACTGAAAAGTGAATTTCAGAATTTTAATTACAAAAAAAAACCTCAAAATTTCTCCCATAAGAGGGAACTATTAAGCATGATACGGATGTAAATGAACGAACAGTAGCTACTCGTAGTTGCACAATGGTTGGGATAGTTTTATGTAAGTACACATCTCAGCACCAGTCTGCAAATGTATTGTTCCATTACCAAACAGCAGTTTGATTGTAAAGTGGTATTCGTTCCATGGGCAGTGTAACAGGCAAAATGGCTGTAATAATGTTTGTGACAGTTTAATAGTTCTACCAAGCCGAATGGCATGCGAAGTGGAACAAATTGTTTTTAGCTTCTCTTTTCTTGCAGAAATAGTTATTGTCATTTTGTCCCTCTTCCTCTGGTACAAGTTTGTGCATGCTGTAAGTTCTGTTTCTTCCACTTTAGATTTACATAGGAACCTTTGTATTAGAAATTGAATAGTTAGTTAAAACTGTTGAAAGAGAAAGTATAAAGGGTTTTCCAATAAGAGGTTATTTTAATTAGCCCGCTATTTCGGTAGATGTCACTTTTGGAGCTGTCATTTTTTGACATTTGACAAGTAGAAACTACGCCATTAATAAAAATGGAACGATACACGATTCAACAACGCATTGAAATTATTAAAATTCACTATAAAAATGGTTAAAATGTGGCAGAGACGGTTCGTAAAACTTGAACATTTTTGGGTCGTCGTGAAGCACCTTGTCGGACCGCAATACAGAAATTGGTAGAAAAGTTCGAGCTGTCGGGACAAGTTAGTGATGTGAAGAATAAAACCCGTGCACGTCGCTCAAGAGCAGCCGAGAATATTGCTGCTGTAGCCGAAAGTGTTGAAGAAAACCCAGGTTTGTCCATTCCTCGTCGTTCTTTGGAATTAGGCATTCCACAAACGTCATTACACCGTATTTTGAATAAAGATTTGGGTCTTAAGGCTTATAAAGTTAAGTTAACACAAGAACTCAAGCCGGCCGATCATCAACAACGTCGAGTCTTTGCTGATTGGGTCCTTGAAATGCATGAAAATGATCCGGAATTCCATCGAAAACTCATCTTGAGTGATGAGGCCCATTTCCACCTCGATGGCTTCGTCAACAAGCAAAATTGTCGCATCTGGGGCTCGGAGAACCCAAGAGTTATTGTTGAAAATCCTCTCTATCCTCAACCTGTGACTGTTTGGTGCGGTTATGGTCCCGCGGGGTCATTGGACCTTACTTTTTCGAAAATGAGGCTGGAGCAACAGTTACGGTGAATGGATTGCGCTATCGACAGATGAATAATGATTTTTTATGGCCGGAATTGAATGGTATTGATCTGGACAACGTTTACTTTCAACAAGACGGCACTACGTGCCATACAAGCAACGAAACCACTGATCTTTTACGGGAAAAGTTTCCGGACCGTGTTATCTCTCGAAGAGGTGATCACAATTGGCCACCAAGATCTTGTAACTTCTTCCTTTGGGGCCACGTGAAAGAGAAGGTCTACGCCAAGAGCCCAGCGTCGATTCAAGACCTCAAAGATGGAATTCATGAGGCTATCGAGGGCATAGGGCAGTCACTTTGCGATTTGGTTATGGAAAATTTCATGAAAAGGATATGGTCCTGTAGGCGTGGTCGTGGTGGTCATTTGGCTGATGTTATTTTCCATTATTAACGGCATACCTTCCTCTTTATAATGAAATAAAGATCCGATCATTTATCTCAAAAAATGGCATTTTTCTTTGAATATCAAAATAACATCTCTTATTGGAAAACCTGTAGAAGCATCCTTCTCGCTTGACAGTTTTGACAGAGCTGGGCTAATGTATGAATATACTGTGGTAATAGTATGTGTCCGAAAGTACATATTCAGAACGTATTCTAAAGGATACAAAATATGTCTAAATGAGCAACCACAAAAACATATTTAAAACGAATTCAAAGCAATATTAAATAGATACGGTTGAAACCTATATTCGGGAGATTATCAAATGCATTGGAAAAAAGCATAAACTACCAAAAATACTCACTAGAGACCACTACAAATTAGACATTATAACTGATTGAGAAGATTAACCGAGATAGGTTTCGAAACGAAAATACGATTTAAAATAAGGTATCGAAAACATTTCATTTTTATGTCCGACCGTACACAAATCCGAACGCTGCTGCACCGAGTCAGGAACGAAAATTCGATTTTCCAAAATGCATGTTAAAAATATATTCTACTCATATCCAGTGGAATACTTTTATCGAAATTAAATGAAGTTTACCAATTTGGAGCCGATCGTTTGTGTCCAACAAGTATCTTTTAGAACATGTTCCATTTTGTTATCCACTTCAAATCTCTCCAGGCTAAACACCGCCTGATGCTGAAGTTAGTTAACAAAAAATAACGCATTGGAAGTAGTGTGTACGTTGACAGATAAAATTGAATCAATGTATGGTTGTTTGGTATAATTGTACGATTACTACACCACGCGAGGTACGAAGTATTTAATTACAACAAAAAATTAGTACGAGATGCTTAGTAACTTTTTAACAAAAATGTACCCACACCATTTTCGTTATGGCTTGTCAGAATTTTTACATCTTCCAATTGGAGACATAATTAGGTGGAAAGGTCTCAGAATGTCTTTTAGAAGATAAAAATTTAAGTTCTAAGGAAATGTCTTAAATACTTTGAAATTTTAGATCCTAGTAATTTAAAGAAAAATCAATTATTCCTTTGGCAAATCATTTTCGCAATATATTATGTGACTATAGTATTTTTAATTCCTTATATAATAATGCCTAGGCAGACGGGCAAAATCAATGATCATTCGTTCGTAATTGAGTTTTTCAAAAATTATTTTACCTTTGAATTTGAGTTATTAAAAATGTGTTGTCAATAACATATAAAAATTGACAGGACTTTCGTTTTAATTCATAAAATCTTGGGTAACTTGATTTTTGAAAAATGAATGAATGAGTATTTTTTTGTCCGTCTGCCTAGGGTATTAGATTTTGAATACAGACTTGTTAGGGAATTCCGAGAAATTGATAATAATCTGGCAATAATCGAGTTTTGGGGGAGAATTTGTCATAATATGAAAAAAGAAGAGGCATCTTTAATATTTCCTTATTTGAAAAAACTTCTTTCACATTTATTCTGTCGACCTCATAGTTCTGCAACAGTCGAGTTTTTTCTGTCATAAATCTCAACAGACGGAGATTAGGAATAGGTTTAACAGCAGCACTGCACTAAAAATTTATTTAAAAAAAACTAATTGTTACGAAATTAAAATAATGCCTGTTTGCTTAAAGTTATTAGATGTATGACCACGAAAATATGGAAGAATAGCCGGTTTTTCATATATTCAAAATATAAATATGTATATTTACAATACAGAAGGCAGTTATGTTCATGTTAATAACTGAAAATTTTTATAGGTATTTGTTTATGTTAAGAACTGAAAATGTTAAGAACTCAAGTTTGAAATAAACTGTAAACATAATTACTTTGGTATTTTGTGTGCAACGACGATTACACACAGTAATTTTGCCATGAAAACAGTAATTTTTTTCCAGCTGAAGTAATTTGAATTTTTGAGTTAACATCACTGCACACAGGTTAGATATTTGTCGATAAGATTAGAGAAAGCTTCACCTTGGAAAACTAAGATTAGGTTTTTATCCCTCAAATGTAGGGAATTTTGGTTTTCCCCCCTAAAATTTAGGGAATATTCCCTAAAATGTAGTGAGCATTCCCTAAAATATAGGGAACTTTAAATTTTTTTTTTACTCTAAAATGTAGGGACTATTCCATAAAATTTAGAGAATATTCCCTAAAATGTAGGGAATAGGTGAATGCACCGCACCACTCTCCACCATAGGTGAAGGTGATAGAAGACCACCCCTTTTAAAAAACTTAAGAAGGAGCGCATTTCTTATGGTCCATACTACTAAGTAGTATGGAAGTTGTATTTGTACACTGGGGCATGCTTAAACAAAATATTGAAAAGCAATATATGACTTGTTTTCAAAAACAATGTGTGAATTATATAAACGAAAATATGTTTCCATTAAAAATGCAGCATAATACCTAATTTATTGAATGTTCTCTTCCTCATATCCAAAAGAGCTAACATTGGGGGAATTTTACGTACTTTATAGGTTTTCTAGTGCCAAATACAATTCATTGAATGTTCCATTGATTTGGGGAAATTAAACTGATTTTCGCTTTCTATCAGAGAAAATTACATTTATTTTTAGGGAAAAATGTGTCTTAAATTTAGGGAATAGTCCTAATATTTTTACAGTGGGTGTAGCGCAAGTTGGAGCTTGCAAACCTGACGACTTTGCTATAGAAATGAATTAAAGTTTGAACAAAATTCGTTGCAAATGGAGGCAAAAGTTAATATCCGATTTTGTCTAGTTCAATTCTATAGCAAAGTCATAAGTTTTGCTTGTAACCAATAGTTTCGGCCGAATTCACTCATGCTCTCTCAACTCAAGCTCCGACATTCGCTCCACACGCTCATGTAATCAGGCGAATAGGCAATGCATAAGCCGTAACATTTGCTTGACCGTTTGTAGCTGCCTTTAAGTACATAGAGTTTAGTTATAGGGCCGCTGCACTTTTACAAGCGAAAATTATGACTACGGTTGTGAGTGATAAGGAAGATCTAAGAACTTAGCATTGATATTTTATGTATTTGACATTTGCGAATGAAGAGTTTGCTCTGAATTGTTGAACCTTCAAACTTTTTAGACACACATACAAGAACTTTGTATCCGTCCCTAGCTCAGTGTAATATAAATCAGTTAACCAAAGAAGTTGGGAAAGTTAGAAGAATAAATTCGGTAAACACAGAAATATAATTCATAAAATTTTGTCTTTTGCATGAATGGGTGAAAAGAACTTTGGCAACGAGATAAAAACCAAAATTGAGAGAACGTATAGAATTACCCGAATGATAAAATCTTGATGAATATCTTCAAAAACCCAAAGTTAACAGAAGAATAAGTTAGAAAACAAGAAGAGTTTCTTTAGGTTATCAGGTAGAAAAGGAAAAAAATTTTACGAATAAAGACACAAAATGTGAAAGTTCAAATTACAAGCAACGAAAAAGAATTGCATGTTCCCACGCTTTTTGAGAAAACACGTATTTACTGAAATATTAAGAGATGCAACCCAAGTTGTAATCCATGTTGTCGCTGTTATCCTATGATATTTGATAGCACGTGCTTCTGTTTATCTTTGCTATGCTCTAAAGAGATTAAGTGAATATTCTCTCGAAAGGTTTTGAAAGAAATGGGAATTTTATTTTACATCTCCTTTCAGTACCAGTGCCAAAGCAAAATTTAACTTTTTCTTAAAAAAGAAAGGCAGTGTGACCCGAAGTAGGAAAAATTCATTATTATGAATAGTTTGAAAGGATTTTGAAGACTTTCATGAAGATTTTATCATTATCTTTTTATCATTCTCTCAATTTTGATTTTTATTTCGTTGCCTCAGTAGTACTAGGACAATACATAACTATGTTAACTTCTTTTCATCCATTCATGCAAAAGGAAAAAAATATATGACTTATATTTCTGTCTTTCTTTAAAACGATTTTTTCCACTTTTTTGGCTGTTTCGTAACTGCTTTATTAGGTTAAATTTGCAGTAAACCTTCATTAAAAATCTATTTCCATATGAGTTTTAATTGATTTTATAAGAATCATGTGGATGATCATGTTTAGTCCACCAGGTGATATACATGCATATAACAATAATGAGAATTTACAAAAAGCATAGAATACTACCTTGTGTATTCTTCCTCTAATTGTGATGGGTCAGGAGTATAGAACTTAACGCAAAACCTCAGAACTGGGTCGATTAAAGACAATCCCACCTGTCTGTTAAGCGACTTCTCCAGATCCAACCAGTATTTTGTATGTGTTGAAGGCTCCTGATATTCCAGTCCGAAATAATCTGCTTCCAAAAGATTAAGTTGACGACACACTTGTTCGAATAAAACTCGCCCCAATGCCTTCGCCTGGAAAAAAGAGAATTTATAACTAAGATTACTAAAAAAGATGTAATATTGCCTACTAAAAGACGATTTTTTTTTATTATTTTGATATTATTTATCCACACCCTCGCTAGTGGAATATGTATATTATGTATGCATAGTACAAATTTGATTCATTTATTACAATCATTCAGCGGCAAATGCATATTACATGAATATGGTCAGCAATGAATTCTAAATTGAGCACGAATATGATGAAGAAAGAATGGAAATTTTATCTCAATGCCATAAAGGATTTATCAAGTTATCTTTACCTGTAAATAGAAATGTGCTTGAATTCCACTTCTGCATTTTGCTGGTGTTTGCTTTATGTGTAGGCCTTATACAAAAATAAAAAAATCCGAGAGGAAAAAGTGTGTGGAGACAAGTCTTTAACCCAATTTAAAAGTTGTGGCCAATTGAAGCCATCGCCTATACAATTTCAGAGCGAATCAAGTCTGTAGCTAGATAGAAGCACAATTCTGTACACTTACAGTATATAAAAAATCTAGCCCAGAGAGAAGCTTTTCTGAGGAGGCTTATCGTTTTGCCGTGAACTAGATTAGGATGTTAAAAGAGGCTCCTAGTTGCCTGGAAACTCAATAAATTCCATGCATCTCGAATGCAAGTGAGTATTGAATTCATTTGGTTGTTTTTCTGTTACGTGATTGATTATACTATTTACGTACCTCAACCACACAGTGATAATTCGATTCATGTTTTTTTTTTTTTTTTTTTTGCAAGAAAATTTTCGATAGAAATTAAATTTAAATCAGTTTTCCTTTCCATATTCAAAATTCAGTCGTAAAATTCGTAAAAATTAGCTACGTTCAGTTACGTGCTTTCCATAACGACAGTTTAAACTACATATCTCAGAAGATATGTTGATTTAAATTGTTCAAAGATTGGGAGTCATGCGATTTTCTATTTGGGAAAAGTTAACAAGCATCCAATAAATTATAATATATCTATATATATATACAGAGCCTGAAAATAACTCTCCATTAAGTCTTTTTTTAAGTGATGTCCGACTGGAAACTTTTATATTTAAAAAATAAATTTTAATAATACTTTTATTTTTAAAAGTAAAAGTTAAGAGTAAATTTTTATTGTACGAAATAAAAGTTTTGAGTTTTCTCAGACCTTTATCTAACAAAACAACTTTTCGAGACTTTTATTTTATAAAAGTCTTTTTAAGAGTGTTTTGAGACTTTTATTTTATAAAAATCTTTCTTTATGTTTTTTTATTTAAATATATAAAGTATTTACGGTCTAATGTAAAAAAAACCTCTCCCGCTGCGCTGGGTATAACATTTTAATCGATTTGATCCATATACTACATAACATAATTCGTTAAGAAAAGTCTAGACTCTCTCTGTCTGTAACGCGTTCGAATCCCAGGATGGCTAGAATTAATTAGTCTAAAAGACCAATACTTATGAATATGATACCCTATAAATGCCCGTATGGATATAATCGATTGAAATATTATCATAAACCACGGAAGAGGGTTTTTTTCTTTTTAATCAGACCGTAAATACAGTAAATATTTAAATAATAAGCATAAGAAAGACTTTTATAAAATAAAAGTCTCAAAAGACTTTTAAAATGATTTTCATAATAAAAGTCTCAAAAGACTTTTAAAATGATTTTCATAATAAAAGTCTCAAAAGACTTTTAAAATGATTTTCATAATAAAAGTCTCAAAAGACTTTGAAAATAATTTTCATAATAAAAGTCTCAAAAGACTTTTAAAATGATTTTTATAAAATAGAAATCTCAAAAGAAAAAGACTTTTATGAAATAAAAATCTCGAAATACTATGAAAGTTTTTTTTTTATAAGAGTTAAAAATAACAATTAAAAATAATGGTTATTGCGGGAGTCTTAATAATAAAAATTACCAATTTTTATTATTTTAAAACTCATATTTCTTTTAATTTCTTTAATTCTTATGGCATAAAAGTTAATAATAACCCGTATTCTAGAGACTTTTTGAATAAAGTCATAAAACTTTCAAGCTCTATATATGTACATATGTATGTAGGTATATGTACTTCTTTTTATATTATTAAGCCAAGCTTAGGGAATATCATATGATGCAATGCACAGCATGGCAAGAAGGAGGTAGAGAAAGGATTAGAGGACATGAAGAGTGGGGAGTTGCTGATGTATATCAATCTTGAACACTTCGGGATAAGAAAACATCAGGGAATTTAATGTGCGACCGAGGGTATTTTGAATTGTAAGACGGCTAGATATTTCATCGGAAAATTGACCATGCATGTAGCGATAAAAGAGCGAAAGGCCTCTAACATTGCGGCGGTGCTAGAGTGACTCGATATTACAAATTATTGCCAAATCACCAATGAGCTTAAAAGCTCTTTCTTGGACATTATCCAGTAAAGCTAAAGCTGTGCGATCATCCCCCGCTCAGATGTGGGAATCGTATTTCATTCTAGGTGTAATATATGACTTTTAGAGGAGCGATTAATTTGACGGGCTGAAATATTTCTTAAACCTTTTCAGAAACCCAAGACATTTCTGTTTTTTGGCAACAGAAAAGGTGTGATCTGTCCAGATTAACTTACTGGAAATATTAATGCGAAAACTCTTTAGTGACACGGTGTATCACAAATTAATGCTTCATCAAAAGAAACGGGAATGGTTAAATGATGGTATTGTTTTAAAGAGATCAGACAGCTTTGGGTCCTACAATTAGATGCATTGAATTCCACGCGATTTGTTTTGCTCCAAGCGAAGATATTGTCAACATCGTTATTCAGTGACAGGTTTACAGGATTAATATACATAGCGTATCAAAATAAAAATCAATTAGTACTGAGGTGAGTAAATGTCGGACAGAAAAATCACGGAGAAATAGCGTTTAATGCGCATGACTGGAATGCCAAAATCTACCAAATAAATGTAAACAGAAAGTTCTTAAAAAAATTTCAGAAAAATGTTACGTTAATTTAAATTTACTTAAGCTTACTTCTATAAAGAACAAGAGAATCTTAAGGCTATTGCTATAGTTTTATGTTACTGTGTCGTTGCAATTATGTATGCAATCGGCTGATTTGTTTCTTCATATTTTACACGCACGACGGTACCGCAACGACCAGTGGCAGAGGCATCGCCGTCGTTTGTGGAAACAGTCTAATTGTGTCGTTTGGACCGGCGAGCGTATGTTACAGGTTTTTCACATGAAATTGCTTGCCCCTTTTGCAAATCAAATTCACCCTTTTTCAAATGGAATTCACCCCTTCTGCAAATAAGTTCACGCTTGTACAAATCAAGTACTTTTACGCACAGTTTGAAAGCAATAGAAGACAGCAAGCACAGCACAAAAAATCATGCTTAACTTGCTATGCTATCGCAGAATTCATTTTGGAACTGCTATGTTCGCTGTTGCTATTTGAAATTTCACTGCTGGGCTTGCTGTGCTATTGCAAGTTCATTTTGCCATTACTGTTGCTACAGCATGCTGTCCAAAGCAGTGATAGCACCAGCGTACCCCCTTCTTGTATGCTTGGGAAGCAGATTAGTGGAAAAAAGTATTGGATATGCTTTTTTGGAAGTAAAACCATTTCAAAATTTGGTTTTATCCTCTCTTATTTCTTTCCTCGCTAAATCGTTTAGATTTTTAGAGCACATAGAATTAATAAAATACATTCATAGCTATGTATGTATAATTACTGTTTGTTTATGTTCCTGTTAACAACTTAAAAATATATTTTCATCGCGTAAATTGAAATTTTTTTTCACAAATAAGGGCTACCAAGGCCAGTACCACGATCTTAAGCCAAATCATCTCACAAGTCAGACACAAACATCAGTAAAGACATAACAAAAGTTATTTGTTAAGTTTGCTGCACTTTCTGATTTTAATTAGTATTCCAGAAACCTATACAAATACCTTATTATTTGAAATTAGTATTGGACTGGGAGTTGAGTTGGGTCATTTCATTGCCCAATATTGAGACATACACAGATGGCTCATATTTAAAAAAAGGTATATTAGAAAAGTGCGGTAGTAGATAATTTTAAAGAGAAAAAAGTAGCAGATTTACTACTATTGTAGTAGGGGGCAACGCTAGATAGCACTGTCAATTGTAATACAACGAAATATCGCCCTGATGTATAGGGAAGGCCTCAATTTGTTTTCTATAAATTTGCTGGAAATTTTTTCTTTAGAATTATTATGCATTTTTGGAGGCCGACAACGGAACACATGAATTTATTAACTGTGTTGTTTTGTGTACCTTGTTATAGAACTCCCATATACTGGAGAGAACAAATTGTTCATACGATTGAAGGGAACTATTTGTGCTGTTCGCTTCATTTATAAATTTTCTATGAAAATGTCGGTATGAGGCGTTCTTTTATGTATCTTTTGTTCTGCGGACACAAAAGCTATTGTATCTGAAAATAACTCCAGTCGGTCACCAAAGTGATAAAAATTCTGTCGAAATATTTTCTGTAAATTTCTAAGAAGAAGTGAATGCTTATTGCTCATCTACGCGTCTACGCTTATAGAAATCGTTAGCGGCTCAAGCACCAGTTGTCAGCCTCAGTACATAAGAATTTACTGGTGCTTTCAAATTTCAATAGCAAGTATAGCGCAAGCACATGGAAATTTGCTGGTGCTTTTAATCTCTGCTTTTACATATACATATATTATATTTGAAAAAACATCAAATAATGTTAATTACATAGTAAAAAATCAAAAATTTTTATTCTAATTCATACAATTACGTATGGATATAAAGGTATATGTGAAAATATAACCCTTTTAGATTTAATTATACCTACTAATTTCATTTCTTTTCAACAGATTTCAGAAATACTTCAACAATATTCAACAAAAAATTAACAACTTACACAAATCGATCAACAATTTTTAAATTTAATTCAATATTTCTTCTAGATTCGTTATTCTATTTAAATAACTCACCAATATTATTAAGTAAATAACCGCCATGCGGCTGCTATATTCAAATTTGATGTCATGTTGGAAATAAAATTCCAGCAATCGCGGCTGTCGTTAATATAATATTCACTAATCTTACTTCAATGTATTGGGAACTCAACCGTTTTGTCTGGAATAATTTTTGACCTAATAATATTGGTGAATTATTTTAAGTTTAAGTGGTCAGAAAATCGATTTGTTTTGTATTCCAGATTTCGAAAGTACAATATCTTGAAAGTATTCTCTGTAAATTTCATAAAAATCCGACCGTAAAATATGGAGATATACAATTTCAAATGAAGAGGTATAAAAGCGGCAAATGTTCCGATTTTTTTTCAATTGTTCCGAATATTTTTCCAATTGTTCCTAATTTTTTACCTAGGGTGAATCTATTGTAAAATAATGAGATAGACATGAGATAGGCAGTCGATGACACTATGTAAGTACAAGAGAACACTTTTTATCTGCATATAAAATCCACTCTTCCTCAAAACAACGTTTTTGAGGCGGTGTTCAAGATGTCTCGAAAACTGCTTATCCGATTGATTTTAAATTTTGATCACTTAGTTAGGATATAATAAGCTCACGGGTGGACGAAGGTTTTTTAAATGTGACGATTTTTTTTTATCACCGAAAAATTAGCGACTCGCTTCAGTGAAAAAATAATAATTTTTACACATTCGCCATTTTGTAAAAAATCAAAATTACCCTAAGCCCTTCGCCTAGCCGTAACTAATGATCCCATAAAAATTTTTGATTACAGATGATCTAGTCTTGAGCAAGTGTGAACACCGCAAAACACCTAGACGAACAAAAGATTGTATGGCAGGGAGAAGGGAACATATCTACCGTTTCGGAGTTACAGGGTGATTAAGGAAAAAAGCTAGTTTTTCACAAAACACCTTGTATTTTAAAGATTACAGGGCGTACGGTCGCAGTTAAGAGTTTATTGTATGCAGAGCTTGATGGCCTTTCCAACGATTTGCAAAAAGGTGGTTAACATAACTTTTTTTTATAAAAACTGTAAACTGCATACAATGAGCTCTTGAGTGCGACCGTTCGCCCCGCAATTTTTAAGATACAGGGTGTTTTGTGAAAACCTAGCTTATTTTCTTAATCATCATGCAACTCCGAGACCGTTGAAATGCCCCCCCCTAACCCTGCCATAAAAAAAATTTTCGTCTAGGTGAGTACTATCACCTCCTGCTTTAGTGACCTCCTAGGCGGAAACACCCTCTATATGCGAAAGTACTTGATTTGCAATATGATGAATGTAGTTTGCAAAAGATTTAATTTAATTTGCAAAAGAGCGAATTTCATTTGCAATATGGTGAATGTAGTTTGCAAAAAATCTAATTTAATTTGCAAAATGGCTAATTTATTGGGAAAAACCTGGACAATGGTGCTCGTGCAAAAGCAGTTGGTAATTTAAAGTACTTACATATTCATATAATAATTATAACAATTTGTAGACGTAACAGTTCCAACAGAATTATTAATTGCATCCAAAGTTTTCACGATTTAAAGGATTAGCTTCGATGCGGCTCAGCAATGGAGAAGAAAAAGTAGAGTGTGCCTTATCAAGAACATCACGCACATCATGCGTCTTATGGATACTTCCGTTGTGCAAAAACAACCATACTTCGTCCAGATTATCGTCTTCCAAGTAACCCCTTAAGAAAGTCGCAGAAAATATTTGAGTTGACAGCAGACTGGTGAATTACTTTATGCCATACTATTTCGCGTATATTAATTGTCGCAATTAAGGAAACATTTGGACTTCTAACCTCTACTGGATTTGTTTCTAACATCTCATCCTGACAAATATTCCATTTCAGTCGGTTCCCCTCTCGGTAATTCAGACCTTTGTTTAATCACGGCTCAATTTACCATCTCAAACCTGTGCCGCCCTACCTCTCCACCTATAAATAGGTTTCTTTGGCACTATAAGAATGCTGATTGGGAAATTCTAAATCAGTATCTTAGAGAAATTGATTGGTAGGTCTGTATTGCTTCGAGCTTAGTAACATACAAGTCTTGGCATGCGTGAATATACATTCCAAATTTCAACAGCATATAACTTGTGTACTGAATACTTTCTACAAAATTTTCAATTTAATTATTTATAGTAAATTGAATCAAAGAATTTTATCGAAGCCTTTTTTAAGAAAAACAGAAAATGTGGTGACTGCCTTTTAGGAACATAAAACTACTAACGACAAGACTATTATGAATCTCTAATTCTGTCAATAACTCCATCACAAGTCATTATGTTTTGAAGCAACTACAACTGGAAGATCGGGAACAACTATAAACACGACTGCATATGATATAAATGGTGTCGTGGAGGTCGGTCGTGCACTTAATATTTTTCTGCAGAGGAATTCTGGTTTTCTAAGCAGAACCTACTTTAGATACGCACACAAGTAGTCCGAGAGTCTCTCATCGCAGTTTCTGAACATCATGCGATGCGGCACTTACATAAATTTGTACACACTACATATAAGTATATTTATAAACATTTTTATTAACAACTATCTCTGACGGAATTCCATCCAAGAAATGGAATGGAAATGGATTAAAAAAAATAACATTTGCTTGACTGTTTAAGGATTTCTGCCTTCTGGTGGCGGCTGTATGACATACATAAATTTTGCTACTGAACGGGAGCAACTTACTGAAAACTTCCCAGAGTTTGTCAACTCGATATTCTCCGCCTAGAACCTAGATGCTAGGCAGGATAGGTCATGTCATGGGAGCATATAACTGTAATTTGTATCTGGAAGAAATGGGAACACAGATGACGCCATCAAGCCGAATGCACTGGCACCAAATAAATACATGTATGATTTTAGTATGGACGTATGAAGAGAAAAAGCAAATTCAGCAAGAGCAGCTCACTTATAATATTACATATGCATGTACTGTAATTACGGGAGTAATGGATTTTATACTTCTTTACTTCCTAATTATCATTAAGATTCCTACAGCATTCCTTGATGCTGGAATAAATAATGTCGTAATTTGCGATAAATTAATTACAAATTCTGAGTATTTTCCATGAGTTGCGAACGGTATGGAGGGGTTAAAGTACATAAAACGAAAAGCTTTGGTATTGGTGCAATTTCTATAGAATAAATTTAAATCAGCAACCAATTAACAAGACCTCTTCAGAGCGGCAAAGTAGGTACTTTAACCCTAATTCTACTAGCATACGAGTTTAAGACGCATTTTATGTTCGAATAGCTCTCATTCGTATGAATTTTATTTTTTTCAATAATGACATTTAGATGTAAAGTAATGAAGTAATAAACCTTTTATAAACAAAAAAAAAATTAATTTAATAAGATTCTGAATAGCCGAAAGTATGTATGCGGTAGTTATAGAGTGCGTTGCAGACCTGTTCAACTGTAGTAATTAAAGTTACGTTAGATCTATTCCCAGCACACATTTAAATGAAACAAGCAAAAAAAGCTAGAATTGGTCTAAGACCAATTCTTATGATACCCTAGATGAATGTCCGTATGAAATTTCATATGGTCACCCATTTGACCAATTTTGATTTTTGCAGTGGGTTTTCGCATATATTTTTAGAACGGTTCGTCGGAAAAAAAATGATTATAACCAATTTTATAGGATCTCGTATTCTGAAGAAATTTTTAGTACAATAAAAATGTCTAAGACTGATCGTTTTCACAGTATATAGGTACGTAAAAAACCAAAATTTTTATATGGCAACACCAAGAAGGGGTTGCTCGATTTGGTACATTTTTGAAATTTTATTTGCTATTACTATGAAAACACAATGTACGAAATTTCAGCTCTTTATGTCGACGCGCTCTCAGGCAGTGTTCAAATATATAGTGAAAAACGAAATTTTTGTATGGCAACCCCACGAAGGAGTTGCCCGATTTGTCTCATTTTCGCGTCTCGCGTTCTCGAGCTATCGTGCGCACGAACGGACGGACAGACAGACATGCAAAAATTAAAATAACTTTTAATTTTATGCGTTGGTGTCCAATATTTTTGCTGTACCATCATTATTTCTGTGCGTTACAAACGGAATGACAAACTTAGTATATCCTATAGAATTCATCTAGTGTATGAAAAGAAACCGTACTCCCGTGCAAAGTTTAAGTTAGAATGTCTGTAAAGTTAGTCCAGTCTTTTTCGAAATTTTCAAAAAAAAAGCTTGTGCTGTTCGAATTATGCTGCGTTGTGCCGCAAAGAAAACAAAAAAATTTCACAAATTAAACTTTTGCGGCACAACGCAGCATAATTCGAGCATAATTCAGCATATAGGGCTGGGAAGTTGATGACCTTAAAATTGAGAAAAATGACCATAAAAAATGCATTTAAAAAGTGACAATAATAATTAAAAAAATGCAACTTATATAATTAAAAAATACTTTTGTATTTCGACATTATGTAATTTAGATACATACAGTTTAAAAAAAAAACGAAAAATTAATTTTTTACACATAAATAAAAAAAGCTGAAGTCTAAAAAATAACAACGAAGTAAGTCTACAGAAATTTAAACGATCAGTGCATGGAAATAATTAAAATGTTTAGCTGTGTATACCTATGTAGGTACTTATGTTGAGCTATTACAATGAAGGACAAGTGAATTTTAAGATGTTCAAATAAAATGAGCATCGATTATCTGACAGCACAATGTTTTACATTGAAAAAGATGTTTCCACGTCCACAGAAGTAATTGGAGCGTACATATTTAAAATAAACAGAATCAGCCAATTGTATATCCTCTGCATCACTATCTAAATCCGAAACAGTGGTCTCTCCAGTAAGCACTTGTGATATCTTGGACAATGTTTTAAAACCCAAATTTTTATCTAAAACTCTGAGAAGCTTCCCATATACTCCCGAGTCGATTTTAATTCATTTTGGGATTATTGTATCAGATGAATCGAATCAATAAGCTTTTTACCCTTCCTTTCAAATTTATTAATAGCTTCTGATAAAAAGGAAAAATTTGATTTTACATACACAAGATCACTTTGTATTTTGTTTTGTGAAATTATCTATTGTGCAATTTTAAACGCCGCTGAATCTTCACAGTCAAAGCTGGAAATTATATCTTTGAGAGCGCCAAAATGTTCAGAATAATACATAGCAGCTATTAAACACGTTCCCCATCGAGTTAATATTGGATGTGGTGGAAGGGGTATACCTGGAGCCTTCAACTTAAATTATTCTGTTCGAGCGGGTGCTTTTAAAAAAAAATCTGCTTTACACTTGCAATGAGTCTATCTACTTCTGGGTAATTTCGTCGAACTTCTTCGATGGAAACCATGAGATAAGCAAGTAAAATGCACCATTTTAGAGTACAAGCCTTTTACTCTATTCGCTGATTTTACCATATACGGAGCGGCATCCATCAAGAAGAGTAAGACGTTATTGTGCTTAACGCCTTCTGGCTAGAGATGGAAAAGAGATTTGTCAAACGGCTTACATATGGTTGAGGAATTAGCTTTCTCCAAAATCTCTGAGGTCCAAGGAAACATTTTGCCTATCTAGTCAGGTTCTAATATCCCTACGATAACATTTGCTACATAGCGGCCATCGACATCCGTTGTTTCATCGATAGAAATCCAAATATTTTTTTCTTTTGCAATGTTCCTAATCTGGTTTATCACTTCATCATAGCAACGTGATAAGTACGTTTTCCTTAACGTAGACTCATCTGGAACAGAGGTGATTGTATATTTTACCAGAAAGGCTCGAAACTTTGGATGATTGAGTTTAATTAAGGGAATATTAGCTGATAGTAATGCCTCGCATAGGTCCTTTGAATATGATGAAATTTTTATTGAGAAACATTGTGAAAGTAAGCTTTGTTTTTTGCATTTAAATTCTCCAAACCGGGGTTGTGTTGCTCTCGGAAAATGTGTTGTTGAATGAGAAAACGTTTTTCTGTGGAAACTTTTGTCTCACAGATCTTACACAATAATATACTGCCATCAGTAGAAAATAATTCTTCACCAAATTCAGATACAAGCTCTCTCAAATGGCTAGATTTTGTCTGCTTTATTTTTGGCATAGTATAGTTTAGTTTAGTTGAGGTTACCGTGTATTCACGCAATAAAATACAAATATACCTACACAATATAAATGACACTGTGAAGTATATCACGCTCTCAATAATTTGCCGTACTAAACTAATGGTCGGGAAACCACTTTGCATTTATAGTTTTCAGAACAATATGAATTCCACACAGTCTTATTTAAAAACTATGCAAGCAGCAACTGCAATCAATAGAATCGAGTTACAAATTAAACATCTTGTCAGCCTATAATATTTTATTTTAAAACATAAAATAAAGACTTGCAAAATTAGAGATGTGCTATATACTCATATATTCAGTACAGTTACATTAGAAAATATAATATAAAAAGTAAAAAATGATATAAAATAATTGGAAAATGACCTAAAAGTTGGAAGAAATGCTCAGAAGTGAGAGAATGTACAATATGACAAAAAATGAAAAATAAAAGACATGCTTTTAGAATAGTAATACCATAAAATAAGTTTCTGTCATAATTAGCATCACCTTGCGAGGCATAAAAAAAAGATGCAATTTCATCAACTTCCGAGCCCTAAGCATAAGCTTTATTTTTTTAAATTTCAAAAAAGGCTGGGCTAACTTTACAGACATTAAGTTAGAAAAAGAATTGAAGCCAGGAGGTATGATTCATCATCTCAATATTTTCAAATAATTTCAGAAATATAGAAAGCTACAATAGCTATACAGAGATACTATTCCAACCAACATAGCTAGAGAGATGAGTGTAATGATGGGTGTAGTGTTGTTCAGGGATGAAACAAGTTTTTTTTTTGTAGATACCCCGCTCTAAAAATGATTCTTGTAATCGTGGAGAGCGTCAAATTTTGAAAATTATAAATTTAAAAAAAACGTGATGTCTATGCCAGAAATTATTACATTACATTTGGACGACCGAAAAGTGAAATCAAACCAATTTTCTGCCAATTCGGTTAATCGTGGCAGTTTTGAAAGAATTTCAAAAAATCTTCGATATAATGGTAGGTAAATAACAAGGCATAATTTTCTGGCAAGATGGACAGGTATGTTAGTATAGACATTTATATGTCGCCTCTTTAATACCCTAAGCAGGTCACAAACACTTTTTCGAGTAGAAATGCATGACATGAATAAGGAAAACTTTGGAAAATGCTACAGCAGTACGAGTAGCTAAATAACTTTAGAGGTGTAGACAAAAAGAATGGTAAAAACAATGGCGCGGACGGAACTAAATGACAAGACAACCGGATAGTTTCCGAATTCATTTAACGACTAATTAGTAACTGCTTCCAGAGAATGGGCCATCCCACACGAGTATTCTTGATGCAGGATGCGTACCGGTTTTCTAGGGAGGAGGTAAAAGATGCAAAGAAATATCTCTCCAAAATGTAGAGATATTACTTTACTTCTTTTACCTCTTCCTGCATCAAGAATACTCGTGTGGGATGGTCTAATGTATGTAAACGTTAGATGATAAAACAGGCTGCAAATATGAATAGAGAACATTTGTGTACAATCAGATTAAATTTTGATTTGATAGCTTTGCGCCAATAGAAGTTAGATGGTCGTATTTTTTTTAAGTCCAGCTATTATGGGGACTGTTTGGAACCCCAAAGCCCAGAAATATAAAAGCACTTTTTTTTTTAGAATATAAACGTTTTTACTGTCCGACGAATCGTTCTAGAAATATATGCAAAAAACCACTTGAAACATCAAACTTGCACAGAGAGGTGACCAAACGAAATTATATACGGGCATTCATCTAGTCTAGGGTATCATAAGAATTGGTTTTAGACCAATTTATCATTTTTAGTTGTTCTTTTCTCCTTTAAAATGTTTGTTTTCGTCATTCGTCGCCGACCATTTTTCAGAGAAAAGATTATATGATATACATAAGTAAAAATCATCCCCATTCATCTAATCCAGGCATGTAATGTTCATAATCCATACTGGAAACAATTTTCGTCTTCTGGCCTGGCAGTGACTTTCTCTAAATTGTTCATTAGACATGGAGTAACATCACATATAGTTCATGTGGATCCTGAATGAGTGTCCTTAGAAACATTTTCGTCTATCATTGGTAGGAAATTTTATTTTTGATCTGTACAATTAATTAATGATGGATATAAATTGTGAATTTGGCTTTAAATATTACCCACAAAAACTTTAGTTTTCTCGGGAGTTTCTATTTAGAACTCAATCAAAATGGGCCGACAAAATCTTACAGATGAAGGCATTGGATTTTGCCAAACAATAGTGCGAGATGCTTCATCAATTAACATTATGGGAATAAAAGAAGTAATGAACAAATTTGCATCTGAAATAAATTCAGATTTTGTTTGCCTTAAAAATTTGAAGGCGTGTAGAGAGTTGATTCGTCTTCTGTCATTGGAAGAGGCAAAGGTAAAGAATAGTCTGTATCAAGCCAATTGTTGTTAGTTCTAAGAAATTGATCCTTCTTGCGATTTCCGTGAAGCTTCGTAATTTCTTAATGTAGAAAAGTAACAATTCACATTTTGAACAGTTAAAACAACTCATTGTAATCGTTATGAATAATATGTATTGCAAACTAATAACGTAGATACAATAACGATTCTGATGAAAGATTTTTTGTAACCAAGCTTTATATAGGAAAATCAAATGAGGGTAGAGTTCACCACACCACAGATGACTATATCCATCCGCAACACGAGTGCAGAACTATATCAAATACCAACAATGTAAGTAAAAATGATACATATTACGACTAAAACACAAAAAACAGTTACTGTTCAGTTCCCAAGAAAATGCATTTTGGGATGTTTTATCATATGATAGGTAGGTACTTCATAACTATAAAACCCGCAAATAACCGCAGCTAGTTCTTACATATACAGGGTGTTTCAATAGAGCAGGAGGTGATAGTACTCACCTACCTAGGCAAACAAAAATTGTATGGCAGGGGGGGGGGGCAATATCAACCGTTTAGGAGTTACAGGTTGATTAAGAAAAAAAGCTAGCTTTTCACAAAACACCCTGTATTTTAAAAATTACTTTGCGCACGGTCAAATATAATGTGTTGTTATATGTTGTGCTGTCCCGTTTAAAAGACAGCATCAATTGTCTTTTCTTTTATTTTCAGGAACAATAGTAAATTAACATAGTTCACACGGGAATGAAAAGGCCAACGGAGACATGGTACCCACACAACACATTCAGCACACACAAACACACGCAGGGATACACACACCAAGGCACAAATTGAACAACATGCGAACACACAAATAATTATACACCCCTGCCTTAGTCTTCATGAAGAAACTCCATCCAAGTGTTATGCAGCATCGGACATTGGGAGCATACACATATTTCAATTTAGTAATGCCATTTATAGATTTAAGTAGTTACTACTGAATACTTTCTCTCTTTTTTTGTTTACTTCCATAAAAAAAAAAAAAAAAATCTAAAATTACACCAAGGCACAAATTGAACAACATGCGAACACACAAATAATTATACACCCCTGCCTTAGTCTTCATGAAGAAACTCCATCCAAGTGTTATGCAGCATCGGACATTGGGAGCATACACATATTTCAATTTAGTAATGCCATTTATAGATTTAAGTAGTTACTACTGAATACTTTCTCTCTTTTTTTGTTTACTTCCATAAAAAAAAAAAAAAAAAAAATCTAAAATTAATTATTTATTATGAAAACAGACTTAAAATCGCTACAAAATCATAACTCTATCAGCTTGTGTGGCTCGAATGATTTTTTTTTATTAATAACATTTATCTGTAATCTGTAGACTTCCCCGAATTCCATAAGAAAATGAAATAGTTAAACAAAAACAAATCTAGTAAAGACTGTTGGAAATCTCCGGCAATGGTCACTGTCGAGGAGACCCATGAAATTAAAGTTTATCGCAGGTCACTATGTCTAACTCATCAAGAAAAAAAAAATGTATATCGATATAGCTTATGAGCGTGACCCTTGCGAAACAGGCCGAAGTTCTAAAAACTACTTTGGTAAATTGCATTAATTTTCGGACTAGTCCGAAAAGAGAAGAACAAGATCATGAGGCACGATTTCTTCTAAAGCGCAGCTGGAGCACTTGTTCGGGAGCTACCAAGTCAGTCGGAAGTGTATTTAGTAAATAAAAAAAAAGTAAAAGTAAAAAGAATAGAAGAATAAAAAGCAAGAGTATTAAGAAAGAAAAAAAGGAGTTTGGAAGGGGAAAAAAGGGAAAGGAGAAGAATTCACTAAAGGAAGTGCTGGAAAGTTCTTAATATAAAACTAATAAAACAAGAAAGAAGATTTCAGAGTTAATGAAGAGGAACTCCACGCCGCCGGCAGTACCCCCCAGTTAAGTACCTAGATATGTATATTAAGAATTCACTTGGTAATTTTTCGTAAATAGCATTAAAATAATAAATTTTAAGTTGAATGTGCTTTTCTCTTTTTTTTTTGTGCTTTAATTGGTGAAAGAGTTTCGTGGTATTTCTCATTCTGGAAAAAAGAAAAAAAAAACACGTGGCGCCCATTGAGTTCTTGTACGATCTCACCCACGACCTTCTCCACTGGCAAAGCACCTTCGCATTTACGAAGAAAGTGTAACAGTTTAAGCTCATTATATGCAGAACTTTCCAACGACTGCTCAACCAGTCCCACACATCCCTCCTCTCAGCAATTACGGGGGTCTAAACTAAAAATGTCGGATGCATTTACTTTTGTTTTTACTTTGACCTTTAGTTTTTTTCGCAAAACGGTCATTAACATAACTTTTTTTTTATAAAAACTATAAACTGTAGACTCTCCTCTTTAATTTGACCTATTATACCCTATGTGTTATCTGCAGCCATTTAAGAGTTATTAGCTCAAAACCTATTCTGAAAGCTATTCTCAAATCCAAATATATTCCCTTACTGACTGAAAAACGACCGTTTTAAAAAAAAAATAGAGGTCAAAGTAAAAAAAAAGTAAAAAAATCCGAAATATTTTGTTTAAACCCCCGTAACTCTTGTGATGAGGATGGTATGCGGATGGTTGAGCAGTCTTTGAAAAGGCCATTAAGTTCTGCATACAATGAGCGTTTAAATGTGACCTTGCACCCAGTACTACGGTTGATATTGCCCCCCTCCCCTGGCGGCCTGGCATACAATTTTTTGTTTGTCTAGGTGAAAGGTGAGTACTATCACCTCCTGCTCTATTGACCTCCTAAGGGGAAACACCCTGTATGTATAATACGTAATAATATTGTGCACGAATTGAAATAAAATTTACATTACAAATTAATCTAAGATATCCTTTCTAAGTATGTATCATACAATTGACTTTTTTTTGTAATCAATGCTCAAAATCTAACTCTGATTCTCCGGTATATAGCAAAGGCTAAAAAATGTTTTTAATTTATTATTTCATCACACAATACAGTACATAATTGCCATAATGTCAGTATGTAACGTAATTTACGCTTTACTTATTAAGTACATGAAGAACAAAGTGAATAGTATTATAGTGCGACTTCAGGTAAATAATAAAACCAAAAACATATGCAATTTGCAACATTTCTAAAAGCTATTTTTGATCAGGTCTTGTACTACCATATTCTATAGTGCAACGTTCTAAAGCACTCATTCTTTGTTCTCGTTAATCCAACTTGTAACTTTGGAACCGACATAGAGAAGACCTTAATCAGTTGGTAGAGCACAGATGTAAGAATACTGATGTCCTGATGTCTTCAACAGTCATTCCTATAGTAAGCGTCCATCCCAACGCAATCAAAGAGCATATAGTAACTCACTTAACTCGAACATTTATGTTCTTCGTAACATTAATGCCTGGCTTGCAAAAAAATCAACTCACCTATGCGTAATGGCTAGTTTCTGTCACTGCGTTTACAAGGTTCTTTTCTCCATGACTAACTTTGCAGTAATTTTACCTAGTGTTTGGACTACCAACCCTATGGTTAAAGAGTTCACACATAATAAAAGACGCTGGCTTTTCATTAATGTTTCCGTATATTGAGCTTATTTACATGGTTGCCTTACAAAAATGTTTAAATCTCAACAGTCTACAATCCACCTGACTCGCTATCAACTCTCCAGGAGAGGGTTATTGCATCGATAGACAACAGTCGTTGTACTAGCTTCTGACGACGGCATTGTGTATTTATACGAATTTAATACTGATTTCCATTGATCACGTTTTCTAGCAGAAGTGTTACAGTTTTCATGCTACACTGAAATCGTTCCATTGACAGTCGAAAAATCGGCGGTATTACACTGAAAAATGCACACATCTACATGATAAATGTCACTGTTATTGAGGATCACATATCCATCTTCATCTATTACTCCCCCAAATTCATCCGGATTCACTCCAAAATCTTTCAAATTATAATATTCATAATTTTTACATTTGTGATTTTTTTTTCCCAGAAAGTTTCAATCTGACAATTTACACGGATATGAGCTACTATTGCATTTTCATCACGTTAAAAGCTGTTCCGTTGAACTCGTTTTCCATTGATTGACGTGCACTTTTCTTGAAATATCAATTGAAATTGGTATAAGTTGACTGAATGGGAATACAACAATGCTGTTGACAGCTTTCTGTCTTCTTACTGTCCTGTCCATTAACGGATTTTTTTTAACAACGTTTCGTCTTCTGTTAATGATGTACGTAAAAAATGAGTCAAATCGATTCTTATTTGGTATTTTCTACTGACTCTAGCGGTACCGAGATAAAAAATGTCTGGCTACTTTGATTTCCGAGACGAGTTATCACCCTGGTGTTCATGTTGGGTTTTTTTTTTAAATTTACATTTCATCTTGTGATACTAACAATGTTGATTTTAACTTAAATATGATTTTTGCTTTCTCTATGAGTACCTCTCGGATTATTATTGGTTCAATGTTCTAAAACATCGAGATATTGGCAGACCTATACTTATACAGCTTTAATAAGATACCTTGTTTGCTGACTATTTGAAACATTTAAAAAATCGAAAAAATAGAAATGGAAAGGGATTTGCACTGCACCTGCAATTTATTGTTGCGCTCTGAGCCTAAAGGATTTTCGAATTTTCTGATATCCAAGCGTAAAGTTATCCCAGTTTTGGGGATTTTCATTTTCATAATTTTTGGAAACTCTCTATTATCATTGTCTTACACAAAAAATTAAGGAGGAACGCCGCCGTTTTTAATTATCTACTAATCGCCAATAATTTATCTTGCTCTGGCAAGTTATTTAAAGCTTTATTTTCTGACATTCTAAGCTTCCATAGCAAGCTCTTTATGGGATTCTTCCAGGACTGCTTTGCATAAGATAATGGTTACAGTTAATCATTTTATTCAGGCTTGTCTCCCCTGTATTTTACAGGACTATGGTATTGCTTATATGATCTTGCATAGAAAGCTCTTTTCCGAGGAATTCTTTCCCACTAAAATCAAAAACACATATGGTTGTTGTCAATCATACGGGGTTTATCCAATATCTAGACAGAGCAACACCTTTTATCATTTTTATTCACTACATACGAATCATTTATTTTATTATTAGTGAAATTTTTCATTTGGATCTGGCTTCTAGTTGAGCGCTCAAAACTTTTCTCGGGGGCACGGAACAAACTTTATCTAATAGTTAGAACACAACAACATATTTTACATTTGTTTTTTTTTTATCATAGTGAACTACACTTGCGGTTATATCAATAACCACATAATTGTGATTTTTTTTTCTAATATACAGGGTGTTCCGTATGTGGGTTAGGCAAGCAAAAAATTTTATATGTGTTGCGGGGGAAATCCCAACGATTTCCAAGATAACGGGACTTAAATATATTTGGGTATGTTTTTATAGATCACGCTATAACTTCTGAGCGTTACAGCATATGATGATGACTTAAAACTTAATCGTTGGGCCTTTCTAACAGTCTATACATTTTTCAATTGCTCCTCTCCGTTTTGAGCTTATGGCTCAACAAAATTAAAATTTCGGAATTATAACTGTTTTTTTTTTTATTTAACTACTATTTTTACAAAACAAAAATCATCAACAGCAATTTTTCATATTACATTAAAAAGCCCAAAAGCTTCGTTTTAAAATGACCCATCACACTCTGTATCCAAAATGTAGCACTTCTGCGTTTTTTGCACTTTTTCTTGAACATATCCAGCAAAAATGGCTTAAAAGCTTATTCCCAAAAGTTGCATACTTTCTGGCATTTATTGAACTTTTTCGCTGGATATGTTTAGAAAAGAGTGAAAAAAGGGTTACATTTTGGGTTAGTGTGATAGGTCATTATATAAAGCGAGGCTTTTGGGTTTTTTAAATCCAATATGAATAATTGATGTTGATGACGTTTTTTTTATAAAAATAGTAGTTGAATAAAAAACATTCTAGTTAAAATTCCGCAATTTTAATTCTGTTGGGCCATAACTTCAAAATGGAGAGGAACAGGTGAACAATTTATATACCGTAGGAAAGGCCCATCTATCTAATAAATTTTAAGTCATCATCATAGGGTGTAGCTCAGAATTTACAGGGTGATGTATAAGAATATCCCTAAATATTTTTTAAAGTTCCGTTATCTCGTAAATCGTTATGCAATTTTTTGCTTGTTTAGCATGACTTTCACAGCTTTCGGACTTACGGGACACCCTGTATATTATGTCCACAACAGAGTAATATATTAACCTTTTGATTTCTCATATATACTATGCTTGCGTAATGGTTCTACTGATTTTTATATAGATAAGTTATGGCCATAGGCTATACATCTCTTTTCGTTTTGTACTTGGTTCTTTCAAGGTTTTGGTCGAGATGCAAAGAAGTTCAGGTAACTGACAATCTCACCAAGGAGTATGGTGAGCAGGTCAGTGGTGGGTGATTCAGGTAGTCATTCAGACTGGTGTCCCCATTGATATCTCTCAGCCTTTTTCTTGTTTTTTTTTCTCTATCTGCCTCCTTTTTATTCAGCGGTACAACGGTAGGTGGTTGAACAGCGAACCTAGCCCTGAGCTTGAGCCGGCAAGAAGCCTGTACCATACTCGATATAGATCATCCTCCATTGTTTCTTAACAACAACAAAAGATGCAAAAAGTAGCCATAACCAGTCATCTCTCGCTGAGTTAGAATGTCGAGAAGCGGCCACGCGGATATGACTGGCCATCTGTTTACAAACACCGATCATGATGTTAAATCAATTCATTGAACTTTCTTGATTAGGTGCGAGTACCTAATTTGTCGGCCAAAAGTGCTTATCCATGCACTTTCAACCCTAAGAAACTCTTTGTTTGGACGATGACTTCAATATACAATTCAATCTTTTGCTATTTATCGCAAGCCGCTTCTTGTATGCAGTTGCACATCCATGCTGCTAAAAATCAGCTGATAAAATTTTTTTCGATGAAGGCTCTATCGTTGCAGTCTTCACCGTGTAAAACTTGTTATGCCCTGGCTGTATAAGCAGTGAATGTGAGATTATTCTGGGGTTTGTTTCCTTTTACAACGACTTGGTATATAACTTAAAACTTTTGTTTTTCCAAAGTCGTTTCGTGGGAATTATTTTATTTTCACTGTCGATAATTTAAAGAATTTGTTGGTGCTGGTGTTCTTAAAAGATAAGCTTATCATGCTTTAAGCATGATTTGATAGCATCCTCTCATGTGGCAAAAAGAAAATGAGAAAAGCCTATATATACAAAGTTGGTGTTGGACATTACATTTTTGTGATTAAAGAACTGCTGGTAAAAAGATTATATAGAGTTTTCAAAATTGGTTAGATACATATTTATTTATTTTTATACTTCTAGCAACTACCAGGTGGCGCTGTTATCGGGGTAACTGCAATTACCCAGCAATTTTTGGGGATATAGAATACCCTGAAATTTCTCGCTCGTTTTTCGGAGTATTTTTCAGAATACTACTCAGGAAATTTGGTGACACACATGGAGTAAAAGTAAGATAATTGAAATGCCCAGTTAAATTTACTCTATAGGTATGTGTACCAAAGGTATACATAGGTATTTACCGTCCTTGTAAAAAAGGAGTCAAATGTTATCGGCAATCGAGCCTGTACGGTATTGCAGCAAAAATCGACTTGTCACAACTTTCTTCTCGGCCGGTCTTTTTAGTCGGCTGTGTGTGGGGCTCTGTAAGAATCCATGATGAATATTCTTACTGACAAAACTATCCACCGGCAGTTGACTTAACTATTATAATAACCGACACATTAAAAAACTAAGAGGTTATGTTAGATTATAAGTAAATTTTTCAACCATATTTTATTTGGGGATGCAGAACTTGTATGGAAGCAATTAAAAAAATTTCGATTCTGAAACACACAAGATTTAAAATTTAAATTTAAACTACACATTTTACGTGCGTTTAGTTTTTCGTGCAAAAGAATTACATGAATTTTGCGTTTCCTCTTGCATGAATTTACATGAAGTTTTTAGCTACTGCACCATTTTTGCAAGGAAACTGACAGCTGTCATAACCTTTTACAATTTCCAGCACCACACGAAAAGTTTTTACCCTGAAAGTTTTTGCGCGAGAAGTATACGCGAACAGACCTAATATGAATATGGTCTTCCTTCCTTAATATAATGATGATTCATTTTAGTCTAGTCTTTAGTGCAGGTGTGCACAGGGGTAGTATTTTCCGCAGGTGGGTACACTATAAAAAAAAAGTAGGACAATTCCCTAAATTTAAGACACGTTATTTCCTAAAAATATATGTCATTTTCTCTAATATAAAGGGAAAATCAGTTTAATTTCCCCAAACAAATGGAACATTCAATGGAGGTAGGTATTTGGAACCAGAAAACATAATAAAAACCTATTCCAGTTTTCCCAAGGTGGAGCTTTCTCTAATCTTATCAAAAAATACCTAAGCTTGCACAAATTGTTGCCACTCACTTTAGGTAAATTTTTTTTCTGTGTACGTAAGTTGATGTGTAATTTATAGCCGCATTTTAAATACAGAGCTTCTTGAGACCTACAAAAATTACATGTGAAATTAATTACTTTTCAGTTATTCTGTATACTGAATTATCAGTTTGTTATATAATGCTTCCCTCTCATTCTCATATAAATGCATCTGTTGTAAAAACCTTACATAAACTTTACATATTTACTTTACAACTAAATGTAGTTTTGCAGGTCTAGTACACTTCTGAATTGCTGACAAGGGGGTTATATATAACTATAACTTCAGGATGAAATTTTACGAGTTTGATACAAAAGTGTGACAGTTATAATAGTATAAAAATGGTGTGTAAATGCTGCAATACTTTTGATGTTCGATCTCATAAACCAAGTGAATAAGACTTATTACTGTCTTGGATGATACAGAGATTGCCTTCATAAAATAAAAACGGGAAAATTTGTTCTGCATGCCGGAAAGAACTAATTTCAATGCCAATCCCCGATTCATCCAGAGCCAGAGTGTCCCAATCAACGATATAAAACGTCTGCTGAGCCTGCTGGTACCTCAATAGCATTGAATGTTATTTAGGGAGACATTTCCCAAATATGAGTAACTGAGGAGCTTTTTAAAGATGCATTCGAAACTAATTTTGTCGAAAATAGTACGTATCACCAGTGAATCTCCACCGAACGTTTAAAACTCGACATGAAAATTCAGCTTGATGACTTCATCACCAGCCTCTTGAAGTTATTACGACATGTTTTGTTCACAAAACAACAAAGTCAGTACCTCAAGAGCATCAAGGTTTCAGACGACCGAGGATGTGATATTACTCGTTTTTCCATAAAACTATATATTTTTTGTATAGGACATTATCAAACGATATCGCTGGACCAGGGGCGAGGCGGACCGGCTCTGTCGTCGCGTGTACAAACAACCTAAGACTTTAAGGGACCGCGTGCAGCCTACAAACATTTTTCATCAGATTTTCATTTTATCTCGCAGAGCTATCGAATTAAAATTTGTCCAACAAAGTAATCAAAAGGCCTTGCGATTCCCTTTTTACGCAATATTTTCCGATTGAATCGTCTGCAGGCAAGAGTCTTATATTGTGTGCTTTGAAACTTAAATTATAACAAAAGCTTGACTCTTATACATATTATTGTTTCAGCATTTCTCATGCCTTTAAAATCTTTTGAACAAGTTCATTTCATAAAAGCTTTTTGATCCCGCCCGACTGTTGAGTATCGAAAATGAATACAGTGCGCAATGAGAAAAACTCTCATTCACTTAGGGAATGTGTCAGTATCAGTAGAGCCTCGAAGATTATGAAGTTCAACAAACTTCATTACCCCATTCTGGAAATGTAAATTTACTTATTTTTCCAGGTCAAATGATAAGGGAGCACGAAAAACGAGCAAGATCAACGTGCTAATTTGCGATGTTAAGATAATGAAAAGCAAGTAACATCGACTATATGTTTATACATATGTAAATATATACTTAAGCCAGGAAAGCCAGTTTGATTTATCCCAATAGATTTCAGGCATATAAAAATTGAGTCAATATCGCTAAAGCCACGTTGACTTAATTATACGCTAGCATAGCCAGTGCTAAAAATTTCATTTGAGTGTGTTTACAGAGTGATAGGAAGAATTTGTGAACAGGTTTGTAGTGCTTTGGTTTTGGAACTTCAACTGACAGAAATGCACATTTATACTTTAGAATGCTCATTAATGCAAAGAGTTGTAGTTTCAACAGTTTATTAATGTTAATTAATAAGCAACGAATGTGTTGGGGCGCCTCATCGAAAATTAGTTGTTATATCAATCAATGGGTGGGTGTTGCAAATTTCGGAAAGATTATACTATGATAGGATTGACGTTCTGGTTCAACTAAAATAATATAACTACATTTATAGTTTCAGTATGATTTCGGTACTTTATTTAGGTTGTTGTCCATTTTTCATAGATATAGAGCGTGTTTCGGGATAAATGGGAAATATTTTGAGGTGATAATACGAGTTGAGATGTATAAAAAAATTAATGGGAGGAACAGTGTTGTGCAAACAATAGCAAACGATTTAATAAAAGGAGGAATTTTTATTTCTTTCTTAATTTGAATTGACTTACAACAAAAATATTATACTTTTATCCTTTCATCAATAACCAATAAATTGACATACTTCACAAAAAACAAAAAAGATTCCATAACTGTAAAATAAATGAAAAAAAGAAAAAAACTAGCCAATTCTTATGATACCCTAGATGAATGTTCGCTTGTTACTGCTCATGACTAAAAAGCTATTATTTTTAAAATGGAGATATGGAGAGCGGACTTTTTTCTTTTTTGTCCACAGTCTCCATTTCAGTTGAAATTCAGACAAATATCTCTCCTAGGATCTTTAGGAAGAGGTTTTTCCGTAATTTAATCCAGACTTAGTAGTTTGTGTTGTGGCACTTTGGCGTATTTTGTTCAATCCCACCGTTCATGTAATTTCTTGTATAGGTATGTATATCTCGAGTCGTACTACCACATCTCAAAATGTTTCGCATTGATTCCAAAACACCCTGAATGTACTTATGTAAATATATAGATAAAAATAATCACCAGCGGGACTTAACCAGCAAAATGGGCAGCCACCAGCGCCTTTTCCTATACTCCGCTTAACTTTAATTTTTTCAGTAATGGAGAAACTTCAATCTCACATTTAGTTCATCCTGAAAAATGATATCTATCCTCATATGGCCACCTTTTTATGTCTTTTAATTACCCGCTTTTAATTTATTTTTGTGTGAATCCTGGGTTCCTGACTATTCCGGTCGAGCTCCCATTTGTGGATATCAGAAGAAAATTAGACGTGGGATTCAAACCACCGTATTTCACATTTATAATTTTGTGCTCCTACCAACTTTTACCTTTTCGAGGCATCGATCCCAGGCATGTGGAAAAAATTTAAATTAAGAGAGAAGTTTATGCTTAGGCAATTGATAATCTTTATTACCAATGGAATATAATTAAGAAACCCAGAAATAAATATGAAATTCAAATAACAGTTATAATAAAAATAAAGCTTTAAAGATTTTGGCTGTGCAAAAAAATAAACATATTTAACAAAAAATCAAATACTCACAAAAACAATTTAATATTAAAAAACGCAATTAACAATTATAAACTGACATAAGCAAGGTTATTAATATTTTGTATTACTGCCTTATGCTTTTTGCACGAAACTGTTTTGGCAATAACTTTTAAAGGTTTTCCTTCGCTTCTTATAACTTCTAATGAACAATGTTTACTTCGGCTCATTTTTCTTCGAAATTATTTAAACAGAATTTTATTTTTTTATTAATGCTTCTATTTGCTTTGTATACTTAAAAGGGGGGAAAATAATGGGTAAAATTCGCTTCTGTGCCTATCATTTTGCACAAACAAAAAATACACTTCTCCTCGCAAAAGTGTCTGGTTCACTAAACTCAATATTAGATGTGTTCTTTTGTGTCCGCAGAACAGGGCTACACAAAAGAACGCCTCATACATTTTCATAGAAGATTTATAAATGAAGCGACCAGTACAAATAGTTCGCTTCAATCGACAGAAAAAAAATCGATCGATCTTTTTTAGGATGTAAATAAGGAAACGACTTTTTAGAGTGATCGTGTGCTTATTATTTTGCACAGCAGTGTACATACCTACATAAAATTGTTTTTTTTTTTTTTTTTTTTTTTTTTTAATATATTATTAAGCCAAGCTCAGGGGATACCCTATGATGCAAAGCACAGCATGGCAGGAAGGAGATAGGGAAAGGATTAGGGGATATGAGGAAAGTGGCGGAGGTGCCGATGTATGTCGCCCTTAAACTTCCGCAGATTGTATGCCGGAGGAAAAACAGAAGATGGTAAGCTGTTCCACATTCGCACTGTTCGGGATAAAAAAGCATCTCTGAATTTTACTGTACGGCCGAAAGTAATTTGAAGGGTTAAAGGATGTGCGCGGTTTGCAGCGCGAGTATTGCGTGCAGGAATCATTCTACAAGGGATTAGACTAGATATTTCATCAGAACATTGACCATGCATATAGCGATAAAGGAGCGAAAGGCATCCAACATTGCGGCGGTGCTCGAGTGAGTCGATATGACAAGTTATTGCCAAATCGCCAATGAGCTTGAAGGCTCTCTTTTGGACAATATCCAATGAAGCTAAGGCTGTGCGACCAGCCCCGGCCCATATATGGGAGTTGTATTCCATTCTAGGTCTAATGTAGGACTTGTAGAGGAGCGCTAGATTTGACGGGCTGAAATATTTCTTACACCTTTTCAGAAATCCAAGACATTTCGATGCTTCTTTGGCAACAGAGAAGATGTGATCTGTCCAGTTTAACTTACTGGAAATATTAATGCCAAGAATGCTTAGTGACGGTGAATCAGAAATGAATGCTCCATCAAAAGAAACGGGTGTGGTTAAGTTATGATCTTGTTTTAATGAGATAAGACAGCTTTGGGACTTTGATGCATTGAATTCGACGCGATTCGCTTTGCCCCAAGCGAGGATATTGGCAAGATCGTTATTCAATGATCTAGTCATGCAATCTCGTTTAACACATGCAGCATTCCCCCTGGATTCTGCAAGAGTGTCAAAGGAGTAAGCGAAATCAAGAGTACTGTCATCTGCGAAACTATGGATGGGATTGAAAGTAAGGGAAAGCAGATCATTAATGAAAATTAAAAAGAGAGTTGGAGAGATAACAGAGCCTTGAGGTACACCGGCATTTATGGGATGCGGTTCAGACGTAACGCCATCTAATACAACACGTATTTCGCGACTAGATAGGAAACTTTCAATCCATAATACAAGAGGAGGGGAGAGACCAAGTGCTTTGAGTTTGGCTAAAAGGGCTGGATGCCAGACTCTATCAAAGGCTTTTGAAATATCTAGGGCAACGATTTTAGACTCACCAAAATTGTGAAGACTACGATTCCAACGTTCCGTAAGAAAGGTCAGCAAGTCTCCAGATGAGCGTCCAGCTCGGAAGCCATATTGGCGATCGTTGATGAGATGATTAGTTTCTAGATACTTCATTAATTTTGAGTTAATGATAGATTCAAAAACCTTTGAAAGAATCGAAGTGATGGCAATTGGTCGATAATTTGAGGGATCGCTACCCTCTCCTTTCTTAGGAATAGGCTGAACGTGAGCTAGCTTCCAAGCAGTTGGAAATTTTCCTGTCGAATAAGACAAGTAGAAGAGTTTGCGCAGAGGTTTAGCCAAGGATGAGGCGCAGCTTTTAATTAACAGGGGCGAAAAACCATCAGGACCTGCGGCTTTGGAGACGTTGATCCCCTTAAGGACCCTGACCACATCCCTCGTACGAAGGTGTATTGGCTCTTGTACACATTCACACGGGCGATGCAAAACAGGTGTTTGTGAAGTTGGTGGAAGACGAGAATTTGAAGCGAATCTAGCAGCTAAAATATTAGCTTTATCCAGGGAGTCAACAATCACTTCACCATTATTAAGTAGTGAAGGTATAGAGGAACTGGTGAAATTGTTCCTGATGGTTTTGACCAGGGACCAGAAACCTTTGCTACCTTTGCGGCTTGTCAAGATTCTTTGTCTAATATTCTGGTCAAAAAGAAATTTTTCTCTCTGGATAATGGACTTGCAGGTGTTCCGTGCAGTCTTGTAGACTTGTTTCATTTCCGGACATGGATGCAATTGATAGGCGCGAAAAGCAGACTCTTTCGCTTTTATAGCTTGGTTGCACTTATCGTTAAACCAGGAGCGATCATGCTGTTGTTGAGACCTGCTGTAAGAATACGGAATGTATTCACGCATGCCAAGATTTAGTATGTTACTAAATTGTAATGTGCATTCATCAACATCCCTCGAAGCAAAACAGACCGACCAATCAATTTCTTTAAGATACTTATTGAGACTTTCCCAATCAGCATTCTTATAGTGCCAAAGAAGCCTACTTGTAGGTGGAGCAGTTGGTCGGCACAGGTTTGAGGTGGTAAATTGAGCCGTGATTAAACAATGGTCTGAATTTCCAAGAGGGGAACCGACTGAAATGGAATATTTGTCAGGATGAGATGTTAGAAACAAGTCGAGTAAATTAGCTTTATCTCCAGCTGCATCAGGAATTCGCGTTGGTGCATCCACTAGCTGTTGCAAATTAAATGATTCACAGAAGAGTTCAACGAAACGGCCCGCAGGACTTGTGGTAGAAGAATGTCTGAGCCACGGTATATTATGAACATTAAAATCGCCTGCCAGGACGATTTCGGAAGAGGGGGAAACAGAAAGCAAATGATCAATATTGTTGGAGATATTGTCAAATACGAATACCGTGTCGTCATCAGACATATTTGGGCTGCGATAAAGGAAACAGAAGTATATGATGTGCTTGTGAAGTTTGAACCTAATCCAGATATAATTAAACTCTGGATTAGCAGAAGGAAAATCTTGAAGAATAGTAAAGGCCACATCATTCCGAATATATACTGCGATCCCTCTATGCTGAGAAAAAAGAGGCACGAAGCTGTAACCAGGGACGTGATACTGATTAATATCAGCATCAGAAACGACCTTGGTTTCACTTAGCGCAAAAATTGCCGGATTTGCAGAAATCTAAAATAAAATTCTGCATGCTGAAGGCAAAAACAAAAAAGCAAAAAAGAAAAAAAGCGACACACAACAACACAAATATTTGGGCGCCACCAGCAGCAGTCAACGACACAGCGAGGTAAAAAAAAACAACAATAGTGTTATGCCTATTGCTGCTTTCAATACCTCAGACCGTGCAGTTCAATGACCACAGCTGAGTGCACCCGGATTGCTGATCAGTGACAAGTGCTAATGCATTTGCACTGATCACAGATGAAGCGAAGGAAAGGAAACGTTACCGTGCTGCTGGCTTATAGAATGTTGATAGGGCATGCATAGAAGAGCCCTTCACTTGGCGGATAAAATTTAATTTTGATAATTTATTTATTGAACGATCGCGTCGAATTTTAAAAAATTATAGTTAACGATTTATATGGAAATTGTTTAACACAACACTACAACTTGTTTTAAATTAATTCATTAGCTATGTTTAGATTAATCGATTAGATCAACAACACGAGGCAACATCCGATCGGATTGACTCCACGCACTCGACTCTATCTAAATCCGCCGAAATTTGATTTGAAACTCCTATACACATTTCTAGTGAAATTACATTAAATTTCCTCTGGTGAAAAGATTTAATAATTTTGCAGCAGTTTTTATATAAAATTCATCTTCCAACAGGATAATTATCCCAAAACATATACGCCGTGTAGCCAAAAATTGTATGGAAAGAGATCTAAAAAGAAAGATCTAATAACCTCCTAAGGTCCATTGCATTTATGAGATTATCTAGAGTGATAGCTACCAAAAAGCCAGCGAAATCGTGTAGGTGACTCCAAAAAAGCCTTGTTTCGTAATTACAAAACTGTAGAAGGTACGTATGTATGTCAAATCGATTAGAGATAATTAAAGCGAAATGCACCAGACAAAGTATTGCGAATTTTTTAAACAAGAATTGAATTGAATTTGTTATTTCTCTCGGAATTGAATATTTTTTATTTCTCTGTACTATATTTTTATAAACCATAGTTAATAAATCGTCTTTGGAGTAGAAGAACTTTTAAGAACGTTTTATTTTTATAGATTCTATTGGGTCGTCAAGGATGAAATTTGTAGAAAAAGATAGGAGCCGATCTGTTTACCAATCTAGGCTGTTTTTCCTTAAGTTTTTGCATCATTTCGTCCAGTTGGTTGCAGCATATTTCTGTTGAATAATCTAAACTTCGTGTTTTAGTCATACACATATTACGAAAGTCCCCCCACTTTGCTTTAAATGGAGGAACTGTGTTAATTATGTTAACACCTTCCGGGGCCACTAGGTGTGGTATAAATAGCTCTTAGGAGTGCAACTAAACACATTGACATAATAAATATTTACTAATTATTTTATTTAACTTGATATTCAGTCTTTCTTACTGAAATTAAATAAATGTGATGTGGCGAATGCGCCGCATATAACTAAACAATAGATTATGACTAGCAAAACAGTTTAAAACCCTGTTAACTGATTATCAAAAAGTTCAATTCACTTACAATTCGCTAAAAACTGGACAAAACAAATTAATAATGAAGATAATAATTTTAAATATTCCAATTTTACTAGATGCCTTGTAGAAAAGCTATCAAACTATAGTTAAATTTTAATGTAATCTATTTAGCAAATAAGAAAAGAGTTACAGCCAGACAATTTCTATATCCAAATAGTAAACAAAAATTAACTGTCGTGATTCGTATTGGGATTTCTGTCCTAGAAATTGCGGAAGTATCTCCTCAAAATCCATTTCTGTAAACAAGATTTCCTAAATATATATATGCACACACGATGATAAATAAAACAGAGTAAACACCGTTTAAGTCTCATAAGCGGATTAACAGAATTATATAATATGTTATATCACATAAGTAGCCCCCATAAATAACCCTTCTCTCCAGAGCTTACATTAAATAATACTATATTCGTTTCCGTTGTCCTTAATGAAATTCAATCGAACAACCCAAAATATTCACTTATTCCTACACATATGTACACTTACGTGTTATATAATATGACACATTTCTCTGGTGAATGACGAAATCGATAAATCTCTATATGACTAGCAATCGTCCTTGACACAAGGTAAACAACAGCAGCAGCAGCAACTGATTTGTATAATTATTTCATTTCAGACTATTCTATACATACGAATTGAGCGTTCTATTTTCGGGTTGCTGAATTATAATTTCCTCTTAGCTGTTATCTTATTGGCTTGAGCAGAACTAATATTCTTTCTTCATAGGGAAAACTTGTGTGTTTTATTAAAAGGACACAAAGTTCTTCTATTCGTTGCACCTTTTTCGAGGTGGATTAATATTTGCAAATTTTATTACCACAACCTGCTATTGCAAATTCAAACAGAATATAAATATTTCATGAACGTGACTGCAAATATAAAAAGATCATTTCTGTGTTGATAGATTTGTTTACATTTCTGAGATCGAAGAAAAAATACGTTTGGTAAGTGGATTAGAATTGTGGGGTGGGCGGTAAACTTATGAATGGCTTCATTGCACGCAACAATAGAAACGAATTTATGACGGCATTGAAACAACCTGAATGGAGGCAACGAGTCGCTAAGAATGAGTTGATAATTGAATTGAATAACTTGATAATGATTGAATAGAATGGGGAATACAACATACATACTGTTATTTAAGCCAATTAGAAGCCGGCAAAAAACAAACTAAGAACTTATAAGCACGCATGCTTTGAACATTTAATTGAGAACATGAAGTCTTTCATTAGGAGTAATTGTTCCTAGGCTAAAAAAAAATCTCTGATGAAACACGAATGGCTGCGTACGTGAAATTAATACAAGGTATTCCGTACTGTTATGCATGTAACATATGTATGGCTATCTCTTGACAGGTAAACAAAACATTTTATGTGTGTGTGTGGGAGTGTGAGGGGGGAGATTTGAGGGGTTAAACATATTTTCTTCATAATGTATTATGAATAACCCTATAGCTACCGAGCAATATACCCTATGGTGATGATTTAATCATTCTTAGAGAAATAATCGTCGAGACTTTCCAACTGTTCACATCTTTTCCTTTTTGATAGAGTGGTTGAGTTGCGAACACCATCTGTTATATTAGGGCTCAAATTAGTAATTTAAAAATAACGTACTGGGGTTAAAGGTAAGTGTGCCTGCCGTGTTGAATCCTTCTATTCCGACTATGTTGGGAAAATTTCGGATTTCGAACATAGTGAAATTTTATTTAATATAACTGTACTTATAATAAGTAAATGAAATCATAGAGCATACACACTAAGATTGTCATTCCGATTTTAACGCATAGAAGATACCCCGTAGGTACGAGTAATTTGTTATCATCCCATTTGAATTCCTTTTAACTGAGGGATATCATTAGAGAGTAGCATTCGTTTTGAGCTCCGAAATGAACAAAGCTTGAGCTCTAGTTTTTAGCTCAGAGTGAGTATAAGGGGATGAATGCTTTTTAGCTCAGTATGATCATAAATGCGACATTCATTTATAGCTCAAAATAATTCTAAATTGAGCTCTTCCTTATCCTACTGAAATAAAATAATTTGAAAGAAAATTCAATTATAACTCAAAAAAATCATTTTGGCGACGTTATGTAAAACAACAAGAAGAACACCCCCAGGTCTGAACTGAATAACAAACATAAATAGAATAAAATGTGACTCATGAAATGCGCGCATAATTTAATTCTAACTCACTCCATTATCTCTGCTCCAGAATTGCTCCTTTTGCAGTTTTTTTAGAGAAATATTGAAATCTAACTTCTAATTTTCTTACTGGATAGTGACGGCCGTATAAAACTAATTGGAAACCCACACATAATATTGAAAAGCATTTTGATTGTTGCATCTCCGTCTGTCTCTGAACACGGTTAGTTAAAGGTTGAAATTAGCAGACGGCTCTTTTATAAAATATGAAAATGGGCGAAATCGAACACTCCTCCGTAGTGTAGTCATACAAAAATTTTATTTTTCAATATACAGATATTTGGGTAATTGATGAAAACTCTTAGTAGGCAGAAATTTCTTACATACGGTCTGTCCCAGACGTCTATAATGTAGTGAGTCCAACAACAATTGGTGCTCGTGCAGTAGTCCTGATCTGGATCTAATTCGAGGGCATGTGTTGTGGCCACAAAAACTTTCACGTGACCTTGTTGCCTCACCTGAGTGCCAGTACAACCACTTCCCATTATAATAGTAAGGCAAAGAGTTAAGTATGCGAGCTCTAAGTGGCTGTGGACCAATGATAATCACATTGTCTGAGAAAGCAACTGCTGGAGCTCATCTCTCTAGCAAATTTGGTTATGAAAATTCAGGTAAGGCTGGTTCTGATAAACGAAGATAACCAACCAAACTTTTTCACCAGCAGAAGACAGGAAGCCATCGACGGAGGTGGACGGGTGGATCTACTGCGAAGCTCACAGTGACTATAAAAGGCTTGGCCAGACTATTTTGAGAAGGTCAGATGGCCCCTTTACGAAGTCGAAGGAAGAAATCTGTAAGCATCTGCTGTCGCCGCACTTCCCAGATGGTAGGCTTGACGAAGGCCTACAAATATGTAAGTGTTAAAATTTCCCTACCACACTGCACTGGTACTGATCGTGCGGTGATTAATGTTGAGAAAGTGAAATGGTCAATTTCGACCTTCTCGGCTTTCAAGGTCCGGGTCCAAACTAAATTCTGTTTGTGATCCTGCCAAAAGCGGAGAGCATAGCGCTGGTTGCTTACATTCACACTATTTACAGGGCACGTATCGAGTTTGGATACCTCCTTGAGGGATGGAGAAAGGTGAAGGTTGGCTTCGTTCCGAAGCTTAGTAAGCAGCATATATAGGTCCGAAGAGTTTCTGCACCATAAGCCGTTTCTCATTATTTTTTAAATGCCTGAAGAAGAAGCTCGTGGATGAACATATTAAGGGAGTAGCCTTAAAAGCATACGCCTTAAACACCTCACACACACGCATACCGAAAGGGCAAATCAGTTGAGACGACTCACCATTCATTGGTCACGGTCACTGAATGGGAACTGAATCGTAATCTTTCACCCTTGTTGTAGTTTTATACATCGAGGGGGGCCTTCGACAGGGCTACCTTTGATTTGCTATGCGAGCTCGTCGTCGGCATGGTGTGGGTTGTACTATTGTGCCAAATGCTAAGATGACGCAATTTACCTGTTGAGTTCGGTGCTCGAGCATCAGGCCTCAATACTGCTGAGGACATGATATGACGACGAACCCAAGGAGGACCAGCCACGTTAGTTAAGTACCTCAGTGTCTACATAGATTTGAAGCTGAAGTGACGGATGCATGTATATAAGAGAAGGTCAACGCAGCTTTGCTTTACTCAATGCATGTGAACATTTGACTACACATGAAATCGAGTGTTGTACACTGGATGTGCACCTCGATAATAAGACCCATGCTCACATATGCCTCTTGTATATGGTATTCGAGAACGCAAGTATAGATTACGAACCGAAAGCTGGCCGTGCTGCAAAGGTTTGAAGGTACATGTGCTGGTGTTTATTATCTCGAGCCTGACATTAAGTTGCGGCATGCACTTGGAAGACTCACTACTATTTTCCAAGCTAAGATCTTCGCCATCACAACAGCAGTGAAGGTGGCCCTTGATATAGAAATAAAGAGAAAGGACATTGCTCTCAGGACGTTTTTGGATAAGCTGTGTATCGATAACACGGTGTCTCTACAATGGGTACTTGAGCACATTGGAATCCTGGAGAATGAGAGGCTGCTGGCTGCTAGCCAGGTCCGACTCTAGTTTTCCCTATCTTGGAATAAAACCTATTGTTGGCGTTGCCACATCAGTGACCGCAGGATCATCGTGGAATCACAAAACGATCCTTTGAGAAGAGTTAAGCAAATGTGAGCACACGGACAATAATAAAAATATTAATAGAAACTATTCACTATAGACCAAGAGCTAGTGACCAATTTTAGGTGGTCATTTCAAAAGTCACGAAACTTTCTACAGTAAATCCTCTATACCTACTGAAAATGAAAAGCCACTTCTGGCAGCCCTGTGTGGCCGGGGTAGACTACCCTAAAATTTTAAGGAGGGTAAGAAATAAGATTTATTTTAGTTAAAGTATCAGTCATAAAATTTTAGGAAATTACTTTCGACAGTATTTTGTCTTCATGGAATTTTTGCCAGAGCATTTACATCTCTCCCTAATTGTTGACAGAACGCTATAAATATTTATAAAAAAAAAAATCCATTTTTGTCATTTCATCAGTCTTCAAATTTTAACAGAATCAATAAAATAAATAAACAATTAATAATATACAATGCCAGAACGAAATTCCATCACCCAGAGCGAAAAACGTGTCCGTGCGAGTGCAAGTAAAAAGTAATATGGAAACCTGCGGGTTAGAGGGAAAACACATGTGGAGAGTAAAATATATAGAAGTTGAATATATACAATTTAAGAAAAATTTTATTATACTAATTAAAAAATACAAAATTTATGTTTGTGGGATTATTAATTGTTTAATTGTCTTCATCCTCATGTGCATCATATTGGTCGCCGTGATCCTCAATGAATACAGAATCATTTAAATCTTCTATTAACTGATTTTGAGGCTCTAATATTCTAATTTTTTTAAATTGTATATATTCAACTTCTATATATTTTACTCTCCACATGTGTTTTCTCTCTAACCCGCAGGTTTCCATATTACTGTCTTACTTGCACTCGCACGGACACGTTTTTCGCTCTGGCAGACTGTTGGTGATGGAATTTCGTTCTGGCATTGTATATTATTAATTGTTTATTTATTTTATTGATTGTGTTAAAATTTGAAGACTGATGAAATGACAAAAATGGATTTTTCTTTTATAAATATTTATAGCGTTCTGTCAACAATTAGGAGAGATGTAAATGCTCTGGCAAAAATTCCATGAAGACAAAATACTGTCGAAAGTAATTTCCTAAAATTTTATGACTGATACTTTAACTAAAATAAATCTTATTTCTTACCCTCCTTAAAATTTTAGGGTAGTCTACCCCGGCCACACAGGGCTGCCAGAAGTGGCTTTTCATTTTCAGTAGGTATAGAGGATTTACTGTAGAAAGTTTCGTGCATTTTGAAATGACCACGTAAAATTGGTCACTGGCTCTCCCTCTACTATGAATCACAAAAATTGGCAATTATGTGGAAGGAAACATAACTTAAAATGCTTTTATGCTTATGCTAAGAGCCACTTACTTTTGCGTGTTCATCGGAAAATATCACATCGTTTATATTGTCACTCAATTCTATAGACTGATATCTTGCAGTCGAAGACATCTATTCAAGTCGCAGCCCAATTTATAATATGTAGGTACATATTACGTGTCCAATATTTATTATCTCTTTCACTTTCAAATAGCGTGATTATTACAACCCTCGGCTTCGGTTCTTCTTTCATCAATTAAGCTGCGTATATGAAATAATGGTTATTATGCGTCCACATCAATGACAATGATAAATTTCTGTTTTACACCTGCTTTCACAGTTTACGTACTTAATCCGTGCACTGACATAAATGCATTTTTTAATGCGGAAAGTCCACAATAGGACGTTCACCATAAAATCCATTTATCTACTTGTAATAGGATAAAAATCAATTTAATTTTAGAGAAGGAAAGGTAGGAGGGGTGAGGGGGTGTCCTTAGCTAGTTTGCTGTATTTTCACCCAAAGTTCCACACTTTTACTGGAATCCATTATAAAACTTCATCCGATTAGTTTATTTTCCAATTTATCACAAGATCGGAAGTTTCGATGTCTTTGCATTTCACTCCTAATCCGATTAAGAAGCACAAACAATTTTGTTAGCACAATTTCTGTGCTGTTTGGTTACCAAGCGTCCCAAGCAAAGTAAATTATCACTTGAGGCCCAAGATACCATAGAATTAACTCTTTATAAACTTGATTCATAACAGAAGTTAATTTATTTTATGATAATTTCCTAACATTACAAATAAAACCCGGGCATCGGACAATTTTTTGATTCCCATTCCAGCAGATTATCAGTGATGGGGATTTCTGATGAATTCTGAAAAACATGGTTTGTTAAATTTTCTTTCGACATTGAGAAAACCTATGTATAGATTTGATGAGTTACCTCCAAGTCTGTTAAGTTCTCATTGTCCCATAATATTTCGAAGGACAGGATTCAGGGTTTGAACCGAGTCCTTGTAATTATTAAACTCAAAAAGAATTATCAGTGATGTAAGGTAAAATAAATTTAAAAAACACTTGGCAATTTATATTTCCAGTGTAAATTTATTTGTCATTTTATTACAAAAAGAAGAAAGAGTAGTCGTTTAGCCTTGATAATGTGTTAATCGTACGAAACACATTGGCTTAATTTTGCAATAAAATGACAAATATATTTTACACTGTAAAACATAAGTTTCCAAGGGTTCTTTTAAATTTATTTTACCTTAAATAATGCGTAATATGTTTCAACAAGTAAATAAGAATTATCAGTATCATTAGAAAGCATTCATTGTTTGTATAAAATAAAAAGAATTCAAATTATCACCGGAATATTTATTACAATTGATTCTTTCAAAATGGCCACTTTGTTGAGATCTTCACTTTTTTAGGCGATAATACTTAGAATATAATATGTGTGTAGAACAGGAAGACTTTAAAAGCCGTCAATAAAGATTGTCATCATTTAGCTATATAAAAGGAGAAATTAACATCACCTTTCATATTTTGCAATCCATATGTGTTTCTCCTTAACTCATCTTTTATTGTCTCCTTTTTGTCTATATTTTCTCATGAGTTAACAAATCATCAATCATGGAGGAAGTGCCGCTGAAGATTATTAACATTATTTCTTTCCTATTATGTTGAACCCTTAATGGTTCAAAGGAAGCAGAATCTTCCAATCTGGTGTGTCAACACTTCGCGTAATATCACGATTGGGTCAAACACCAGCACTTTTGATCACCAATTACCCCCATTGTACCATAATTGCAACATTATATCATATTATTCATGTAAGTAAAACAACAACAATGGATCGCGCATTGTTGTTGTTTTACGTACGTAAAATTGAACCGGATCAGATCAGAGAGATAAAAAACGCAGCTATTATTACACAATTAGCATAGGTCAACATTATTTGGATTTACGGTACTGATAAAATAAACCAATCCTTTTAGATGTTTCAGCCAACCAACATTGTATTTTTGATTTGGCAATAAATCTGTTTAACGGCATATAAAACTCTTTAACGGTTGGATTTTTAGTACAGTAGCTTATTGTCATTTACAACACCATATCCAAAAAGGCCCCTTAAAATTTACTCCTTGTGCTTCTCTAGTGTTTGCCTCCCTTTTTCCTGCTTGTTTCCTTTTTGCAGGCACTCGTTCCAACAGTGGAACTTGTGGATGAAATTGAAGCCTTAATAAACGACCTCAGATTTTTATACCCTAGATGAAATCTATAGGGTATACTAAGTTTGTCATTCCGTTTGTAACACCTCGAAATAATGATGGTAGAGCAAAATGGATTGGACACCCACGCATAATATTAAAAGTTATTTTGATTTTTTCATGTCCTTAAGGTCTGTCCGTCGTCTGTGCGCTCGATAGCTCGAGAACGCGTATACATAGAGAGCTGAAATTTTGTACACGGACTTTAAAAAAAAAAGTAAAATTAAGTTCGAAAATGAGACAAATCGGGCAACTCCTTCGTGGGGTTGCCATACAAAACTTTCGTTTTTCACTATATATTTGGACACTGCCTGAGAACGCATCGATATAGAGAGCTGAAATTTGGTACATGATGTTTTCATTGTACTAGCAAATAAAATTTCAAAAATCGACTAAATCGGGCAACTCCTTCTTGGTGTTGCCCACTGACATATATATAAATGGACTGCTTGATCTCCTGTTTCATGTGGCACCAATTTTGATTTCAGAAAGTATGCTCTCACTGTCAATGCTACCAACTGTCGTAAACTAGCGTTATATTTAAATTATTTGGGAATTTACGTATATGCATGTCAGTGGGATTTACCGAATTTACCATAAAAGTATTTGGGACTATTTGTATCGTTAAATTTTATTTATGTCTGTGTTGAAGGAAGTGTTTTTTACAAGGATTTTTACAAGCAATTGCTCATTCCTAATCGTTACAGTTCAGTGGGAAAGTATGCTCTCACGGAAAGAGATAGGAATATGAAAGTGGTGCCAATTGCTTTCATGCATTTTTGGTTCAACAAGCAGTCCATTTATATACATGTCAGTGTTATTGCCATATAAAAATTTAGGATTCTTACACATACTGTCAAAACGATCAGTCCAAGCCATTTTTATTGTACGGAAAGCTTCTTCAGAATACGAAATCCTATAAAATTGGTTAAAATCATTTTCTTTCTGTATGACAAACCGTTCTAGATATATGTATATGCGAAAAACCACTTCAAAAATTAAACTTGCACAGAAGGGTGACAATACGAAATTTCATACGGACATTCATCTAGCTTTTTTACTTCTTTTTCCTTAGGTCGTTATCCTTCATAGTAACGTTGTTACATCGGATTGCTTCTTTCTCTATCTCTCTCTATCCTCTTCTTTGCTCGATAAAGTTCCAACATCCTTGTCAGAAAGATGCTAAGTATACGCTTTCGTCGCAAGCCTTCTCTTATCCTCGATCCTGTGCTTTTATTCTTGCTTTCTTATTATTGCCTTGTTCTCAGCAAAGTTAACTTAACAAGTTAGGACCCAGAAGAGTTTTCCGATTATTTTACATTTAAAATGCACACGGGAAGAAAAGTAAGAAAAAAAGAAAAAAATCAAACTCTCTTTAAAACTTTTATGAATAAAGATTAAAAATGGTGAAAGCGCAAATTGCATGCAACGAAACAGAATGGCAAAGGATTCATTTTCGTAAATAAATGATAAGGGACGGAGTTTTCACGTTTTACTCTCAAAAAATGTTCCCGCGCTTTTGTGGAAACCGGTTTTCTGTGAAATCTTATGAGAAATATCCAATGTTTTTTATAGCATAACCAATGTTTGTTAGTGTAATTTCTATGTTTGAGCAGCACGTGCTTGTGTTTATATTCGTTTTGCTCTGAAGAGATTAAGTGGGAGAAATTCATGTTAGATTCTTTGATATTTTCAGGAAAAATGAGAATTTCATTTGAGAGGAATTTTATATCTCCTTTCTGCACCTTCGCGAAATTTATATTTTTCTTAAAATATAGAGGAAGTGTGACCTGATGTACATTATTAGTTTGGAAGGATTTTGAAGGTATTCAATAAGATTTTGTCGTTCGGGTAATCCTACGTTCTCTCGATTTTTGTGAATAACTCGTTGTCTCAGTCGCACTACAATAATGCATAGCCAAGTTCCTTTCCCCATTCATGCAAAAGACGAAAATGAGATTACCTGTTTCGGTCTAAAAAACACGAAAATTCCAATTTGGTTCGGCTGTGTCCTATCTTCTTAATATTAGGTTATCTTTGGTTCTCAGGTTCGGCAAGGAAATGTTTCTCCTTCTCCGTGTCCCAGCAGCTTATACATACTCCTCGATAACGACACTTTCTGAAGATGATCTCGCTATCTGCTTATTTCCAAGATTAACAATCATTTTATTGTTCTTAAAATACGCAGTTAGTCACATGTTATTTAGGTTTGAGTTCAATGTCATGTGAGAACATGCCCTTGCTACATACATATGTACATCATTACATAATTATGATTACCTGTCAACGATGTTGAAAATTTCTAAATAATTGATCTTATCCTGAATCAACTAGGACCCTCTTTGTCTTTCAAATAGCTCTAAGGGCAATTCAGTTAATGCGCGCAATAATTTTGCAAGCAAGAGTACATACATTAATGATACATAGGACATACAATTGGAATGGGTAATTGCCATGGGGATGGGACTCTGCCGTTGACTTTATTTTACAACACTTTTCAATTATAGTATTCAGAGGAAATGTTACCCTCGGAATATTGTCCTTTCATCCTTTTATTCTACTCTTTATCTTACAACGCCATTGTTTTAAGAACTTCCTGTCGTCGAGAAGATTTCTAGCTGATTTTTCATTATAAGCCACTTCGTTTGTGAGAAAAAAATGAAAAGAAATTAACGTGAAATAGGTTTTTTTAATTTGTGCTACTCATGAAAAATTCCCTATATCATTTCCAGTTTAACCTGAAAACGATGAAAAATACTATTGTTACTTTTCATTGCAAAAAAAAAATCGCTTTCAATGATAGCATTTAACTACCACAGTCTCTACCACAGTCTGTGAAATTACTGCAGAAAATAAAAGAACTATGTGGGCTTTGAAACGCTTACAATTCCTTGGGTTCCTGAAGACATGCAGTGATTTAAGCACTATGGTTCTTGGTGGAAATTGTGTACTACTTGCATTTCATGGTGGGCTGTCTGGCGGGGACTGAAATTTATGCTTCAACGATGTCAGAATTTTAGCTTAGAGAGAACATCCAGAGTTCTTCTTAAGGGAATGTATGTAGAAGATGCTATGCAGACAAAACCATTTTATAAGCTCCATTTGCGAACAACTTTTGTGACCTAAGGTAAAGACTATACATACATTTACGACAAAACATCGAGTGGTATGAAGAGTTTTTCAGTCGACTTTTATCCCTTTTATGGTTGCACACATCTATTATACATGACACCGCGTGTTGTTAAGATAAATAACATCAAACCCATGAAGCTTATTTCCTGGACGGTTTCCATAATAAGAAAATATAATACCATTGGACTCAGGGTTCAGCACCAAGCTTCATCAACAAGCAGTCGATCACCCGAATTTAAGTAAAACTAATCTAAATTTGCCTGTGATAACTGAATAATATTCAAACAGACGGACGCAAAAGTAATTTCATAAGAGTTGATCTTTTTAAGAAGAGTTGTATTATAAGTTAATACAAAAAACATTTTTTTTTTAGCAAGGCAGTTTTTCTATCGCCTACGACTCAATACTGACTAACTCCAATAATATCAAAATTTTAGCTTTAGATACCTAAAAGTTCGGAGAACCTAGAAGTTGGTGGGGGAGGGGGAGGGGGGGGGGGTTGTATTACGTGTATTCTACGTGTAGAGCTACATCTTCTATGGGATAATTCTTTCTTGTATATCATTTTTTTCAGTTTTCAATATTTTTCAACATGTGATTTAGTTTTTTTACGCTGGTCGCCACATAAAATGTATTCATTATTTTTAAATATTAAGAATATATTTACATTTTACTTTATTCGAAAACGTTCGTGTTGATTCATACGTAAAAATACAGATGACTTACAACACCAGTGTCATGTCACTTGAAGCTACATTTAAATCTACAGGGCTACACTTAAATCTAATCAACTCTCAAACATTTAGTTTATCTTTACAGATTTCTTTTACCTATTTATGCTATTATTTTAGCTTTTTTTAAATTTTTACTGATGAGTATTCATCCAGTCAATTTGACCTTGAAAGCCATGCAACGTTTATTACCTTATAGTGCCCGATAGGTGCATTAGTCTAGCTATGTTAAATAACATTTTTTTTTAATATTTATTATAAGTACTGCACAGCTCAACTCATAAGCTGCGTTTAACTTAAAATTATAACAGAGAAGCGGTAAGACTAAGAAAAAAACCAACGAGAAAGTATACAATTTCTATAGTGTGTGTTCTAAGAAGAATTCTTATTTAGTTCACAATGCGTAAGTTCATTCATTCACCATAGGCTTTTAATTAGAATTCAATTAAAATATTTATGTGATATTTATTTGGTCCGAAGGTACCACAAATCCGCCGAAAGCATTCATTGTCAATTTTGTGCTGCACTGTAAAAATTAGAACTATCATCATACACTTAGTCGTCTGTGCAGTATTTTTTACACTACATAGGACCTTGGGAGGAATCCGCAGGTGGGATTTTTTAGGGGTCGGGGATGTTGATATACGTCTAAATTTAAGTGTTGGGGTGTTGCGAACTCAACATTGTCCTTATCTTGAAAAATGGGTGAATTTTTTTTTTTCAATATGTAGCTATGAGCTAGAAGAAAATCTTAAAATGGATTCGATAGCTCTCGAATTTCTCTACTACTTATCTTATATTAGCTTTTTTCAAGTCAATAATTTTCGAGTTATTGAGCAAAAGCCCGACATTAGGCTAATGTTAAACAGAGTCACCTTCTCCCCTTGTTGATAGTTTATAATTATTATTATTTTTTGGTTTTCCCATAACTTTTGATGACGTTTAAAGAAAAGGTCACATAACAATATTTTTCCGTTATCTTACTTCAATTGTTCATTTCATTTTTCAAATTTCATCGCGGCTGCACTCTAAGGTTGAATTCACAGCGGACGCTTTAAGCGTGCTACAGTCTTGATTCAAATAAAGCGCCACATAAATGTCTACTCTTTGCATTCACACCGGTACAGAATGATTTAATCAGTGAAAAATCATTAAAGCATGATTAAAGCGTCTGGTGTGAATTCAGCCTAACACTGTGATTCTAAGCTTAGATTATATATTAAACATGATAGGCTATATATTGTGTACCATTCGTGTACGTGAGATAAGCATTTATACTTGCTGACACGGTGGGGTAATGACACGAGTGCTTCCACTTATTTTTTGTCAGTTCGACATTTCTGATTGTACGAAAACAAGCTTCTCAAAGCTATTCTGAAACCTATTTTCGAAGATAATTTGTTCAATTGGTGACTGCAAACACGTAATTTTAAAAATATATCGCCTAATTTCGCTATGACCTGAATAGGTTGTGAGCTAATAACTATTTAACGTATACAGATAGCAAATAGGGTGTAGGTCAAATTAAAGAAGAGAGTCTACAGTTTATAGTTTTTATAAAGAAAAGTTATGTTAATGAGCTTTTTGCAAAAAATTTCAGGTCAGATTATAAAAAAAGTGAGAATATCCGAAATGTTTAGTTTAGACCCCGATAACTCCTGAGGGGAGAGGAGTACAAGGCTAGTTGAACGGTGGTTAGAAAGGGCATGAAGTTCTGCAATCTGCACTTTTTAAAGATACAGTATGTTTTCTGAACACCTAGAATAATTTCTTAATTACCCTGCAACTCCAAAACGGTTGATATGCTCCCTCCCGCTGCCATTAAATTTTTTGTTTGCCTAGGTGAGTACTATCACCTCCAGCTCTATGGACCACCATGGAGGAAACACCCTGTATAATATATTATATTATATTTATATATTTTTAGTATTTATATATTATAATATATTGAACTCAGTTTTTATGTAGTAATAAATTTTAACGTTTCACGTTCACTCCACTTTTTTGCATTTGCAGCCATATTTTCTAATCTACTTTTTCTGTGTGAAGTGCTGATGGAATCAGCATTGGTGTTGACACTTAGCTAATGATGCACTGATTCCCACTGCTAATGCATCAGCGCTGTTCAATTAGCATAATTTCAACTAGGTATAAAGGAAGGTTTCACAAGAGAAGTTACTGTCCCACGCAGTCTCGTTCTCTTTTTCTAGTTAACAGCCACCAAAAGAAGTTTCAAATTTATGAAGGAATTTGATAGATATAAAAACTTGCCAAGTTAGACCTTGAAATGTTTTAAATTTATTTCGTAATATCTATTTCTAATCTTATTTTCCGAGTTTAGTATTTGAATTTAACTAGTCAGCGTTTTAGATTTCAATTCTTTTTGTACATACAACAACCACGCCCATTTTTTCACAAATTAGGGTTCAGGTTTTCGCTGTATGCCAAATTTTAAGTTTAGGTTTTCTTTAGTGAGTGCCAGAAAGAACGATTCTCTTGGGTTGGCATCTTCCTGACGATTAGATATAAAACTTTAGAATGTTTGCATAAAAATGATAGAGCTTGCCTTAGTATCGTTTACAACTTTCATATACCTAGTTTAATTGATAACGAAGCTATTTGTAAGTAGGTCTTAGGTTTCTTTATGTAAACAGACGCCCGATGTGCCTTTCTGTAAGAACACGGCTGGCGCTCTGCGTGCGGCTAAATTTTCATGTAGGCAAGTATAATAACACAGATGGGTTGTCCGTCAAAACTTATTTTCTTCATTCCCATCTCGATTTTTTTCCAAACACTGCGGTGATGTGAGTAATGAAAATATGGTGAACGATTTCACCAATTATCATCTCCAATGGAATGGAATGAAGATGCCATATTCAATGGAATATTTCAATGTTTGTGGACTACTAGAAGTTGAGTAGAGATGACTCTGTAACGGATCATATACAGCAAGCAAAAAAGTGGAGGATTTCTCGAGAAATGTTGTTTATCGATAATGAACTTAATGAAAAAGGTCAATATATATTTTATTTTTTCGAAATTTTTGCGTTTAATTTATTTGTCGTTTCACTAAAATCTTAGGCTTTTATTGTTCCTTAAAAAACAAGAGCTAACATTAAAATATTGTTTTCATTTTCATATTCAGCGACCCCAAATTAATAAGAAAATATTATAACATTTATTTAAAAGGCAAACAAAAAATTTCATTTTGTAGACCAGTGTAATCTTCTCAGTATTTCAAGATGCATAAGATATTTGTAGTTAGCATACTCCATAACATAATTTATTCCGATAATATTATTGCTGCATGGAATAAATCTTTGAAAATAAAACTACGAATGAGAGAGAATGCATACAATTTTAGTTGTTGATTGATGTATTTATTTACGTCTGTCTATCGTGATATTTTGTTAAAATGATTTCCTCATCGAATAGAAATGTTAAGAATGTACGTGGCAAAATGTATCATCGGTGATAATAAGCACTGATAACATTTCGGAGTCACATTTGATGGTTTGATATTTACATTGCTTATCACATTTTGTCTGTTGTAAAAAAACGAAATTGAAAACCTATATTACTGACATGAGTATGAAGTAAAATCTGTCAATAGAAATTCCAAAACTGTGGTTTGAAATTTATGTGTGAGAAATTCTCTTCTAAGGCCACATATTTTCCTTTTTATTTAATTTATAGTTGGCATTCAAAAGAGGAGCCAAAATGTGGAATTTATTGAACAAATTGATACTTTTACACAGAAATTCTCTTTGGAATTACAAAATTAAAATTACGAACCAGGCATACAATTTTGAGAAACATTTCTTATAAATAGGTTCTATATTGTTGTTTAGTGATTAAAGGCAAAGATTTTACTAATTGTACTAATATGGAGTACCACAACAACTAGCACGATTTTTCTTACATAACTACGAAATTGGTCATGTAATATACTTACTTTAAAAACGGATCAGTCATTTTGAAGTATAACTCAATTGGTTGCAAATAACCTCAGCACTTCGAATTGAGCTTCCAAGCAAATCGGCCAGATTTCTTCGGTAGCGTATATAACTGTGTTTTTCAATTGTGCGATAGAAGTTAAAGAATTCATCTAACAGCGAAAAGAGAACTGCAATAATTCTGGAGAATTTCGGAAAGGTCTCAGCAGCGGCCATTAAGAAGGTTGTGTGTTAGTAGTTCTTGAAACATCTAGTTACGCCTCAAAACACTTGATTGGGAGTGCTTTTTCTTTGAGTTTTTTTGTCGAGCTCATGTTTGTATATTACTATTCACTTTATATTGAGTTTCGTCATTTTATTTTTTGAACAAAACCGCGTGTGCACTTCAAGTGGTGTGTGTAGCTCTTGGCGTCTTTTGCATAACGGTTGCTGACAAAATGCAGCTATAGTGTAGGATGACGGATAATGAAGTATATATGGACACGGGAGACCCTGGGGGACAGGACACGACCAATGTCCTGAACTCTACTCTCCCAGTTAGTCAACCTCACAACTCTTGGGAAGGCAGCGCTCAAAGACTTTTCTGTAAACACTAAAAGCATTCCTCACTCGTATGATCCTAATGGCAAGCGCAGTAGGATGCAGGAGCTAGAATAAACTCTAAAAGAAGCCGCTAGCACACCTCTACCAACCTCTACCTCCAACACTCTGATTTCAGATCCGAATCCGGATCTCTTACTATACACCAATAAATACAAAGGCCCTTACTGGGTCCTGGTCACAAGGACTGAAAATAGTGCGAATCCTGAAGAAAACAGGGTAAGACTAAGTGATATTGCAATTGGCATCATCCTAGCAAAAGCCAATTTCAGTTTTGTCAAGATCGAACAGCAATCCTTCAACTCGATAAAAGTTTTCTTGCTAGTAGTGCAGCTGCCAATAACCTTCTTACGAAAGGCCTCCCTACGGCTGATCTAAAATGCTTCATTCCATTTACACACTTACGTAAGCAGGGTATTGTCAAAAATGTACCCACAGACTTATCAGATGAAGACATTCTTCGATACATCTCATCACCGATCAAAGTCACTCATGCTTTTCGCTTCACAAAAAGAATCGAGGAGAACAAATTTATACCTACGCCAGTCGTAAAGCTCACTTTCATGAGCTCTGAAATCCCTAAGGAGGTAGCGATTGCAGGAGCACTTCGCTCCGTGGAATACTTCACCCCTCGACCAAGATTTTGCATGAGATGTTTCAGGTATAGTCACGGCCTTCCACAGTGCAAGGCCAAAAGCCCGTTCTGCGACAAATGCTGCAAAGAGGCATGTGAAAAAAAGGCTGTAAAAACCCTGCCTACTGCAACAACTGCAAAGGCAATCATAAGCCTACTGATCCTCTATGTCCGGCCAAATATATCGAGCAAGACATCCTCAAAATTATCACAATAAGCGGTGCGAACAGACGTTCTGCCAGAAACATGGTTATAGCCAGCCAAGCCAGCCAGACACCCATCAGCGAGAATAGGTTTGACTTACTTAACACCCTGAATGGCGAATCTTTTCCGTCACTCATTGCTCATCATAAGATCCGAAACCCTATTAGAGATGCCAACAGAGTGCTAACGAAAAGATCATATGCCAAAGTAGCCAAAGGATTTAACTTTCAAAAACCGGTCAATCCCTTCAACTCGCACTATGCCATGTTGCAGAACATGGATAGTGGGAAAACAGGCACTGGCATAATGGCTGATAAGCTCAGAGTTTCTGAGCTAGAACGCTTCTTCTCATGGCTCAGCACAGAGCTAAACAAATCTTCCACAAGTAATAATAATTCTGATTTCTTATCCAATCTCAAAACTAAAATGAACAACTTCAATTTATCAACAGACCTTAATATTATAAACTGTGCATCTCCACCTGACAAACCACGCAACCTCAGCACACCTTCGCAAACGCCTCCTGTTTGATCCAAATAACCCCCCATGAAATTACTACACCTAAACATTCAAAGTTTCAACGCTAATAAATCTCACCTTGAACTTTTCTTAAACTCAGGTACATACGACATCATACTAGTCAATGAAACCTGGCTCAAGGCCAGTCTCTTTGCCTCCTTAAGAGGCTATAATCTAGTCAGAAATGACAGAACCGACGGTTATGGAGGCTCTCTAATTGCCATCAAGTCACACCTTAGCTATAAGCGTATGACGTTTGATTCAGGTATGGACACTGTCGTGTTTCAGATGACTGACCCCGGTTCCAGCTTAGTTGTAGCCTCTGCCTACTCCCCTCCCACAATTGATCTAGCTAGGTTCAAAAATGACACAGAGGATTTTCTCACCTTCCTATCCAGCTTCAACTCGGTAGTTCTGAGTGGCGATCTAAATGCAAGAGACTCCCTGTGGGATAACAATATTATCAGATCCGACGCTTCAGTGAGAAAGGGATCTCTCCTGAAAGACACTGCCCTAACCTGTGGACTGCATATTATCTCTGATTCCTCCCCCACCTTCTTTTCTAATGCATCGCTAGTCAGCTCGGGTTCCAAACTTGACTTGGTGATATCTTCTATCCCGCCTACCCAAATCTCGTCCAGAGTAATCCAACAGCAAGTTGGAGGCTGGCACCACTTTCCAGTTGAGATAACGTTAGCAAATTCGTCCCTACCTCGGCCAAGCCCCCGAAGACGCTTCCTAAATAAAACTGGAGCACTAGAAGAGCTCAAAGCGCTCGGGGGGTCTAATCACATTGTTGAGGACATCAAAGAAATTATTGAGAAACACACCTTCTCATTGCCTCACAGCAAGTTCTCCCCAAGTCATGGTGGAATCCGGACATTCAACGTCTCTTTGAAAAGAAAAAGGCAGCCTTCTCTGGGCTCATAAGAGGCTCATGCAATATCTCAATAAATAAGTATCTAGCTACATCTAGGCTCCTGAAAGGATCCATTCGAAAGGCTAAAGCCTCTCACACCACCATGTTTGTTGAAAATCTAGAACAAAAATTTTTCGAAACCTGTCAACGAAATTTCAAGGTTCTGATGCCTGTCAGAAATGGGATGAATCGGAATCTCTCGAGTTTCTCGAATCACTCATCAGGCCTCCCTCCCCGGGCCAAACGAATGTAGTCAGCTCCCTCAACAATAGGCTCAGAGCCTCCCGCTCACCCGAGTCGAGCTATCCAATGTTCTACGAAGGAAGTCAAACTTTTCTGCGCCAGGCTTAGATGGTATCCCCTACTTTGCCTTCAAAAGTCTACATGAGACAGCCCTTGGCTCTCTGCTGGACTCGCTCAATGAGCTTTGGCTATCGAACTCAATACCACCTCACCTGAGGGAAATCAAGGTAGTCCCAATTCCAAAAGAAATAAAGCTAGAAGTGCCCTCGACACATTCAGACCGATTGCCCTGATATCTACTTTCATCAAATGCATCAACAGCATTGTGTCGGACAGGCTGAACAAACATCTTAGGGAGAAGAAACTCCACGCGAAAAATTCCTATGCCTACATCAAGGGAAAGTCTGTAAATCAGTGCATCAACACAGTTCTTGACTTGATTTCCACCAATTGTCATAGAAAACTCAAGACAATCATTCTCTCTGTAGACATATCCTCAGCATATAAGTCAGTCTGCCTGAACACTCTTAAAGAAAGAAATGCTCATATCTCTAGATATCCAGGGCAATCTCACTGACTGGATTTCGAACTTCCTGTCCTGCAGGAAGCTCACGCTAAGTTCAGTCAGTGTGCAGTCATTCAGTGGGCTCCCGCAGGGCAGCACGCTCAGCCCCCCTCTCTTCAACATCTACACTAGAAAGCTTCATGACATTGCTAGTGAAGATATTAGCAAACTTCTCGGAAGCCGCATCCTGTCTAAACCTTCAAATTAACAGAGATAAACTGGTCATGATGCCAATTCGCTGTAACAAGCTCTCGTCGCTCTCACTCAACTTTCTAGGCTCACAAGTCCCAGCTCAAAGGCATCTAAAGTTTCTAGGCAGACATTTCTCTTCAAACCTGTCCCTGGGGTGTCAGATTGAACAGGTATCTAAATCCGCCTCGTACTACCTCTACACCCTCAGACTGATCACTGCAAGAAGCCATCCCATCCACCCCAAGTCAGCACTCAAGACCTTTCGGGCTGCAATCAGACCGAAGATCGAGCTATCCACCACCACAATGACGTGTCGTCCCAAAACTATCGAAAATAAGCTCAGAACGCTCACAAATTCCTGCCTAAGAGCCTCTCTTGGTGTACCACCCATCACCCCTATCCACATCCTGTATGGACTGGCTAATGAGCTCCCGCCCAAAAACAGAACACAAAAGATGCTTGCGAAGGAATTCGGCAAGCTTGTCAGCTCAGGTGACATCTCAATGGATGACACCAGAGCACTTGAAACCAAGAGGTCGTCTTATGCATTCATAGCAAACACCTTTCAAAAAACCTTCTCTCAAATTGGCCAATGCACACTGACTCCCCCTCCTGGGAACCTATCAATAGATCACTGCAGGCTTGCAAGGGCTGATAAGACCAAATCGACCATCTCAGATGAAGAACTCTCGCAAATGTATCTCCATGCTGTCAACGCGCACTACTCGAAAGACTGGGCTGTTTACGCCACCGATGCTTCGTTCAATCAACCAGACACAGGTGTGTGCGTGCGGTTGCATTTACATCTCTGAACACCGTCACAAAGAGATACAATGTGCTAAGATCATCCACATCAGGTGAGCTACTGGCCATTAGACGGCCCGTTGAGCTGGGAACATCTTCCCCCGAACTAAATCCCTCATCATCACAGACTCAAAAGCTGCTTGTCTAGCTCTAACGAAAGAAAGCTCAAACTACTATGCGAGATCAATATTCAACCTAATAGACCAGAACCCTTCCCGCGCATTTCGCATCCTCTGGCTTCCAGGCCATAGAGGCCTAGCTCTTAACGAGCTGGCAGACAAGAAGGCTAAGCAAGCTGCAGTTTCAGATCAGGTCTCTGAGACCTCCATTTCCCTTGAGGATGCCCTAATAGTCATAAACAGTGTCATACACAAAGACTGGGATGAAGAATTCACTCGCATGTCTACCTCCTCTGGGTCCATCTACAAAAATTTGTTCCTTTACCCCGAAAACCCCCCTGGCTCGGCTGGGACTTCACTCCCAAGGAAACCAGATTCATTAATAGACTCTATGCTGGTCACAGGTACGACGCCAAACTTTTTCAGACCATAGGTAAAACTGATTTAGTCAACTGTAATTCATGCAATACACCCAATTTCATAGAGCACAGCATCCTAGAGTGCACCCGGTTCAGCTCAATTAGAAGTAGCTTCCCAACTATTCTGGGCGCCAGATCTCTGGAAAGCTTACTGGAATCTTTTGACTTCGGCAGGCTCAAGGAACTAACACGCTTTGCTGCAGCTGCGGGACTGCTGCAGGTGTAAATGAGCTATGTTTTTAACTAATCAATTCAATCAATACATCTTATTCAACTCATTTCTTCTTAAACTCAAAAATTCCTTCAGATAGCAAACTGCTAATAGACCCTATCCCCACGTCTCGTATAGTGTTGTACATCCTTGTATGTTATATGTTCTTCTTTGTAGATGTCTGTTATGTGTTTGTCCATCACTGCTTGATCAATAGTCAACACGCTCATAACTAAATGAGAACATCAAATACCTGTAAGATCATCATCAACTACAACTGACAATGGCCAGCAAGGTTATCACTCAGATATAAGCCCATCTAAAAGTAGCCGGACATGGCAATCAAATAACTAGCCGGACACGGCACACTATTTTGGCGATATACCCCATGGGGTCAAGCCATTGTGAAGGAACTCCAGCTCACACCCAGAGCCCACAGTTCCAGATCAAAACCAAGAGAAGAAGAAGAAATAACGTCAGCTCAAAAACTGGTGGGAAGTTGGTGTAAATTGCTAAGTAGGTAAGTCAGTCACTGGACATAGCCCCTTCCGTTACTTTCTAAAGAAGATATGCAAATCCAATAGCGAACTGTATGGACTGTGCGAAGAGGAAGATGAAACATCCAAGCTATAATATTCTTAGATGTTTCATCTTCCTCTTTCAGTATCCTGCACTTGCAGCTTTGAGGTTGCAAATCACTGGAGAAGCATTTATTACTCCATGTAAGGTTTTCTAGCTAAGGGATATATACGAGCTCGTAGATTTAGACTAATCACTTTAAGGAAAGGACACAATAGATCAATTCTGGTAGCGGTGTCCGCAGAGTCCTAGTGGCGAAGTAGTCAATACTCTTAACATTAAGTAAGGTAGGTAAGTTGGTATGTATCATCCTGTAACTTTCTATGCACCTTATAAACCTAGCATAATTCAATAAGAGGTTACTCCAAGCTTTCCACTGAGTGCTTAGCTACTCCTCTACCCTCTTGACACTGGGGAATGAGAGCCTTTAAAATAAAAACAACCGATTTTTGGACGGTGTTTTATACCTTATCCATATCGTACTATGAGAAGAACCTGGTGGTATGTAAGTAATATGTCATAGCTTTGCCAGCATGTATGTATACACAAAAACGATGCAGGGCCATGCATTTTAGTGTCCTCACCTCAGCGAAATTTAATTACAGAAGTTTCAGTAAACCGAATGGAAATGATGAATATGTTGTGATAAGTAAGCGATAAAAATATGAAGAATCAGAAAAGTTGTATTGGGTACAATCCCTATAATTCGACCATATGTTGGTAATACTCTACTCTACTTCATTCCAAATGTTAACCGTTTGAGTGCTGAAGAGCGCGATCGCACTCCTCTCGTGTTGTGCTAAAAATGCGCACAACGCAATCACACTGCTGTGTGTTAGTAAAAAATTTTTAAATTAATTATAGGTTGTTTATAATATAACATTCAAGAATATTTTTTTTTTAAGTTAACTGTTTCAAATAACGATAGGTTTATGTCAAGTATTTTTTGTTTTCTTGCGTAATTTTACCGTGCAACGGCATTTTAAAAAATCATATCTCGAGAACGGTGCAACCGACTGTTCTGATTCGAAAGCCAAATGAAACTAAATGCTTCAAATTTTTCATAAAAGAAATGCCGCTACACCGAATGAAACTTTTTTTTTGTTACCAATAGTATTTTTTTTTTTCAACAAAATAGTATTATTTACTGAAATTGGTGATCTGTAAAACTTTTTTTTTTGTACTTTTATTTTGGAGCTGGAAGCCTTATCTATCTCTGTGCCAAAAATTGTGGTGTTGCTCGGCCTTGTTTTGAAGATATAAATATTTAAAGTGTCTGCACCAATAGCGAAAAGTCGAAGTGAGTTGAGCTGAAGTTGGTTGCGTTCAAGCAAATCTGACGACTTTTACTATCGAATTAAACTAAAGTCTGCATAGAAGTCGTTGCGAGTGGAGGAAAAAGTTAACTTACGATTTTTCTGAAACTTGGCATGTGCATGCTAAGTCGTACGATTTGCACGAACGTGGTACAGTGCCCTTTAGACTGATTTAACCTTTTTATAACCTAAATGAAATCATTCCATTTGTAACACCTCGAAATAATGATCTTAGAGTAAGCATAATATTAAAAGTTATTTTGATTTTTGCATGTCCGTCCGTCTGTCCGCCTTTGCGCGAGTTATCGAGAACGCCTATACTTAGAGAACTGAAATTTTGTACACAGACTTAAAAAAAAAGTAAAATTAAGTTCGAAAATGAGACAAACCGGGCAACTTCCTATTCCAATGCAGAGCTGAAGTTGTTTTGAAAAAAAAAAAAAACCATTTCATTACAACTTAAATGTCAGGCGAAAAATTGCGGTGGTGCTCGTCTTCGAGATATGAATTTTTAAAGTCACCGTATACGCAAAGTAACGCAGTATGATATTCTCTATAAAAAAATCATATTGTTAAAATCATTTTGTGACAAAATGTTTGATTTCCTCACATTATTCATGAAAGAATTTCACTATTCACTTCTCATTTCAGGACGTTTTTGAGATATTAGCAGATCATCTATACGAGCAATTTTTAATTTTCTCTTCAAGGGAACTGCAGACCATTAATTTTGTAATTAGAGTGTAGGTATATGTGTATTTTATGTGCACCAATTCAATTAGATACGGGCGATAATTTTTTTTTATCCCCGGAACCAGCAAAGAACTTTTTAATGTTTTCTGAGTTCAGAACTAGGGCAAAAATTTTGCAAAGAGCCCTCGATATAGCTATCGATTTTGTTTTGCATTGAATTGGAACAAGTGCGACTAGAAAAACTATATACATATATGTATGTATATACTATCTATATATAATGGAAACTATTTAATACATTTTTCTTTTAAAATTTATTTAAACCGTGTCACTGTAAAGTGGTGCCATAAACATAAACAACAAACATGGAAGAATAAAGAAGAAAAAGGCAATTGAAATGCAGTACGTTTTGAAAATTACTAAATATAAATTTTGTTTATAATTAATTACCACGTGTTATTTCAGTTATAATGGATTTCGAGGAGGAATCAAGGAAAAATAACATATGTTTGTGAAATAAACGGTGCTTACTTTACAAAATAAAATAATTGAAGGAAATTTGTTCATTGCTGAAAATTTAAGGCCTTATTTGCCTTCTTAATATTTTATAGTACCTTCACACAGTTTTTTATCCCCCTTGAAAACTTTTCTTGTGTGCTTTCAGGTTAAAGTAGAATAGTTTTTCAGAATTCGCGATACCTACATAGTTCATACGGTTGACACATCAGCTGAGTTTTCAGTCAAACTTTTTCCCAATTTCGACGGAATCTATCAATTAAATCACAATAAAAAAAAATATCACATTGCATTTTGAACGGAATGGCATTCCGATCAAAGTTAGAATTGACCTGAATATCCTAGCAAATAATAAGGGTGTTTTGTATGTGCTAGAAAACTTTCAAGGAACCCAAAACAATATACATATAGGTACTTTAATTATTAATAATGGCATTTGTATATTACGCCATTCTACCATCCAACTCGGTAGGTTTCCACGAATTAATTAATTAATACAATTACAGTATGTACGGGTGCCCAAAATGTATGGATTTGCAAGTGTTAAAATGTCTAAATGCTCATTCAGAATTTGTTAACTAATGTAATTTTAAACTTCAAAATTTCAGTGAAATTCATTAATGTTTAGAGCTCGCTCAAATCGAAGTGTTTTTGGCTGTTTTGGACTTTCAGGAAAACTGTTTCAACATTTTCTGTCATAACTTAGTTATGAACTTATTGCAGTGAAAGCCTCTTTAACACATTGAATTCTTCTATTTTTTAAAAAAAATTCAAAACGAAAGTTCGGACCCGAATTTTCGTTTTGAAAAATTTATAAAAAATTGAGAACTTAATTTGTTAATTTATTTGACTGCAAGAAGTTCATACCTAAGTACCCTTTAATTTAAAAAAATTGTCAAATTAAAAAGTTATGACAGAAAATGTTGAAACAGTTTTCCTGAAAGTCCAAAACAGCCAAAAAACACTTTTTTCGATTAGTAACAAATTCTGCATGAGCATTTAGACATTTTAACACATTTAAACACGAAAGTGGTTTTGAAAAGTGGCTTTTAATGTTACTGACTCACTATATTTCTTCAATACAAATAACAATAATTAAAAAAACAAAACAAAAAAACAATCATTTGTACTATGTTGAGTTTTGTCAGCTCTGAATTGTTTTTTCATTATGAGTCATTCCTATAAATCGACCAAAATTCGGTAAATCTCGATTTCAATGAAACTTGGCAGGAAGAGGAATGAAACTTATTTGCCCATTTTGCGAAAAAAGGCTTACTTTGGGAATTATGGCTGCTTGAAAAATAGCGAAAATGAGCGGCTCAAGAAAACATATGTAGGTCTTATAAGAGTTTAAAGACATCCGCTTACCTGGTGCAGAGCAGGTACTCCATGATTTTATTTCATTATTATTATTAATTCATATCTATAGATCACTTTCGACAATATAGATCTCCATTGTATTTACACGATATCCTCTTCAACGGAAAAATATATTATATGAGATTAACTGTCATGGTATAAAGAGTAACAAAGTATGGTCTTCCCAAAATTAGCAGGGTCATAGTTCAAGCTCAATCCCAAAAGATTATTGCCTAATTTCTGGCATTAAACTTTTTCGCTGGATATGCATAAGAAAAACTGCAAAAAACGCAAAAAGGGTTACATTTTGGGTACAGAATGTTATAAGTCACTTTCAAGGCAAACTTTTGGTTTCTTAAATGCAATATGAAAACGTGGCGTTGGTGACGTTTGATAAAAAAAAGTAGTTAAATAAAAAAAAAACGAGTTAAAATTTCGAAATTTCAATTTTTGGAGCCATAACTTCAAAACGGACGGGTAGAGGAGGGAAATTTAATACCATTGAAAAGGTCCAACTATTATCAATCTAACAAATTCTAAATTATCATCATAGGATGAGACGTTCAGAAGTTACAGGGTGATCAATAAAAACATACCCAAATATCGTTAACTCCCGTTATCTCGGAAACCGTTAGGATTTATTTATATTATTAATTATTATTTATGTGTAATTGATTAGTAAATTTCTTTTATTTATTGTGTAATTGTCTTCACTTGCTCTTATTTTATTTCATTTTATCTCTTTCTTCCACTCTTTTATTATTTTTTTCTTATCTTAGTTACTTTTTTTTTATTATCCTTTTAGTATTATTCCTATTTAGTAGTCCTTGTGCTCTTACTTAATTCTTTTATTTACCTGAAATAATATTACCTATTCTTTAATTGTACTCTAAGATTGTAAATCTTGTGTACTCTCCTTGTTAGGCATAAAATAAATTGAATCATACAATTTATTGCTTGTCTAAGTATTAACTAGTGGATAGTATAAGATAAAAAATAAAAAACAAACTTCTTCCAGGGTATTCAAGGATAAAGGATAAAAAAATCCTTATTCATGATGTCCTTTTTATACCCTAGATGAAATCTTTTTGCATGTCCGTCCGTCCGTCCGTGCGCACGATAACTCGAGAACACGTATACTTAGAGAGCTGAAATTTTGTACACGGACTTTGAAAAAAAAAAAGTAAAATTAGGTTCGAAAATGAGACAAATCGGGCAACTCCTTCGTGGGGTTGCCATATAAAATTCTCGTTTTCCGCTATACATATATGTGGACACTGCCTGAGAACGCGCCGACGTAGAGAGCTGAAATTTATACATGATGTTTTTACTACATTAGCAAATAAAATGTCAAAAATGGACTAAATCGGGCAATTCCTTCTTGGTGTTGCCATATAAAAATTTAGGTTTTTTACGTATACATTGAAAACGATCAGTCCAAGACATTTTTATTGTACTAAAAACTTCTGCAGAATACGAAATCCTATAAAATTGGTTATAATCATTTTTTTTGTGCGACAAACAGTTCTAGAAATATATGCGAAAAACAACTTTAAAATCAAACTTGAATAGATTGGTGACCATACGAAACCAATTCTAGCTTTTTTACTTGTCAGAACATATTTTTAAGATGCTATTTTTCTTAGGTAACTTGAAATCCTATCTTTCAAATGATATATGTGATATATTTCGTCCTAGAATGCATAGAAAAATAAAAATTTAAAGAAGACCAGGACTGAATTTTTGCGAAATTTTGAAAATGACATATCTCATGAAATGCGCATTGTATAGGAAACATTTTTAATCCGTATTTTTGTTTTCAGAAACCCGAAAAGTATGTCAGATTTCAACAAAATTGGTGATGGTCATTGCAAACTTTCTGTGATTTTTGTCGATTTGTTATGGAATGACCCATTGACTTTTGCAATAAATGCTAAGGACATTTTTTTATGTTGGTATAAATGTATGATATTTTCGATGATTTTTATGAGAATATATTTACTGCAGTAAAGATATGCAATTAGCTGAGAATACCTACTAAAAGAAAATTAAGACAAACAGTATTTTTAAACATTCTTAGAGCTGGAGAATAGAAGAATTTTCAAAAACTTTTATTTTTAACGATTCTAAATGAAATCATAAATACAAGAGGAGAAAACAACCGCCTCGTCCGCAGTTTGAAACCGGGACCTTCCGATTGCCGGGCGACTGCTCTTACCACTGAACTAACGAGACAGATGGTTTTCCCTCTTATTTGTTAATTTGTAATTAGCCTACTAAGCCACGTTTTGCTTTCAGCTAGCATTAACCAGTAACGATGAAAGAGCACAAATAAATTGTAAATTCAATTTTATTTGTTTTTTCCGAACGGGAATCGAATCCACACTTGTTAAAATCGGTCACAGATGGAGAATTGAAGAATTTTTAAGAATTTTCATATTTAACGATTCTAAATCAAATCATAAATCTTGTATTTAGAAATAATGATGGTAGAGCAAAATGGATTGGACGCATAATATTAAAAATTATTTTGATTTTTGCACATCTGTCCTCACGATAACTCGAGAACGTGTACTCTTAAGTGCTGAAATTTTGCGCAAAAAAAAACTAAAATTAAGGTCAAAAATGAGACAAATCGGTTAGCTCCTTTGTAGGGTTGCCATACAAAAATTTTGTTTTTCACTTCATATTTCGACACTACCTGAGAACGCGCGTCAACATAGAGAGCTGAACTTCTGTACACAGTGTTTTCATAAAAATAGTAAATATAATTTCAAAAATGGACTAAAACGGGCAACTCCTTCTTGGTGTTGCCATATAAAAATTTAGGTTTTTTACGTATACTGTGAAATCGATCAGTCCTAGACATTTTTATTGTACTGAAAAGTTCTTCAGAATATGAAATCCTTTGAAATTGGTTCTAATCATTTTTACTGTCCGACGAACCGTTCTAGAAATATATGCGAAAAACCACTTCAAAAAATCACATGGGTGACCATACGAAATTACATAAGAGTATTAATCTAGAGTATCATAAGAATTGGTCTTACAATTAGAACAATTCTAGCTTTTTTACTTGTTTAAGGCATTGGTTAATTATTTTCAGCCAATGTTGTACAAACAGGTATGCTGCACATGATATGATCTTCGGAATAAGCCTTTATACCGTTATAACCCCATAGGGTAGAAGACCCGCCCACACCCTTCCCCCATCAAGGACAACTTTTGCGAATTGTTGTACGCTTCCGTCCTTTGAACGATTATCCGCATGTCAGAACAATTTATATATTGCACTGTCCCCGGTAGGTTTAAAGACACCATTCTCAAGTGCTCCCAAATTAAGAATTTTCTTGCAAGAATTTTACACATCAAACATTAAACTTTCTCCAACGAGCTAGAAAGTGTTCAGATGTGCGACATTGACCTTTACTTGGAGGCACTGGCCGCAAATGATGAAATAACTTGTATTCCTTTATGTCATTAATGTAATCCGCTTATACTTCAATATGGTATCATTAACGCCATACCACGTCCGTCATAAATCTCTTCCTCTATCAATAATGAACTAAGGAATATGTGATCTTCAGTTGTTTTGAATGAAATATGGAATTATAAGTTATTTAAAGAGCAGCTTGCGGTTTTGAATGGAACTTTAGAAGGCGTAACGTGTATATGTATATATACATATCTGTATGTGTATAACTTCTGATTAAGTCTCTTGTTACCGCAAGTACTTTTATCAAGAGTTATGTGCAAGCAACTAACCGACAATATTTCTGGTAAGTGTATGAAACACATCATCCGATTACATCTTTCAAGATCACTCTTTTTTGGTTGAAGTAATTCACATATGTAAGTATATCAAATTATTTATATTATGTACTTTAGTCTTTGATACGAATTAATTAATGTTACTAGTATTACCGCCGCAGTTTTTATCACTCGTGTATTTAAAACATACGAAATATATTTTCTTTTATTAAAGAAAGTAATATTAAATAGATCAACCAATTACTATAATGAAAATTCTTTTCCCAATTAAAAAAAAAAGTTATAACTGGTTAAGACCAAAAATATACCTGAGGATAAAGAAGAGAAAAAAAATACCCAGGGGTTTCCCGATTTAGTCCATTTTTGAAATTGTATTTATTTTTATATAACGCCGTGTATATACAAATTTTCAGATCTGTACGTCGCACAATGGTAGATAACAGGTAATTATAATAATAATTAATTAATATAATTAATTAAAAACAACGAACGAAAGGTCAAGACAAAAATTAGTAACTCACCTTATTCTATACCTAATAAAGTCCCTTTATAATTTTTTCTGATAACACAAATCCCTCGAGCATAGTTTAACAGGAAACAACCCAATCGGCCTGACAAGAAGGGAGCACGAATTGGCGTCAGTTCGTATTAAAGGTTTGCGGTGTAGTTTCTAAAGTCGTCAGCGTCACCTATGACGCGCTCTTGACTCATGCAACCCTACTCGTGTACTTTCTGTGCACTGACGTCTAATAACGAATTTTCTGTAACACATGTGATTTTCTTGACGAAACAACTGTCACACAATTGCTAAGGTAAACCTAGAGTATGACCTCCATGATGGTTAATAGACCAGGAGGGTGATAGTACTCACCTAACCAAAGGCAATGGGAGGGGGGGGGGGGGGCATATCAACCGTCTTGGAATTATAGGGTGATTAAGAAGAAACTCTAGCTTTTCACAAAACGCCCTGTACCTCAACCAGCCCAGTGCGCCAAAATTTAGGTATTTCTATTTTGTTATTTTATTTTGAGGATTTTATAGGTTTAGGCGGGGTGTTTGAGGCTCAGAAGTCCATAATGAAGGAAGTGATATCACTCACCAAGGCAAACAAAAAATTGTTTGGCGGGGGTTGGGGTGAGGTCGGAGTTACAGGGTGATTAAGAATAACAATAGTTTTTCACAAAACACCCTGTATCTTAAAAACTACAGGGCGTACGCTTACGGATAAGAGCTCATTGTATGCAGAACTTCATGGGCTCTTTTGTTCAACCAGCCCCGTACCCCTCTCCTCTCAGGAGTTTTGGTGGTTTAAACTAAAGGTTTCGGATTTTCTTACCTTTTATTTTTAGTTTGACCTCTTTTTTTTTGTTACGAAAAGGTTGTTAACATAACGTTTTTTTTATAAAAATTGTAAACTGTAGACTATCCTTTTTAATTTGACCTATTACAACCTATGTAGATACTAACTGCAGCCGTTAGAGTTGTTAACTCTATCAGGTCATACTGAAATAAGCCAATTTTTTTTTTACAATAAAGTATTTTCAGTCAATAAGGGAACAAATCTTCTTTGAGAATAAGTTTGAGACTAGCTTTTAAAATAGCTTTGAGTATAGGTTAAGAGCTAATAACTCTTTAACGGTTACAGTTAGTAGATAGGGTGTAATAGGTCAAATTAAAGGCGAGAGTCGACAGTTCAAATGCAATTTTCATGTGGAACTTGTTAGAAAATTGCTGCCAAGAAGATATAAAAAGGAGGCTCGCCTTAAGAAATCTCTGTTTTTCAACAACCATCTTATATGCAACAAGCATCAGATCAAGCCAGCAGAAAAGAAAGTTTTTTTATATAAAGTACAAAGTGCATTAAATAATAGGTACGACGGTACGTTATTCTATATGCTAATATCTTTTTGTGTGCAAATAGTGTTAAAATAACGGGATTTTTAAGATAAGGATTTTGTATTGAATTAACAATAATTTTAGTGGAAGTATTTAGATTAGTGTTGTTTCGTTTTAAATTGGGTATATGTTTAAACTATAGCATTTTAATTCAGAATCCGAAAGAACAAATTTGTTAGGGTAAAATAAGCTGTGAATTAAATGTAAAATGGATTTATTGAGTGAAAGTCTAGTTCGTATCCAAGTAAATATGCCAAGATACGACATTTTAATGGTACATGCGAACTGACAATCTAAAAGAGGTAGTGAATTAACTTTTTCGAGTTGTCTAATTTTCCACTTTTTAACGTCAAGCCTGTCGGCGATATGTAAAATGACAAACTGTTTTCATTTATAAGCCTCCGTGACACATTAGATAATAGTTCGACAAATATGGCAACACTGACCAGCAGTATCAGCCAACCAGCTGCAAATTTTTCCGTTTATTATTGTTGAATATAGCTCCGGAGAGCAAGTAATTGTGTTTCCATTTAGGTCAGTTATGGAAAACTTTCCGATATTTAAGCTTAAATTTCTTCAATCTTTTAATTGAAAATAGAAAATAGAATAAAGAAATGAATCAGCATTGCTTCGCTTAGGATTTCTGAATTAATTAAATTAAGACAAATAAAAATGAAATCAGATAAAAAATTACGACAAAAAATTTCTTCAAAATATTTTCCTTATCGATTTTTATTCGTACTTCGCTGTAAACTACCAGCGAGAAACAATTATAAAATCACCTCCCGTCTGAAAAAAACAATCAAAAATAAATCAATCGAACTACAGATTTCGAACACGTCTGAACTTTGTCTATGGTATCACAACCGACACCACTGTTGCCTGGAGCAGGTTGTTTTTATACCCTAGATGAACTCTAAGGGTATACTAAGTTTGTCATTCCGTGTGTAACACCTCGAAATAATGATGGTAGAGCAAAATGGATTGGACACCCACGCATAATATTAAAAGTTATTTTGATTTTTGCATGATCATCCGTCCGTCCGTCTGTGCACGATAACTCGAGAACGCGTTCACTTAGAAAGCTGAAATTTTGAACACGGACTTTAAAAAAATTAAATTAAGTTCGAAAATGAGACGAATGGGGCAACTCCTTCTTGCCATACAAAAATTTCGTTTTCCACTATATATTTGGGCACTGCCTGAGAGCGCGGCAACATTTGGTATATGGTGTTTTTATATAATAGCAAGAAAAAAATCAAAAATTGACTGAATTGGGCAACCCCTTCTTGGTATTGCCATATAAAAATTTAGGTTTTTTACGTATACTGTGAAAACGATCAGTTCTAGACATTTTTATTGTACTAAAAACTTGTTTAGAATATGAAATCCTATAAAATTGGTTATAATCATTTTTTCTGTCCGACGAACCATTCTAGAAATATATGCGAAAAACCACTTCAAAAATCAAAATTGCACATCATAAGAATTGGTCTTATTAGACCAATTGTAGCTTTTGTACTTGTTTGTTTTGCTTCCATCAACAATCAAACAACATTCAACAAAATGTAAGCATTCGAAGACCTCTGGATGTACCCATGACGTCACTCATCTTTGTTGCTCTCGTTCACCACTTATAGTATAGTGTAATTACACTTAATAAGAAATTGTTCGAAGCCCTAAGCATGATTTTCACAAGCGAAGTTACTGTCTCCAGTAACATCGTTTTCAGCCCTTCACCTCCTCTTGACATACCCTTTAATTTACCGGCGACAGTACGAAAACCAGTTCACGCACTTCAGCTTTTTGGCGAAGTGGAACCTCAGAAATAAGAGTGTTTTCTGCAATAATTGTTGTATTTTGTTAAATGAACTTTGTCATTAATAATATCAGCTCAGCAGGTGTCGAACTTGTGAAATGTCAACACATAAGTTTTGGCTGTATACAAAGGGAGTGCTTTTTATTTGTATACTCTAGATGAAATCATAGGGTATACTATGTTTGTCATTCCGTTTGTAACGTTTAGAAATAATGCTAGTAGACCAAAATTAATTGGATACCCATGCATAAAATTAAAAGTTATTTTGATTTTTGTATGTCCGTACGTATGTTCGTCCGTTCGCATGATAACTCGACGCGTTCACTTAGGGCCGGTTTCACAGTTCGAGCTTAAATTTAGGATTAGTTAAACTCCGTTCGTAGTTTAAATTGTGTTGAAACCAAAATGAATTTCACAGTGTTCGATCTTTTTTAATATGGCAGCACTTTGGAATTGTGAACTAACCTGTTGTTTTGTACAATTGTGAACTAACAAACTATTGTGACTCATTAACTGTCAAAATATTTCTTCTGCTTGAAATTATTTGCAAGTTTTTTCCGGCAAATCGTAATGAAAAAAAATAACTGAGATCGTAGTGAAAACAATTTATTTAAGCCTACAAAAATGAGTAAAGACTCTTTAAAGCGCACTGTTAATTTCTCATCGAAAGAAACAGCAATATTAATGAAATTTGTTGAAAAACACAAAAATATTATCAATATATTCATCGCTAAAATATCTTCCTGATCTGAATTCAGTGTACTATCACACAGATTGTACAGGGTGGGCCAAAAGTCACCATGGGGGCCAAAAGTCACCATGGGGGCCAAAAGTCACCATGGGGTTTAAAAATTTAATAACTTTTTCGTTTATATATTTTTTTTATTTTTTTTTTTTAGATTATATAAATAACATCTGGAGAATAAATAATGGAGAGATTCACAACTGAACAAAGAACCAGAATAATACAGGGTGGGCCAAAAGTCACCATGGGGTTTAAAAATGCTCTTTGCGTTAAAATAATTGATCGCTGATTTAAGTAATAAAATTCTATTATTCTGGTTCTTTGTTCAGTTGTGAATCTCTCTATTATTTATTCTCCAGATGTTACTTATATAATCTAAAAAAAAAATAAAAAAATATATAAACGAAAAAGTTATTAAATTTTTAAACCCCATGGTGACTTTTGGCCCACCCTGTATTATTACAAAGCGCTCAATCTTGGTGGCTTAAGCTAAGAACTTAAGCCTACTCAGTTTTACAGTACTCAGTAAGCTGAGGATTAGTTAAGCCGCAGATAAAAATTTTTAAGTTGTCAGCACTGCTGTAATTGTGAATTTTTAAAGGAAAATTGCCTTGTGGATTAAAAACCAAGCGAAAAGAAAAACTTGTTATTTACCAGTTTGTTGTTGTTTTTATCTGGAAGGATATCAAATCCAAAATCATTGTTGCAGAATGTTTCGACAACGTAAATTATCATAGCCGAATGTTTCTATAGTCGGAACCGGAATAAAAATCAAAGTCATCCCATTTCTCGAAATGTTGCGGGCATCTTCTTATAATTTTTTCACGGGTCACACCTTGCGATATTATATTATACATTTCTTCGTCGATTATATTCTCAGCATCAGATAAATAATTCATTTTTGTCTTAAACCGTTTAGTTTCTTCCTAAAACGTCAAATGGAATGCTGACACTAGCTGCCGGACAGTACTCAAAACTGCTAACTAGATAACTATTTTTCGTTTCGAAAATATCAATTTAGTTTTAAAGTATAACTTTTGAAATATGTACGTTCGTTTAATAACAAAAATTATAATATTTAGGCAAAATATATCTTTAGCAATAATTTCCTATGTGTTTCATAGCAAAATCTGAGGCTTAAGCCTTCGTGATGACGGGCTAAGTTAAGCTTACCTTAAGCCAAGCCAGTGATATCACTTAAGCCTTGACTATGAAACCGAAATATTTATTAAGCGTTGGGTTAAGCCATCGCTGTGGCTTAAGCTTGACTGTGAAACCGGCCATAAGATAAGTTTAAACGAGATTTAACTTAGCACTGTGCAACTGTATAACAGATAAACTGAGCTTAAACCATATCTTAAGCTTAAACTTGAACTATGAAACCAACCCTTAGAGAGCTTGCACAGATGGGTGACATTACATACGGGCATTTGTCTAGCTAGGGTATCATAAGAATTGGTATTAGACCAATTTATGCTTTTTACTTGTTTGGTATTTTATAAATTTAAAGACAATCAATATGCCAGGAACGGACTCACACTTTCTTTTTTCTTAGAATTTTCTTCTCCGTAATTACTCTTAATTGATATGAACATCAAAACGTGTACTAATTGCAGAAAATATACTCAATTTGACTATTATCAGGTTCCACTTCGCGAAGAAGTTGATGTACGTGGAATTCTTTTTCATACTAGCGAAAGAAAACTGGTTGGTACGTCAAGATGAGGTGAGGGTCTGAAAACGAGGTTACTTGGGGCAGTAACTTCGCTTGTGAAAAAAACATGCAAGGGATGCAATAGAAAAAATGGATCTATGGGACCAACAAACACTGTTTTACCAGCAGCATATTCAGGTCAATTTCATTCATATGAATAAAAATTTTCTTATGATATATTAACGCTGTATTTGTTTCAATTGGTGATGGATTGTGCTTCCAACATTTTCATGTTGGAGGTCGACTGGGAAGCATTTCGGTTGAAGGCACGCAAATAAATTCTTGAGGGGAATTTTACTTTAGAACAGAGACGTCTTGCAATACGATGACAAAAAGTCGAAGTCGGAGGCAAGTGAGCAAATATTGATATTTTAGCTTAGCTTATTTAGAATTTCATAATACACTCTGTTTCAAAGCTATAAATTGAAATTTAGCTATTGAATTTGAAATTTTCCATTGTCGTATTTTGCCCATTTCTTGAAATTTCATCTACATAGCATAGCTTATATGCCGTTATTACCAAACAACTTACCCAGTGAATTAGAACAGTATCTCTTCATATTCTGAAAACCATTTATCATTGCCTTCGTTTTCGAGAAAACGGGAAATTTCAAATTTGTTTATAATTTTGATTGAAACAGAGTGTACAATAGACAAGTATGCGACGTGAATAAGATCATTTCTTTAATTCCTTTTATTTTAATTTGAAACCAGGAGGCCAAAACACTGCAATTCTTGCCTACTCTCACGTCCTCTATCTTGCATGCTTTTGCTTAAGTTTTAAGGCCCGCCAATCTTAAAGCTACAGCCACAGGAAGCTCACATATGATATGCTTCGAGTTTTTACCTTTCTCTTCGCACAGTCGACACAGTTCGCTGTTGTAGTCGCCTATTTACTTCAAAAAACAACTCCTGGGTGCTTAAAAAGTAACTAACAAGGGCATATAGAGAATTTATTAAAATCACTGCAATAACTCTTGAATGTTTGGTTATTTAAGGCTTTTGTAAAATTATAATCTTATTGCTTCCCCTATCGCCAAACACTGGTATTACATCTTTATTTCGCTGCATACGGAAACTTTTAGATTTTCTAGATCATATTAAAACTCGGAATAAAAAGTACCGAACGACTTGCTCTTTTAAAATCAACTAATAACGTAAAATAATAAAAAAATTTACATATACTTTTTTTGGTATTGGTACATGAAACCCTAAAGATTGTATGCTTAAATTATCATATAATTTGACCTAAAAGTTTTTAATACATTGATGACAATTCAAAAAGTGGCACTTCTAACCCCACCCTACCCTACTACATAAGAAGGGGTACAATATGTAAACTGAATAAAAAATTAAAAAAAGTGTAATACAAGAAACTGAAATAAAATAAAGCGAAACTGAAATAAAATGAGTGCCAATAAATAATTATAACCTGCAGATAAATCAGTGAGCACAAATAAACGACGCGGACATAAGCACGTTTAAATCTAATATCATTATCAGAGCAAGAATAATGGGATCAGAGCAATAAAAAATAGAGAAAACACTTATTGGAACCGATTATGAAAACGCACTGAATTTTACATAATCCCACAATCCCTTTCCTAAACTGTAATGATGTTCTCTTTTATACATCGGTTTCTCTTACTAAATTCCCCTAATATGATTTGCATCTAAGCCATTACAGAAATCCATAAAGTGCACTTTTAAGTCAACCCAGAATGATTTCCATCGAACTTTCAATTGAGATGCAAACTTCAATGAGGCTTTTAAAAAGAAATGAAAAGTTGAAAATTTTTCCAATTTTGTCAAGATTGGATGCGAGGCACATACTTATCATCACTGTGTTACATGACCCTTTTTATATGGATACATGCACACACATACGTAAAAGAGCGATGGAAATTTTAATTGATTTCTCAAGAAAGAAAAAACATGGATTCATGAACTAGATTAATTTTGTATAATGCTTCAGGTTTTTGTGCTTTCTTAGGTTTGAATAAAGATTGCAAACAGCATTGATCTAAAACATATGTACATAGGTCGGGGACTTAGTAACAATTTTAGAGTACCATCTGAATTAAACAATTGTCATTAATTACCCACCCGGATTTGCTTTGCTTTAAGATGTTTCCGATGTTTACTAAAGGTTTTAAATGAAAAGGAATTCGTTTTTTTAATTAACAGTTTTAAGTAAACATGTTCAATATGAAAACGTTTTTTACAACTACTCCGAACTTGTTTTACGAGCTATATTTATAGTTAGTAAAATGGAAAATGTTTATAGTTTAGTAACTAACCATAGGTATAGTATATCAAGTTTGGGTTCGCCTTTGACATCACATCTTTAACACAAAAGGCGTGCCTATTAATAATTACATTATATTTAGTGCTTCTACTTTGCACTCACATTGGATATTGATAAAATATAGGATCTCAATCCACTGATAACTTTACTTCTAGTATAATTCAACTTAACTTTATTTTACAAAAACGCATGTATAATGTATTAATTACTATTCTTATGGGAAAAGTTATAATATTGGTAGAATCTGATAATGAGTCATCAATTCTACGCCAAAAGATAAATATTCAAAAATATGAGCATGAAATCTACGGTGACCTTTTATGGCCCCTCCAGGAACCAAAGAAAACTCGTGAGAAAAAGTTTTGTCTACTAGAAGCTTTTGGTTTGCCCAAATTTATTGATATTTTCTGTGTACCTACCATTTAAAATGTAGTTCGTTTAGTAACTAAATCTAAATAATGGAAAATTAGCGTAAATTAACAAAAAAATCGGAGATGGTACCGCACCCGCCGCGCCAGATGAAGCGAAACATGAATCGACCGCCGTCTCACAGTGAAAAACATGAATATCTGCGCCGACGTGAACGTGTTAATGTAGAGCCCAAACGCACTAACGTATAGCAGATGTGCAGAACTCCTATTACTCATACTTTAATGATGGACGTATTCCCATCGCATCGTAGCGATACTGCACTTTTTTTAGTTTAAGTTAAAGCTAAATTTTAATTTTAATAAAAATACATTATTTTATTCTGATTATTGTAACAAGTTATTCATAATGGTTGCTGAAAATATCAATCAACAACCTAAAAAGGACTAATTTGCATTCAGTCGCAATTTGCTAGAGTATGTTAATTCAAATTTTTACGAGAACAGATGATTTATTAATAGGCAAAAAAACCTCTCTTTTGCATCAAATCTTCAAAAAATGGTTTCGCGGTGCACTTTGCCGATACGATTGTACGATAGTCATTCATGAATATACCGAATGTAGCATTTGCAGGAAATTTTGAAATGAAGATTAAATAAACAAGATTTTTAATATTCGAAAAAAAGAAGATAAAATCATGCTACTGCACTTCCCAGAGTTTAGGGAAAATTTCTCGTTGCAGTTTTGAAAAAGCGGAAGTATATGAAACGACGTAAAGTTTCGCGAATTTTCTTTTACCTGGCTCTTTAAAACTTAGATTAAGTTCTTGAAATGAATTTATTAAAGTCAGAAAAGCGTAAAAACCAAATATAAATAAAAAGTGTTAAGCCACTTACCTGTACTTGAAACAGTGTCACAGAGTCGTCAAGCATTTGAATTCGTACAGCCAACTTTTTCCCGCCTCGGTGATGTGGAGTAGAGGGTGTACCATCGACACCCGAGGGTGTGCTCAAGGAATGTGTCATTCGCCCAACAGGAAGGGTACCACTACCACCAGCACTGCCAGATGGACCCATTGTTCCTGGAGACAATCCAACGCACAAAGCTTGTCAAATGAGAAACGATTTCAACAAACTTAATTCACGTTCCTTCTTTTGTTTTTCTTTTTCTTCGGGCAATTACTTCTCACCAAGTTGTCCTTTGTTCTTGAATGATATTGGCGATTTTCAAATCGTTTCTGACAAACGTTTATGAAATCCAAATAAATGATGAGAAAAAATTAAAAACAACATCTCAAAAATAAAAAGGTTTCATCATAATCTCAGCTTAAACTTTTCATTGTTACTCTTTCAGATTTCTTAATACTGTTATTTATTCTCTTATCCAGTTATATTGTTATGTAGTGCCAAAATTCAGCCTCAGTTTTCCAAACATTTTTTGTGCAGTTGTTACCACATACAGGAGCTGAAAACAACATAGAGATTAATAATATGTGAAAAATCAAATCTGAGTATAAAATAAATTTAATACACATACGTGCATAAAAGGCAATGCAAAATTAAAATTATGACTAGTTAAATATACAGTATACTTGATCGTATATGAGAAGTAATCGTAGCAAACCTAATAACTCACTGATCTCGGTTAACTATATCATGGGTACGAACCAAAATTTACTGAACTTTTTCCTTCAGCATACATGCAGCCGACAATAGTTCAAATGAAATAAATATCGATATTCAAATCAATCATCCAGATAGGATCAGTACAACTCTTGTCGGTTACAATGCTTATGGCGTATAATATAGATAACTCCACTCACCGATGTACCCACAGGTTCAGCCAGTAATTCCTCGCTCCAATATAAAATCAACGATGCCGAGACTGTAGGGTAGCCCTCAATTTTTATATCTTAGATGTACTCATAGCGTATATTAAGTTTGTCATTCCGTTTGTAAAGTACACAAAAATAATGCTGGTAAAGCAAAATGGGTTGGACACCAACGCATAATACTAAAAGTAACTTTGATTTTTACATGTCCATCTGCCCGTCTGTCCGTCTTCACGATAACTCTAGAGCTTGGAGTGCTGAAATTTTTCCCAGGTAAATTTAAGTTGGAAAACCAATCGGACAACTCTTTCGTAGGGTTGCCATACAAAAATTCCGTTTTCACTATATATTTGGGTACTGCCTGCAACCGCGTCGACGTAGAGATGAAATTTGGTACATGGCGTTTTCAAAGCAATAGTAAAAATAATTTCAAAAACGGAATAAATCGGACAGCCCCTTCCTTGGTGCTACCTGAGATAACTGACAACTAGATAAGAAATTCTTGATATAAACCAGAATCACTTTTTCAAAGCTCTTTAACTTTTTATTCGACCAAAGAAAGCTATCATTGCGAAGAACTTATGTGGCATAATACAGCAAGAGAGAGAGAATGTATAGAGCTTTCTATTAGAGGGCCATTAACTCGTTTTAATTCTAGATGTAAGTTGTCTCAGGTGCTACCATACAAAACTTTGGTTTTTCACTATAGAGTAATTCCATGTAAATGTCAACCCAGAGAGCACTTTTTCATCTTTCAATATATATATAGTGTTATATATCATTTTAAAGATAATTTCTTGAATTTTTAGAATTTAGCTTAGTTTTTACAAAATATTACTCCAAATCAATAAAAAAAGGCTGCTAACATGACATATTCAGTTATCAAAAATGTCTTATTATTTTCCTAAGTTTGCATATTCATATATTATCAACAAAACTGCACCTAACAATTCAATTAGTTTTGTCGTTAAAATATGTTCCTTCTTCTGTTTAGAAAAATATCTTTTTTTTGTGATTGACATAAAAATTAATATTGCAAAGATAAATAATGTTCATTCTGATTTACTTGTTATGTTAGTCACAAAAATATAAAGAAAGTTGCATTCCTTCCAGAAAATCATATCTTTTTTACTTTTTTTTCCCTTGATGTCTTGAATGTGATGGTTGCAGTTAGATAGATGTCATTAAACAAAAATAATTTTCTTTTTTTCTGTTAACAGTACATGTGACTAACATAACACCAATGCTTGTGACTAACATAACATGATTATTTATGAAGTAACTATCTTGAACAAACATTGAAATTATTTTGAGAATAAATAAATATCTACTTAATTTCTCATTTATAAATAATTTTCCCACTTTATGTAAAAAATGTAATTTTTTTGAAATCAATTATTTTGAGCTGAAGTGCTCAGCACATGTGACTGGCCGCATGTTCATCCCGCCATAACTAGTACACATCGGTCTTGCCGAACATTTTTAGTTGACGGGTAGACCACCATGGATGAGATCTTATCGGGGTGTGTTCTTTTTCCTCCTTTCCCAACAATGAAACCCAAATATTTTGGCTCTGTAATACATAACTTACTCTTCTCTACGTAGATAGTGGGCCAGCTTTCCTCAAACGATCCGCTACGCGAGCTAGTAGAACAAGATGAGCGACAAAGTCTTGTAACAAAATTAACAGATCGTCTAAATAATTGAGAACGTTCTCACGAAGATCATACGGGATGACTTTGTCCATTAGACGGCACATAGTTTGTGGGGCGTTGCATAGGCCGAATGGCATCACCATGTACTGATAGAGAGGATGACGTGGTACTGTAAAAGCGGTCTTTTCTCTGGAATCAGTGTCTAATGGGATCTGCCAGAAAGCGTCTTTAGGGTACAGGCTTGTCGACACAGAAGCGAGTCTATCTGCGGCAGTGGATAGGCGCCCTTCTGAGTAACGGAGTTGACCTTCCTGGCGTCAAAACAAAGCCGAACCTTTCCAGGCTTCCTCACTAGAACTACTGGAGATCTTCAAGGACTCTGGCTCTCCTGTATCACAGCGTCAGCATTCGCTCTAATTCGGCGTCCATCAAACTCTAATCTGCACTGCCGGTGAAATCGGATAAAATCTCTGTTTTATCGGAGTTGCATCGTTCGTCTCGATCTTGTGAGTGACAAGAGATGTCTTCCCTAAGCCTAAAGAGGCGAAGGACGGAAAAATGTGTTTGATGGCTTCGAGACGCTGATTGTCTTGAACAGAAGAACATGGCGGTCAGTGTCAGAGGCAGCTAATTGGCTTGGCATCACTTCCGCAACTATACCCAGAACATCTGGAGCCAACCTAAATAGACGCCGGAGGTCTATTCCCAGATATAGTGCTTGTGTGAGCACAGGAACCACGTGAAAACGCACGTTTTTGGTCTCACCGCGGAAAATGATATCCAAGTCCGCATGTCCATAAACATCCATCCATCATGGCACCATTATCTATCTGCACTTGCATGTGATACCTCCTCAATTTGACATCTGCGTTAGCTAGCTTCTCCAGAGCTCTCCAGCCTAGGATGCTGATAGTTGCACTATCAAGGAGCCCAGTCACAGTTCGTCCGAGTAACTTTACTTCGGAATACGGCCGAATGTCATCTGGCATCGACACTGAAATTTGGGCCAATTTCTTTCGTTCAGATCTAATTCGTCGGCAATACTCACGCCAACGAACAGTTGAAACAGTTGATCGTTTTTTCTTCTATTAAGGCCCGAATCTGGGACCATAATTCCAGCAAGCTCTACCACCCAGGAGAAAATGCGGTCTCGCACCTTATTGTAATTTTGTAGATGCAGGTGATACGGTGTCAATGGATAGAAAGCTGGCTCACGCCCACTCGTCATCGCAGAGCTTGGTGGCCGCCTTAATATCGAATACGTGTCAGACTGAACCTCCCGCTCAGCAACATTGCTTGAATAAGGTACAATTGGTGTTAACGGGATGTCAAAAATCAGGGGTTCTTCTGAAGAAGTGTCTAGTAAAATGTCTGTGAAATGAGAGCTTGAAAATCTGCAGAGAAATCTATTGTAGGAGATAATTACATGTACAAGCACTATTTGTGCTCTCATCACATACAATCGCATTTGTATGGTATTCTATCCGCCTAACGGAATTCACTTGCAAAAATCGATCATTGTAATCTTGTTGCATTCCGAAGAACAGTCAAAGTCGGTAATAAAGTGTCGTACCGTTGAGATCAAAGTTGAGTTTTTATTTTTCATTCCGGCCTTCCTATAAATTTTCAGAAGTGGGATTTAAATCTAATCTGCCCAGTGTATGTAAATTAAATTCGTCCGCGATTTTAATAAAAGATAAGAAAATTTGTTGATAGTTATTTTGTGCAATTTTACGAGCTGTTATCTGCGTAGGTGCAAAAGAAAAAACTGTGGTGAATCATAAGCGATCACAAAATAATAACTGTGCTACAAATTAACTAAAAACTGTGTATATTTTTTGCAATAGAAATCATCGGTGATTTCAGTTTAAAAAAAAACAAAAAAAACAAAAAAATTTCGGATTTCTAATAATTTGTCGGATTTTTGTGAACAGACTGGTGTGAAGATAAAAACGATAAATCACATGGTGACACATTCTAGCTACTGCAATGTTTACGAGCATATTGGATTATAGGTAATCGCAATTTGCAAAAACGGTAACTGTCGATAAAATTGGTCATAGGTGATCTTTTTTTATCTGGATAATTTTTGAAGATTTTTTTGTATCTTTTGTCTTGTTAACCGTTAATCACATGGCTGAAAGAGCAACCAGGTTTGCTGAAAAGGCTACAGCAAATCAATTGAAAGACAAACTAGCGGATTTGGGATTAATTACAACAGGTGTTAAATCGACGTTAAAATCAAGACTTTTCGAAGCAATTGATAGTTTGACCGATGTACAATTGGACCAACATTTTCCTAAAAATTTACTGACTTTTAATGACGATATAAATTCTACTGGCAACGGGGTCAATAACGGCGATGTAGCTGCAAGCGGTCACAATGATATTTCTGATGATGATGACGCATTAAGTAACGAATTAGAATCTCTAAGGAATAAATTAAAAAAAAATCAGGAAATTGCTGATTTGAAAATGAAAATTGCAGAAATTTCTAGAAGTGATGATACAGTTAGTGACAGCTCCCGACCATTTTTCAATTTTCGTGACGTACATAGAAGAGTCTTTTACACAATTTAATGGTGACGACAACTATTGCATAGAAAAATGGATGCAACACTTTGAAGAGTCTGCAGAAACTCTAGGTTGGGATTCTAGAATGTGTTTCATTTATGCGAAACGATTAATGACGGGTACCGCAAAGCTCTTTATACGCACAACCTCATTTAAATCGTGGGTAGAATTATTATTATTATTATTATTATTATTATTTCAAAGAGAGCAGTCGTGTCAATTTAGAGCTTCCAGAAATAATAATTATTAAAAACAGCGATTCGTACTAAAAAAGTTCAGTGATTTGGTCTCTAACTAATATACTAGTTGTGTGTCTGTATAGTGTGTGAAATAAACTATAATTAAAGAAAAATATATAAAAAAATTAAACTTGTAAAAGTTCAGAAGTGAATGACAGTTTTGGAATTAATTCAATTTAATTTAAAAAATTTTTCTTGTTGCCATGGCAACGTCAAAATTGTGAAAATTTTTAGTTTAAACAGTGGAATTTATAATTTGAAGAGAGAAAAATTATTAAAGTTTTAATTAAAAACAATTTTCTATTGAAAAGATTAAAAACATTTACTGCCGCACTCAATATGAGTACGGGCAGCATTAGTGACCCTGGGGGGAGTGATGACCCCCCCCAAACTAAATGGTAGGAGGAAGAAGAACTCAATTGAGGCTTCTTCTTCTTCAAAGAAATTATTGAAAGAGCCCACCGAAAAGGCCATTAAGGGCCCTAATCAAGAGGCCACTACACAGGAGGTTCAGCCAACTTCCTTGGAGAAGACTGAAACCAGGACAGCAAATGCTAACCCAGAAGTGCCTGGAACGTCAGCTGCTACAATGGTTGCTACCCTAGCAGCAACTGTAACACGAGGACAACTGCCGAAATTATCGGAAGTAATCGCAAAGGCTTCGGCTTCTGCGCCAAAGCCCAGCGGGATCATTATGAGGCCACCACTGTCTTCAGCGAAGCCAACTGGCCAGAGCAAGAAGCCAGTAGCACCAACAGGACCAGCAGTAGTACCACGATCCCCAGCAGTAGTTGCAGGGAGCTCGTTTGCGCAGGTAAGTGGCAGTTCCAATAAGGCTTCCACAATTGAAATTATAGGTAAAGGCATCACTCCTCGTCCAGCCCCACTGGACGCGGGTAAGCCTCGACCCAAGACCAGTGCGGGCCTCCAGGGCTTCTTCGACGGGAGATGGCAGGATGAGAGCTACGGTATGCAGCTCGAGCACATCAGAGGATGTCCTCAGAGCGCATACCTGAAGGCAATCTTCCGCGTCGTCTCCTGTGAGCAGCTATTCTCCATGGGGATAATAGCTGGGGGAATGGTTGAGGTGTATACCACAACCCTCGAAAGCGCCACCAAGCTTATGCTTGAGGGCATCGAGGTGGAGGGTAGGCACCTTGTGCCGTTCCCACTCAGGGAAAAGCCCACGAAGGTCGTGTTTTCGCGGGTCCCTATGCGAGCCCAACATGAAGACCTCTCGAATTTCCTTGGGAGATTCGGGAAGGTTCATGGAAAGGTTCGCGCTATTCCCATTAAAATTGGGGACGAGGGTCTCGGGCGGGGTATCTTCGGTACTAGCCGGGAGGCGTCCATCACCTTGAATAAGGGGTGTACGCTTCCGTCAGGCTTTTACCTGAGCATATCCGGCTCGAGGTACTGGATAGACGTGGGCACCGAAGCGAAATGCCATGCTTGCCATTTGGTAGGGCATTTTATTGCTGACTGCCCCAGGAGAACCGGGAAGAAGGCTGAACCGAGGGTTCCCTCGAAGGAAGCCACTACTATAGTAGTGGATCTGGAGAAGGAGCCTTCGGCCGGCACTCAACCTGCTATTTTGGAGCAGCCAGTGGTTAAGGTGCCTGAAGTTGTCCTAGAGGCAAAAATAGTTATGGCTGTAAACGGCGCCACGTCGGCACGTGAAAACACGGCTACTTCCGACGAGGAGTCGAATAGCCAAGTAGTCAAAAAAAAGAGGACGAGGAGGAAGAAAGTTGACCGGGTGATGCTGCCTCCTCCAGAGCCAGCAAAGCCAGTCGCATCCAAGCGGCCCCACTCGGAGGAGGACGATAGTGGAGCTCGCGGTTCGAAGGTTGTAGTAAGGGACGCGGTGGTGTCTCACGAGCAGCTTTCGGACTGCGACATGACCGGCTTGGATGACACTGGTCTTTCGAGCTTCGGTGGCTACGAGTCGTGTGATAGCATCATTTCGACTGGTAGCCAATTTGAAGTCTCGAAAGGGATGGAGACCCTTCCTAGGAAGAAGATCTCCGAAATTCTTACCCAGCTCCAGTACAAGAAGAATTCAGATAAAATCTGGAGTATTCTTGTAAGGGAGCTGGAGAGGCCAGAGTTGTTACTTCCTCAGCTTCAACTCCTACAACAGGAGTCCAGGAAGAGGAGGAAGTACAACGATGTTGCTCGGTTAGAACGACTTCATAGGAAGGTGGAGGAGTTGCTTCAGGAGCATCGCTTGGCCGATTCTCCTCGTCAATAGACGTCGCACATTCATCGTTTGAGCTTTTCATCTCTTTGAATGTGCAAGATAGCTTCGATCAACACCGGGGGTTTAAGTGCACATACAAGGTTACACAGCACTATCGAACATGTCAAAATGTTCGATATAGACATCGCGCTTCTACAGGAGACGAATTTTACACAAGACACATACACACAACTTGAGCGCTATGCTTATTTACACACTGGCTATGCAATGTTTGCCACACCTGCGCCTCGCCGAGGCTCAGGGGTGGCAATCATTGTATCCAACAAATTTACACTATCGTCTCCTGTCTATACAGATATCTTCCCAGGCTTCGCTTCAACCTTGGACTTTGTCATTCAAGACAAAAATATCAAGGTAGTGAACGTGTACCTTCCTCATGACCAGGACATTACAAGACAAGTTCTTGATAGTGTTCAGTCGTGTCTGGTGAATTTTAGCGGTGAAACTGTCCTCGGAGGTGATTTCAACTGCACTCTGAATCCCTCAATGGATCGGCACTCTGGAGTTGAGTTCAACTCTGTCAATGCTGCTCGATTGAGGAATTTTGTCGGTGTTTTCAGACTCGTGGATATCTATCGTTGGATGCATCCTACGACTAGATCATACACGAGGGTCTCGCGAAATATCCATGGAAGTCTCGCAGGCTCCAGAATTGATAGACTTTACGTCTCACCTGGAATACTAGAACATTTCGTTGGTATCACTCATGAAGTGTGTTCCGTTAGTGATCATCTTCTTGTAGTGGCGACCAGCACTCTAGTTGAAAGACGAACTGCATACTGGATATTCAACAACTATTTGTTGAATTCCGAGCAGTTCATCAATGAGTTCACTGAATTCTGGCACGATTGGCAAGAGAGGAAAGTTAACTTTCCTTTTCTTAGTCAATGGTGGGATGTTGGAAAGCTCCAGATTCGGTCTTTTATCGAGACGAGTTTCAATCGAAGTGGCTATCAAGCTTCTAGCTTGTCGGCCGAGGTCTCTCGGGTGGCAGCTCTTCTCCCAACTCAGCCGGGGTTGATTCTTTATTTCAATGGAATAAAGGAACGCTTGGCGACACAGACTTACAAGCACAGCTTGGAGTTTGTGCTGCGCGGCCAATCGCGCTGGCTGAGAGAAGGCGATTCTCCAACTGAGTACTTCTTTCAGGCGACTAGACGTCGTACTGCTTCTTGTGAGGTCGAATCGATTATTGATGAATCTGGACAAGTCCTCAACGGACAACAGCTATCAGAATATATTCGAGACTACTACAGTAGTCTCTACTCTGAATCGACGTCGACAACATCCTTGACCACTCATGAATTCCTTGAGAATATTCCCACTTTCTCTGAAGACAGTAAGGAGCTCCTGGATACAGTAATCACATTGGAGGATATGATTGCTGCGACAAAGGATCTAAGGCGACACACTTCACCTGGTTATGACGGCTTGACTCCAGAATTCTTCATACGTTTCAGGGATTTATTAATTCCTGACCTTTTGGAAGTCTTCAATTCGGCGGTTGAAACACATTCAGACTTTCCTACTAGTTGGAGGAGATCTGTTATGCGCTTGATTCCAAAGAAGGGAGATTTGCAGAGGATGGGGAACTGGAGGCCAGTAACCCTATGCAATGTAGACTACAAAATCGTCTGCAAAGCATTAGGGGCGATACTCCGCTCAGTGATTGCTTCGGTAATACACCCGGAACAGTCCTATTGTGTACCTGGTCGTAGTATCTACGACAATATCGCGGTAGCCAAGCATTTGTTTGCCTACCATGAACAGACAGGTACACAAATGGCCATGATTTCACTTGACCAACAAAAGGCTTTTGATAGTGTCTCGCACGAGTATCTCTTGACTGCTCTCGAGGCATTTGGGTTTCCGCCCAGGTGGCTCGATATCGTCGGGAAACTGTATAGAGATTCAGCGATTTTGATTAAGCATCAAGGACAAGTTCTGGCTCCTATCTCGTTTCATCGAGGTATCAGACAGGGCTGTCCATTGTCAGGTATGCTTTATGATCTTTCGTTGGAGCCGCTACTGGTGAATCTTCGTCGAATGCTCGGACGGTATGCGGTTCATCTGCCATATACCAATGTGAGGCCTCTTATGTTGGCGTATGCGGATGATCTGTCTATTTTCGTGACAAGAGATGAAGCTTTTCCGGTCGCTCGTGCTGTTTTCGAACAGTTCGAACGTATAGCGGGCGCTAAAATCAACCTTAGTAAGAGTCAAGGCTTGTGGTGTGGAAGGTGGAGAGATCGTACAGATACTCCACTGAACATCCAATGGACTAATACTTGCCTGAAGTATTTAGGTGTGTATATCGGACGCGAGAGTAAATCAAATAATAGCCGCATCGCTCTTGAGAAACTCTCTAGAGCTGTAAACTCATGGCGTAGTCGACTGTTTCCACTATCCTTAATGGGTAGGTCAGTCGTGATAAACTATTTGATTACCTCGTCCATCGTTCATCTGCTAAAGTCTGAGACGTTTGATGAAGGCTTCGTAGGTCTTCTTCAAGCAAAAGCGATAGACGCCTTTTGGTGCGGAAGACGATGGGTTGCTGAAAGCACGCTCTGTCTGCCAGTCAAGATAGGTGGATTAGGTCTCACTAACTTGGTTGTGAAATCAAGGTGTCTCCAAGTGCGTGCATTCCAAAGAGTGTTTTGCCAGAGAGACAGCTTGATTTCTCAACTGTGGGTGAATGTACTGGGAGGGATCGGCATAGGGGAGTATTACTACCTACTCTCTGTTCGACCACCTTATCCTCGTGACTGGCCACAGGATCTAATCTCAACGATTCAGACCTGGGGCAGAATCAGGCCAGCATTTCACCTTCAGTGGAATGCTCTAAGGTACACGCAATTCGCGTCGATTCCAATCAGGTTCAATCCTGAATTAATAGATTCAGTGTTCAGTAATGCTCGGGGTTTTGAAGCTGACACGCATACACTGACAGTTCTCGGAGATATTATTGATATCTCTGGAAACTGCCGAATAAACACTAACACTGCACAACTACACGACCTGGCTGCTTCTGCGCGGGAGAGATTTCGCCAACTTGGGACCAGTGACCCTGGCACTAAGTTGGAAGATGCTTTCGTTCTGAACAGACCACCACACACACCTTTCAGCACACTTACAACACGTGTGCTCCGTGACGTGCTTATGTCAATAAGACCTCCGGAGTATACAGGATACAACAGATGGCGAACACACCTCGGGGTGAATATGGGCGTGATGGGAGGGATAACTTGCAGAGTAGTCTACAGTTATCCTTCTAGTTACAAAGATGCTGATGTAGCATTCAAATTGCTGCATCACAGTCTTATGCATCCTAATCAGTTGTCACATATCGACCGCCGAGTTCAGAGGATTTGCACAGTTTGTGCTGGTGAGGGCACCCTGTTTCACAGGTTCTTCACTTGTCCGGCTTTGCAGGGTCTAATGGATCTCGTGCGCGGTATGTGTCAGTTGATCCACCCGAATTTCGGCATTACTAGGACATCGTTTCTATGGGGACCAAAGGTATGTAGTCGAGTGAATTGTTTGATTAGCTTTGTGTTGACACTGGCCAAATCTACAATTCACCTGTACTACATGAGAGTCGAAGATGGGAATCAGAACACTGACCCACAACACCACGCACACGCACTTAAGCGCCACTTCGTTGACAGGTTGAAGAGACGTTTACGTCTCGAATATCTGGCAACGAACGCAGACACATTCAACTGCACATGGCAACCACTATCGTCGGTGCAGGATGGAGCTCTTGTCTTTCGCTGGTGAGAACAGGCCACAGCATTTGCAACACTAGTCCACGGGGCTTCACCCCGCTTAGGAATCGTTGCACGTGCGGTGGGAAGGACAAGCACTCTGTTAGAGATGCTAAGCTGGAGGGATGATGAGGGCAGTTTGTAGAGGTCTACGATACTACAGGCCGCCCTCGCGGGACTCTATAACGGTATCGGCTAAATTTTTTCGTTCGTTCGGTCATTTATCTTTGATTCGGTTTCGGTCTCGGTGCTAAATTACAAAATTTTTTGTTGAAAATTCGTTCGTTTAGGTAAATATTTTTATTAGATTATTTTGGAAATTGAAGCTTCTTGGAACTGCCACTTACCCAATTGTCAAAATTGGGACTTTTAAATTTTTTGTCTATCTTTTAGATCCTTTTCAAAATTCTTGTAGCCGTTTTTTAGTCTCTTTTGAGAATTTTGTCTTGTTTGTTTTCCTTTTGTTTGTGTCTTTTTTCTTGTTCATTAGTTTTTCTAATTGTTTTAATTGTTTAATTGTCCCTATTGACCTTTTATAACTTTTAGATTAGCTAGCGACCTTTTGTTTACACTTTGTAGAGCCTTTTGCCACCTATTTTTAAGGAATTTTGAAAAGAGCCAAAGAGCCAAAAAATAAAGAGCTTATATACATAAAAAAAAAATTATTATTAAAAGAATTTTGCACAAAAGTCTCAACTGCTGAGATTCATAATCAACTGCGGAATCGGAAGAAGAGAAAAGATGAGACATGGCAGCAGTACATATTCGCTATGCAAGAGCTAGCATCACTATCAACCATCGATGAAGCTGATTTGGCTCACTATATTGTTGGTGGCAAATCCGATATAGCCGTTAATAAAATGTTGCTTTATGGGGCCAGTAATTTAGCCGATTTAAAAGTAGCCTTTAAGGGTTATGAAAGAATGAAGTCTATGCGCGACAATCATCTAGATCAACGTGAAATAAAGCCTGTTCAGCTGCGAACTTCAGCCAAAATGAGATGCTTCAACTGCAATGAGCTTTGACACATAAGCTCAAAGTGTACAAAGCCCAAAAGAGATAAAGGATCTTGTTTCGTTGTGGGAAAATGGGTCACAGAGTTTCAGACTGCAATGTGTCGCGACCACCTGTGATGAATGTGGAAGCTTCCTGTTCTTCAAAGGAAAAACCCATACATCTACAGCGGCCAGGACAACAACAGAGAAGCCATAAACAATATTTATTTCCTGTTACTAATGCTTTTGAATTTAATATCACCTACAGTTTTAGCAGAGGCGATGATGGACGTGGATTTTCTTGTTCCTTCTGGACTCAGGGAGCGCAATCAGTTTCATACAACAGCGCTATTTACCACCCTATTTAGTTGAGGAAACAGATCCTGAGCAATACAGATTCCATGGCATCAACCAGAGCAGATTAAAAATTGTAGGTACGACGCTTTTAGATGTGTATTTTAGGAATAATTGATTAAGTTTGAGATTATTTGTTGTCGAAAATAATAGTATGCTATATCCAACTATCTTAGGTAGACTTTTTAGAAAAAATTAATTTAAATTTTAATTATGACAAACCCAATAGTTCACTTTTGACTCAATACGATAATATGATCATAAATAACGACCATACCCAATCTTCAGATCAAGAACATTTCGAATACGATATATTAAATATAAATATTTCTGATGATCGTAAAGTGCTCGCGTTGAATATCACTGAAAAATTGGCTTTCGGAATTAAAAGTAGAATACACGGGATCGTAGCAGAAGCTTGCAATAGTAATTTTGAATTTAAAGCAACAAATGTAGATTCAGAATTTGAAATGATAATTAATCTAACAAAAGAAAACCTTCTTTATTGCACGCCAAGGAGACTCCCTTACGCACACAGATTAGGGCTTCAGAAGATAATTAATAATCTTTTGGAAAGAAAAGTTATACGCGAAAGCAATTCTCCATACGCGTCCCCGATTGTACTAGTTCAGAAAAAGAGTAAGGAGTTAAGATTATGTATAGACTATCGCGATATCAATAAAATCACTATTCGAGACAATTTTCCGCTCCCATTGATTGATGACTTGCTCGACAGATTGCGGGGTAAACGATATTTTTCTACACTTGATTTGTGTAGTGGTTTCCATCATGTTCGTATGGCGGCTGATTCTATAAAGTATACTTCCTTCGTGACGCCTTTAGGTCAGTATGAGTACCTAAGAATGCCTTTTGGACTCAAGAATGCTCCTTGTGTCTTGCAAAGGTACATAAACTATATTTTCAAAGATTTAATCGCCAAAGACCAAGTATTAATTTACATGGACGACATTCTTATAGCCACCGAATGCATTGAAAAACATCTGGAGATCTTAAAACAAGTCTCAGACCTAATAACTGAGCACGGTTTACAGCTTAGGGTTGACAAGTGTATATTTATTTATGAAGAAATCGAGTACTTAGGATATGTAGTCAACAATGAAGGGATACGTCCAAATTCAGAGAATCTCCGTGCTATCAATGAATTTCCACTTCCCAAATGTGTGAAGGATGTCCATAGTTTTCTTGGTTTAGGATCATATTTCAGAAGGTTCATAAAACATTTTGCTACCTTGGCTAAACCTCTTTACGATCTGTTGAAGAAAGACATAGTTTTTAAATTTGGCCTAAAAGAAATAGAAGCGTTTGAAACTCTAAAATCAAAATTAACGAGCTCTCCTATTCTAGCCATTTACAGTCCATTGAATGAAACAGAGTTGCACTGCGATGCAAGTAGTATAGGTTATGGAGCAATATTACTACAGCGTCAAGCTGATGGAAAACTTCATCCTGTGTTCCATTTTTCTAAGAGAACTACTGAGGTTGAATCGAAATACCATTCCTACGAGCTGGAGACTTTGTCTATAATATATGCTCTCAGAAGATTCCGTATATACCTTACCGGAATTACTTTTAAGATTGTCACTGACTGCCAATCATTGACTTTGACTTTGAATAAAAAATCAATAAATCCTCGAATATCACATGGGCCTTAGAGCTGCAGAACTTCGATTATAAAATTGAACACCGTTCAGGTAACAGAATGGGTCATGTTGACGCTTTAAGTCGCTGTACTGAGATCTTGGTTGTTCAGGAAGGAACGTTTGACTTTGCACTAGTAGCGGCCTAGGGACGTGATCCCGATATTGTTAAATTAATACCTGAATTGCAGAAAAGCGAAAGCTCAAATTTTGCCCTAATAAATGGTCTAGTATACCGAAAAAATAAAGATGATGTTCAATTCAACGTTCCGAAGCAAATGGAAGACCGCGTTATACAAACACATCACGAATCCCTTTGTCACTTGGGTGTGAATAAATGCTACGAATATCTAAAAAATCGTATTGGTTTCCTGATATGAAACGTAAAATCAAAGATTATATTGTTGGCTGCTTAAAATCCGTGTATTTTTCACCTGTAAGCGGAAAGGTAGACGGAAAACTTCACAATATTCCAAAGGGAAATGTGCCTTTCGTAGTGCTTCATAGATCATTATGGACCATTACCGACTACGAAGTCAAGGAAGAAATATATATTTCTTGTTATTGACGGATTTTTGAAATTTACTAAAATTATATTCTGTAGTGAGTACCCAAAATAAAGACGTAATACCTTGTTTAGAATCGTATTTTAGCACTTATAGCAGACCATCAAAGATTATTTCTGACCGAGGAACAGGTTTCACTTCAAACGAATTCGCTCAGTTTCTTTCAGACAATAATGTTCTACACCATAAAGTGGCTACGCATTCACCACAATCAAATGGTCAAGTAGAACGTATGAATCGTTTGCTAACACCTATGCTTTCCAAAGAGTCTGAAGAAACTAGAACTGGTAATTGGTATAAGTTCTTAGTCAAAATTGAGTTCGCTCTTAATAATACTGTAAACAGAAGCACAGGTTTCTCTCCAAGCGAACTGTTATTTGGTATAAAGCAGAAAGGTGAATTATGTGACAAAATATTAGAGCATATTCAGGGTGCTGTCCAAAATACTGAACGAGATTTGAATAAAATTAGGAATCAGGCTTCTGAAACGATTACGAAAAATCAAAATTACAATAAATTATATTTTGATAGAAGACATAAACCGCCGCGTGTATACGAAGAAGGTGACTTTGTTATGGTCAAAAATATAGTGACCACACCAGGAATAAATAAAAAGTTATTAGCTAAATACCGTGGGCCTTACGAGATAAAGAAAATTTAAAAAAACGATAGGTACGTGATTGAGGATGTAGAGGGAATACAATTGACACGTATACCATATAAGGGTGTCTGCTCACCTGCTAATATGAAGCCCTACATTCTGTGTGTTGAAGATTGACTATGGTTGAAAAAATTAAAAACGATTTTATAAGATTTTAACAAATTAATGATATCAAACTTATAACTGTATTGACGACGAAAGAATTTTAAAGGGTATTATAGATAATCTCAAAGGAACGATAAAACAAATGTTGTTATTTTATTCATATATTATTGCATGTCATTTAATGATTCTCTATTGATGAAAATTAGAGCATAATATGTTGATCGGTCATCAGATATTAATTTAGTAACTATTTAGTGCATCAATATTGTTGAATTGCAATTTCAGACATATAAAATTACATACATATGTATAGTTTATATAATTCAGTGACTTTTAAATTTTAGTTAATATTAGCTTTCGTATATGTAGACATATGTGTATAATTTTTAGATGTTCGGCCTGTTAGAAATATTAGTTAGTAATTTTTGTAAAATAAATGTAACTTTTTGTAGGATTTCGTAGTAATCGAGGCGATTATATGTCAGTCTGGCCGAATTGTAGGAGATAATACATGTACAAGCACTGTTTGTGCTCTCATCACATACAATCGCATTTGTATGGTATTCTATCCGCCTAACGGAATTCACTTGCAAAAATCGACCATTGTAATCTTGTTGCATTCCAAAGAACAGTCACAGTCGGTAATAAAGTGTCGTACCGTTAAGATCAAAGTTGAGTTTTTATTTTTCATTCCGGCCTTCCTATAATTAGGTTCGCTGCCTCTACTAAAGGATTACTATCATTCTTCGGACTGTCAGATGGATTGTTAATATCACTAGGGTCACTGAATGATATCAACGGACAGTCTATTGGTTCGTCGATGACCATGTGGCCACATGTTATGTTAGTCCGTTATGTTAGTCACAGGTAAAATTTATGAAAACTTTATATTTTTGTGTTATAATTAAAATTTGTGTCAAATTTGCACTTAATAATATAACTACAACCTTTCACAAGATACTATCAGAGGAAAAAAATTAGTTTGATGTTTCAGTTTCAGAGAATTATGACTATGAAAATTAATATGAAATCCTAGTGTTGCAAATCTGTTATGTTAGTCACATTGAACAAAATGCTCTCTAAAGGCACTTTCACATCAAACACAAGAATGGAAAAAAAGTAAACCGAAAAACTCAATTTATTCCACTTTAAAAGAAGATTTTTGCTCAAATGATTAATAAAATCATGGGAAATAAGATTAACTAATAATTTTACTAATAAAATAGTACATTTATCTTAGAATTTTTAAGAAAACACAACTTTTATAATTTATCGAACGAATTTTTCCGCCGAAAAAGCCGATAAAACATAAAAGTTGTGTTTTTCTTCAAAATCTGAAATAAATATAACTTTTTTCTCAGTAAAATCCTTAGTTTACCCTATTTCTCTGGATTTCATTAATCATTGGAACAAAAATCTTCTTTTAAAGTGGAATAAATTGAGTTTTTCGGTTTACATTTTTCTGTTCTTGTTTTTGATGTGAAAGTGCCTTAAATGTCAAATAATAATAATAATCTTTTTTTTTATTTACCTGCATAAAACCATCTGTCCAAAGAAGAATAACACCCTGTTTAAGATATTTTGACAAAAATAAAGTTAGTGTGATAGAAAAGAACATTAAAAAATCATTCATTCGTTATGTTAGTCACCATGGAATTACCCTATATGTATATTTGGAAACTGCCTGAGAACGTGTCGACGTGGAGAGCTCAATTGATAAAAATTGCAAATACAAGTTCAAATTTGAACGAAATCGGGCAACCCTTTCTTGGTGCCATACAAACTGCCTGAGAACGTGCCGACGTAGATAGTTGAAATTTTATACACAGCGTTTTCATAACAATAGTAAATAAAATTTAAAAAATGAACTAAATCGGACAACTCCTTCTTTGTGTTACCATACAAAACTTTTATTTTTTACTTTATTTAACTTTTATTGTCATCTATGGTATAATATTATTGGTCTTAGACCAACTACAACTTTGTTTTATTATAAAATTATTGCTTCCGTAAGCCTCTCTCAGACTGACCGCGCAATATTTCCCGGTGGGTAGAGACTCTTTTATATGACACAGAAAAATTCCTGAGCACACGAATCAACCGAAATAATGTTCATTTTGGTTCGTATCCATGATATATTTAGCTGAGATCAGTGAGTTTTTGAAGTTTGCTACAAGCTCTTCTCATACATCACTTTGTAGTACAGCTGTCGATATCTAGGTATTTCTATGTAATTACGTCAATTTTTTTCTATCTTTGTGTGCTAGCTTTCTCAATTCTGTGTTTTTGTTTATTAGTTGTTAGTTTTGTTACTTGCTTTATGATATCGTAGATTATTAAGGATATTGATTTTTTTTTAATAATGTCATCTTTCTTGCTCAATACTAACTTTTTCCTTCCTATTAATTATTAATGTATTATACAGGGCGTTTCCCCCATGGTGGTCAAGAGAGCAGGTGGTCATAATACTCACCTAAACGAACAAAAAATTGTAAGGCAGGGGGGGGGGGTATAAACCGTTTCGGAATTACAGGGTAATTAAGAAAAAAATCAGTTTTTCACAAAACATCCTATATCTCAACCAGCCGGTGCGCCTCTCTTCTCAGGACGTGGATTTTCTTAGCTTGCTGTTTACTTTGACCTCTATTATTTTTGCAAAAATGTCCTTAACATAACTTTTTGCACCCTTCCGTTTGTAACGCACAGAAATAATGATGGTAGAGCAAATTGGACCCACCCACGCATAATATTAAAAGTTATTTTGATTTTTGCATGTCCGCCCGTCAGTCTGTGCGCACGATAACTTGAGAATGCGTTCACTTAGAAAGCTGAAATTTTGTACACGTACTTTAACAAAAAAGGAAAATTAAGTTCGAAAATGAAACAAATTGGGCTTCGTGGGGCTGCCATACAAAAATTTCGTTTTCCACTATATATTTGGTCACTGCCTGAGAACGCGTCGACATAGGAGAGCTCAAATTTGGTACATGGTGTTTTCATTGTACTAGCAAATAAAATTTCAAAAATGGACTAAATCGGGCAACTCCTTCTTGGTGTTGCCATATAAAAATGTTGGCTTTTTACGGATAGTGTGAAAACGATCAGTCCTAAACATTTCTATTGTACTAAAAAATTCTTCAGAATATGAAATCCTATAAAATTGGTTATAATCATTTTTTCTGTCCGACGAACCAATCTAGAAATACATATATGTGAAAAATCACTTCAAAAATCAAACTTGGATAATTCGGGGACCATACGAAATTTTATACGGGCATTCATCTAGGATATAATAAGTGCTATCTGCAGTCGTTAAGGAGTTATTAGCTCACAACCTATCAATCAGGTCATATCGAAATTTTTTAAAATGACGTGTTTGCAGTCACTATGGAAACAAATTATCTTTGAGAATAGGTTAAAAGCTAATAACTCTTTAACAGCTACAGATAGCACAGGTATAATACAGTTTTTATAAAAAAAGTTATGTTAACTATCTTTTTGCAAAAATAATAGAGGTGAAATTAAAAAAAAAAGGTAAGAACATCCGAAATTTTTAGTTTAGACTACAATAACACCTCAGATGAGATGGGCACTGGTTGAGCAGTAGTTGAAAAGGCCATGTTGTTCTGCATATAGGTGTTTTGTGGAAAACTAACTTTTTTTTCTTAATCGCCCTGTAACTCCGAATCGGGTGTTAATATATGTTAATATAGATGGGCTGCCAATCACAAAAAGTTGCAACTTACAAGTATGGCCTATTTTATTCAATTTCGTAAGCTCAACACAAGTTCTTTTAATTTGTGCGTATGAAGCATACTCAAAACCAACCTCATTCAATCAGTATTCGGTGTCCTTCATTACTGAATTTTAAGATATCGAGAATATCAGACTCTGTTTTGAAAACAAACAATATTAAGTTTGTGAATAATAAGAATATGAGCAAAAAAGAATGCGAATCGCGGGAAAATAAATCGCGAAGAAGAATCTATTTTGTATTATGAACGCGTCACTAATTCTTATCCGATACATATTCTTATTACTGGCAAGAATTAATTTCTTATTTGCTTGCAGTCACACCAAAATTAGTATTTTCCTCAATAGGAATACGACATCATAGAAGATGGAGATATCTTCAATAGCGAAACGTACTCTATATTCCGGAAGATAAATATTGTTTATCGATGTTTGCTAATTCGCGCACACTCAAATGGTTCACAGTTCCTAAAATAGTTTATATTTGCAAAATCTCTATCGCAATTAGACATGCAAACAAGTGCACTCCTCCTTAAAGAAGAACACACGATTATACAAAAACATAATACTCATTTTCCCCGCTTCGTTATACTTCAATGCTAACTGTGCACGTTCAATAAAATAAAGTATACCCTTCATCCGGTTTCTTTTTCAAGTCTGCAGGCACACAAATTTGTCAAGACTTGGTTACAGGTCTGTTCTTTTTCCTTTCAACATACACCCAGATATTTTCTTCGTTTTGCTTGCAAATAATACAAATATATTCGTGGTGTCTGTTTATTTTTAGTTTTACGACCATATAGAAGCACGTCTTTCTTGAGTGCGGCTCAAGTAAAGTTGAACAGTTTTATTGAATATCTTGCAACGGATGTTTATCAGACAAATTAGTAGCAGCTTCTTCTGTTGCTCTCTATTCTCTTCATCCTTGCTAATGTAAAATATGTCAGCCCTTTGACAAATAACATAGACACAACAATTTAATTGAAATAAATAATAAAATGACACTAACGGACGCTGATTTTTTTAAGGGCACTACCGTAGTATATATATGAAGAGAATCTACAGTCTACAACCACACTCAATTTAAGGGGTTACATGGGTTTCGAAGGCTAAAAAAAGCATATTTTCTCAATTTTTGTATAATAAATAAATTATTTTATTCAAAATTTTAAGCATATAAAAGAGCAACATTTAATGAATATTTTATAAAACTTTCATTCAAAAATTTCGAAAATTTAGCCGGTGGGACCTGGTTTCCGGAGACCCCTAAAAAAGTGTCCTCGCGGTGGTCAGGATAACTCATGACAGCCTTATCAGAAATTAAAAACTAAATTTTTTTTCTGTTAGTAGATAAGCATAGCTCGCGACTGAACGAAGGATAAATTTGAATTTTTGGCAGAGCTTTATGCAGAAGAGTACAATTTTTGGTACAATTTACACTACGTATAGTCTTGTAAAATTTGTTGTAGTCGAAAAAAAAATAAAATCTTCGTTCAGTCTCTACTCAATCCTGTTTTAAAGAAGTATGCAAAATTTTTAGTTATTGAGATATCGTGTCCACCGAGTTGAAAAATAGTGTTTTTAGAAAAAAACCGATTAAAGCTTAAAGTAGGAATAAAAGGAAAGAAAAATGTTTAACTTACATAGAATCGTCGATTCCACATAAAGCTAAGATCATGCTGCAGTTTTAATGACTAGAGCATATTAATATAATAAATTTAAGATGGGTGACCCTTAGAAAGTGAAAAAAAACGAGCGAGAGAGACAGACAAGCAATAGCTAAGCAGATGCCTCAATATACTTGCATTGCTGCGGATAATTTCCAAAGTCTCTCTCTCCTAGGCTTTTACTCCTATTGACTTGAAACTTAACGAAAAAAAATTTGAGACAATTTGGTCTATTAGATAAAAAAAAATGCTTTTTTTAAACTTCGAAACCCATGTAACCCCTAAAGCGATTTAGTCTACTTTGCGCTCTACAAAAAAAGACTATTTATACTAATTTTTTTGTTGGTAGGTATAGGTATAAGTATTGATATAAAAGTTGTTGGGCTTAATAAACAAACTTTCGAGATATAGGAAAAAAAAATTTTATTTTATTTTAAACACTTTTTATACACAAAATTGATAGACGAACGTCAAGTTTCAAAAAGTAGGCAAGTGACTTGCGTGAGACATATATCTGGAACGAGTTATCTTAAATAAATAAATCACATTGAATTAGATTAAGTATAACAGTGAGTTCGTCCTGAACTACGATCATCTCAAAATTTCAATTTTTACTTTTTTTTTTATAGCAAAAATCACTGAAAAATGAGCTCCATTTTGTTAATTAATTAATGATTGTAGTTCGGAACGAACTCACTATTATACTTAATCTAATTCCGTGTGATTTTTTTATTTCAGATATTTCGTTCCAGAGATATGCCTCACGTAATTTTATTAGTTTTTGGGGTCACGTTTTTTTGCATTGAATGTTCCGTTTCTCCGTAACTAGTGCTTGGATTTTCAAATTTTTGGTTTCCAGCTGTTCCCAGAGGATCAAGGAACGATTTGAGTTGATTACTTTTTCAATATTTAATTTTGTTGAATCGTAGCATCAAAAAAAAAAAAAAAAAAAAAAAAAAAAAAAAAAAAAAAAAAAAAAAAAAAAAAAAAAAAAAAAGCCCTTTTTCCGTAAAAACGTTTTTTTTTCTCGAAATTTGATGAATATTTTTAAACATCTCGAAATTTGGTGAATATTTTTAAACATGTGATGAACTCAAAATATTCACAGATGTTAGCTGCATCATCTGAAATAAAAGTTCCGATATCTATTACGGTTTCCGAGAAAACGTACATTTTATATAAAAAAACGTGACTTTTCTGGAGAGCAGTTTTTCTGACAAATTCGTGTTCACCGCCGATTTTGTATCCTTTCATATCGATATGTTCGTTTCTTTCGTCATGCAGTTTCATTTCAACCTAACTCACAATGAATAATAATAACCTGGTGATATGAATAAAAAGGCTGAAAGGTAAATATAACATGAAAATGACATGTGCTTGTAATTAGGCTCATCGGGTACTGAAATCAACCTGGAGTGTAATTTGCTTAAAATTGATGCCAAAATGTCCAGAATTACCTCTACTTTAATAAAAAATAATTAAAAAAACTTATTTTTTTTTACCAAAACGGTTTACCCCCCAAATCAATTTAAAGGCGTAAATTTAAATTACAACTGGCAATAAGCATAATATATAATATAAATATTGCTTTAACATATATCTACGAATATATAAATACTGTACTTGAAAATATTTATCGCTAACTGAGGAGAAAACGTAAAATAAGAAGAAGCTTTTTATACATATGTAACTTAATTTAATTCAATTTATTATGATAGTCACTATAATGTAAAATTAGGGCAGTGCCACTTTTTTATTTATTTTTCCCGGACGGGAATCGAACCCACACTTGTTAGAATCGGTCAATGATGGAGAATAGAAGAATTTTTAAGAGCTTTTATTTTTAACGATTCTAAATCGAATCATAAATACAAGAGGAAAAAAACAACCGCCTCGCCCGGGGTTTGAAGCCGGGACCTTCCCTTTTCCGGGCGACTGCTCTTATAACTGAGCTAACGAGACAGATGATTTTCCATCTTGTATTTCTTAACTTACAACTAGCCTACTAAGTCACGGTTGCTTTCAGCTGGCATTAACCGGTAACGATGAAAGCGCACAAATAAATTGTAAATTCAATTTTTTCCCCGGACGGGAATCGAATCCACACTTGGCAGAAATACAAGAGGGAAAAACATCTGTCTCGTTAGCTCAGTGGTAAGTAAGAGCAGTCGTCCGGAAAGCGGAAGGTGCCGGCTTCAAACCCTGGACGAGGCGATTGTTTTTTGTATTTATGATTTGATTTAAAATCGTTAAAAATAAAAGTTCTTAAAAATTCTTCTATTCAACAAAGCTATGAGTAAAGAGCTAACTAAGTGAAAGAATATACTTGAGGTGCTTAGCATTAACTAAGTAGGAAAAAGAAAAGAACTAAAGAAACTAGAAAAATGTTGAGTAAAATGCTGAACAGTTAAATTATAATATTGATATTATCGACAACTGCCTGCCTGAAAGACCGAGCGATGTGATGTTTTCCCACTATTGGGTAGAGAATTCCAAGCTTGAGCCCCGTGAACTAGCAGAGATGTATGGAAGATAAAAGGAACTGATATTGAGATTATTGGTACGATTGATGAGCTTAATTCTAGTCTCAGATAAAAATAATCGGACACTTTCTAATTAATGATTTGTTCTAAGTTTATAATAAGAGGGCACCAAAATAAGCAAATGAAGGGAGACGTAATCGTATCTACATAAGTAACGAATAGACCAAACGTACACATGAATTAAAAGCTACATTGACCTTGTCTCTAGATGATGAGTTACCCTAAAAACATACTCATAATATCATCAATAACCATTATCTACGAAGAACAGCATATACTCGTATCCTAGCCATCACAGGACAGAGCGTTGAGGAGCCCCTGACAAGATCAAGAGACTGTTTGAAAAAACTTTATTTACAAATACTTATTGCGTTCGTCTTTCTTAATAACTATATACATATGACTTAACCGCAGAGCGTAAAAAATCAAACCTACGAATAAGTACTAACTCCCCGATTCTAGATAAAAGTTAAGAGATCTTAGTCTACTGAGCTGTCAAAGCCTGTTAGCCAAATTGGTATTCTGCGTCAAGAGTTAAGAAATGTCAGAAGTCAGCTGATCTCTTAACTTTAGTGGAGATTTTTTGTTAAGGGGTAAAGTAAGTACATGTTTATATGAGATACATATACATACGTAAGTTTGTGAACTATACAATAATTTAACAATTTGAGATTGTCAGCCTTGCACAGAAGATAGTTCTGAGGAACATTAGGGATGACTTGGTTCCATTTTCTATTTGTGAGGCTATATTCATAAAGACAATCAGAATGCCAAAATTTCTGTCCTTTAAAGTGATTGCAATTATACAGCCTTACGATAATCTCCATTACTCGACGATACCATTTCACATTCAAGTTTTGGCAACAAATAATTTTTTTGCTACAAGATAATTGGCTAATTGTTACCAATCTTAAGAAAATCATAAAATTTCGTGAAACATCTGCAGAAGCAGTAACGGGATCATTGGAGATTTCAGATTCTATCATACTGTATAGGATGTATGGACTGCAGACCAAAGTTAACCTAATGACAAGTTAGGAAGCAGGCGACATTTCCGAGTGTTTTACATTTAAAATGCACACGGCAAGAAAAGGAAGAAAGAAAGAAAAACAAATTGAAAAAAAAAACATCTCTCTTTAAAAGTTTTATGAATAAAGATAAAAAATGTGAAAGCGCAAATGTTTGGTCACACGTTGTTGCTTTAAATGGAAACATGTTGTTGTTGTAATCCTATGATATTTGAACATCACGTGTTTCTGTTTACATTCGTTTTGCTATGAAGAGATTAAGCGGGAGAACACATGCTAGATTCTCTGATATTTTCGGGAAAAATGAGAATTTTATTTGAGAGGAATTTTACATCTCCTTTCAGCATCTGGGCCAAAGCGAAATTTATCTTTTTCTTAAAAATGGGAGGTAGTGTGACCTGCTGTACATTATTATGAATAGTTTGATAGCATTTTGAGGGATTTAATAAGATTTTGTCGTTCGGGTAATCCTATGTTCTCTCGACTTTTGCTTTTAACTCGTTGTCTCGGTTGCACTACAATAATGCATAGCCAAGTTCTTTTCCCCCCATTAATGCAAAAGACGAAAGTATATGAAATTACTTGTTTCATTCTAAAAAACACCAGACATTTTCCAATATTGCTCTACTGCTTCTTAACTTGTCATTAGGTTAACTTTTGCTGCAGATGCAGACATATTAGGTCCATTCGTTTGCTTCGGTGCAGGTGTAACTCAGAACTGTCAAGTGTATTTCTACACCAGCACCAGAAATCAGCTGTTTTTCAGTGCTGCCCTCGCAAACGAATAAAGAGATGGTAAAAAGTGTAGATAAAATTATTTTGGTTCGCACAGCCGTCCACCGGGTCAACTGATGTCACTGTACTCATTTTTTATTGTTTAAAAATACTTGATTATATTTATCAAAATTCTAATTAATTGTTTGAGTACACTTATTTGGTTGTTTTACCACAAATCAATTTAATTATTTAAATTACAGAACGCACTTGTTTTTACTCAAATAAATTTAATTATCTAGATTACTGAGCGCACTTGTTTTTTACTCAAACCCATTTATTAATTTCAGTTATTACGGTTGCTTAACAATGAACCTATAGTCTAAGCTAATGACAATTGTCAAATCATCTTTTCTACACTGCTTACACCCATAATTTCGAGGGTGCAGAAAAATTACACTCAGTGTTAGGTTAAGAGGCTAAGAGATCTCTTAGGAATCCTTCATATAGAGTTGAGGAGTAAGTTTCGTTATTAAGATGCAAAAGTCAACTCAGTCCGAGGCCCTTAAAAATCAAGCAAATTCAGAAAATTAACCAGACTATTATATACGAGTATATTCTGACGAAAGTCGTCCACAATTTTAACAATAGTTGCCGTGCAGCTACAGATGTCCTGTCCTGAAACCAGATTGAAATCTGGAAAGGAGATTTTTGGTTGTAAGATAGTCGTTAATTTGCGAACACATTATACGTTGTATACTTTTAACAATGTAGAGAGGATATGAGCTCTTTTGTAGTCATTAACCGAAGGGCAAGCAGTTTTAAGGATAGTAATTACTTTAACGATTTTCCAGTTCCTGAGAAACACAGACGAAATTGAAGACACTGCCAAAACTACCTACTTAATCCCAAGCTACAGAATGAAACGAAAATAATCCAGGATCCACTGACGCTTTCTGCAAATAAGTATCAGCATCTGTATTTGAGGAACGCCATAGGAATAATCATTTTCACGTAATGGGGTCATTCCACAGGAATTCGACCAACGTCATCTTTAATTTTAACGAAATTTCACAGAAAGGTTGACTAAACTGTGATTTCTGAAATATTTTTTGTTATGTTCCATTAATATATATCGAAGATACGGTATTTTGAGATTTGAAAAAGTGACATGTTTTGTTTGGTAGGTGTTACTTTAAGATTTTATACCTGTGAATATATGCATCGCCAGCCCATGAAGCAAACGTTTATTTAAGGAAGCTTTGAAGTTTTCGAGGAAAACTAATTGAAGTCATTTTTCTGAATATATTTTTTTTTTCAAGAATAATTGATATTTCCATTATCCTTCAATTTGAATAACTCGAAATGTGCATTCAAATTTTTTTATTTATATATTTTATTTATAATTTTAGGTAGGATGGTGATAAATTAAGCTTAAGCTTGCTTCCCATGGCGCGTGCTTTCACGAGCCCAGCCGTGGGTAGCGTATAGGCGCGGCTCGGCCCGGCTCGAGCTGATTTGCGGCATGGTGCCTAATTTCAATTCCAAACTGCTCGTGAAGAAATTATCGCTGTTTCTGCAGTCGCCTTTGAATGAAAAATTACACGCCCGCTCGAGCCACGACGCGACGTGCGCACGCTCGGGCTACGCTTTTGAAATTACCGACTCGAAATTAATCGGACGCGCGATCACAGGCGAGCCCGTGCCACCTCGAGCCAGGTCCTTCCCACGGCGCGTTGACTCGTGCTCGCGCGGCGCTACGCGTGACATCACAGACCGTGGAAACCAGCTTTAGAGTGTTCTGATTACACTTTTGGTTAGACCCCTTTCTCTAAAATCACTCCTTCCCTCTCAAATTTTCGTTTGAAAAGTTTTCATTTTTATTTTTATGAAGAAAGTGAAAAGGATATCGTGGGATAAAACTTGAGCACTTGTTCCAAGAGGACCTTTCATCCCTCATAACGATATATCCAACATAGTCAAATGCATTTATCGAGACTTAAAAATGAACTCCTGAACAAAAATTTCTAACATATTTGTTGTATTATCCTTGACCCCGGGAAATTTTTATACCAAGAACATAATTTTTATTCTTCTCAAATGTGACTGGTCTACAAGTCCTTTGCAAAAAAAAATTATTCTTCTCAAATGTGACTCGTTACTAGTCCTTTACAAAAAAAAAAACAAATCATGCTTCCGTTCAAACGTTATTAATATGTTTATGCTATGCTAAATAAATGTTCACGTATCCTCTATTGCAAGATGCACATTTTTGGTGTTTTTGCAATTTGTGATAGTGTGATTGGTTGAACCCTTCTTCTTTAGAATGTCTTCTAGGATGCCATATTCCATTATTTTTGAAATTTTAATAATACATTTCAAGAACGTTTAATTACCTACCTTATCAAAGAACGTTGGAATACCACTTTTTGTCAAATATGTCCCAATCATTAGTAAGGTACTTTATTTCAAAGGTCATCGATATAATTGAAAGAGGGCTTCTAATTATCAATAACTTACTTTTGGTGAATTCATGCCCAGAGGTAGATGCTCACAATTAAAGTGAGTAAACCATACAATTTATTGTTCTTCTTCATAGTTTTCCTCCACTAACACTATCACTTTTTATGGAAAAATATTAACTCCTTCTTTATAACCTTTTCTAACCCTTTTAGGTACTTCCTTCATCGCATACTGGGTTCCGGATCTATCGATTATATTTAATTCTTTTTTAATTTCTGCAATCAAAGTGGTCACATTTTTCGGTCGATAGTTATTGCTGTAAGCCATTTCTCTTAAAATTACCCCACAAATTTTCAATGGGTCTCAATTGTGGAATAATTGGTGAGGTACATATTTTATAATGCGCTGATTCGAAATCGGGCCAAAATACTACTTTTTCTTTTTTATGATATTTTTTAATAAATTTATCAAGCTTCGGGGTACTTTTTGGTGGTTTTGTGATCCACCTGATATTTTCTTCCTAACACCCTGAACGAATTTGCATTTCGTCCTATAGTGTCCGCTTTTAATCTAGACCGAACATTGGCGCTTTGAAACGAACACTTCTTACCTTACGATATTTCTTTCTACATTTTTCCACTCTGGAATAGTCCAATTGACTTCCAACTAAAATTATGAAACACTTCACTTTTCTTTTTGTCCGGATTTTCTTCACAAAATCTAAAAGAAATTTTCGGCGATCATACTTCTCACAACATTTTTCCGAATAATTATAAAAACAAAGAAATATCATCCACTTTAATTTCACAATTACAAATTTCGTTATTGTTCTGTAAACGATCGCGTAAATCTAATGTAAATACACTTTTATAAGTGTTCGAATTTCATTCCCCACACGTTATGTACGTTGGGCATATAAAGCAAATTATTATTACATTGAAAGCATACAGTACATTAATGCTTCCACCTTACTGTTAATACAATTTTAATTTTACAATGTGAATAGTGAATTTATTAAGCATTGATTTTGCATTGCTTTGTTTACCTGTGGAACGGAATGGACACAGGTAAACGCAACCCCTCTCACCAAACAGATGGGCCGCCCCGCCACATACCTATTGAGATGGTGACGCTGCTAGAACTCTAAGAATTTTTAATGATCTGCAACTGGATGCTGCGAAACGAAGCTGTTGGCACGCTGGCTGAAAGGAAGCATTGCAAAATTGACGCGATTTTGAAATTACAATAAACCATTCCTAATTTGAAAATAATTTATTTATTTAGCTAAGGTACCTATAATATATATAAATTACTGAAATAATGTGTCAAATAAAATATGTATTAAATTACATACATGCATTAATTTAAATAATAATTTCTTGTAGAACAGAAGGAATACAAAATTCAACAAAAAAATCTCTTACGAAGTACTTCTCTATACATATATCATAAAAAGTAAATTTATTGAGAAAAAATCTGAAATTCCTTTGAATTCCTTTATTACATTTTTTCTACATTCCTAGACAATGTTAGATAGGGAAGAAGAAAAACATTTGTTATCCTCATATTTTAAAAATTTTTTCTAATAGATGGCTCCATCTGTAAACAAGATTTCAGTCATTCGGTAAAAATTTCGCCTCTGTTTTCTAATTTGGTACAAGTAAGGCCATCTGTCGAGAAGATGTAACAGATTTGGTGGCATATCTATATGTATAAAATCAATGATTTAAGTGAAACATTTCCTCCAATAACAAAACAACAATGGATAACGTGATATTTTATATCAGTCTTTGGAGATAGTCAGATCTATTTAGATGCAAATTATAAACTTCTCAGTACAATATAGAATATTTTCCACGCTGAATCCAAGAATCGGTAGTGATTTCTAACCCAACACAACAAAGTGTAAAGAATTTCATCCAATCAACTTGTTACAAGTGTATGAAAGATCTTAGGTAATAATTTGTTAGTTTCTGGCAAAATCTGTATTTCCGGATCATCATTAATGAGCTTTTAACGGGATTATCTACAGGTGGTAAATCGGAATTACATTCAGAAAAAAGTTGTGACTTTGGCAGACCGAACCACTCTCGTAATTTTGGCGATCGGGCATTCTGTACCTCTTTTTCTCAATTTTCCCCGGAAGAATTTCAAAGACCACTTCAATGGTGGACCACCCAGGCTGTGGTGACGAATACAGATTACTTCAGCCAATTTTTCACTTGTACGAGCTTTCATCGATACTCGATAATAAATAAGTCACCTATCTCGACGGGGCCAACTAAAATAAGTCTTGATGGTAGATGAAAGTTGAACAGGGGACCGATTGAGTAACTCTTAGTGGAAGTCTTGAAGTTCGATTTTTACAGTTATTTTTTAAAAATTAAAATGGAAGTGAGAAGAGAGCACATTCGGCATACTCCGCTTTATGAGTTCAATAAAGACAGCACCGAAACAGAAAGTAAGAGATACAATATATGGGGATCGGACAAGCCAATCAGAGTCAATGGTGATTTCAAGAATTCTGAGCCGAAACTCGCCCTTGAAGATCTGTCTAGCTCGATCTGTCCTAGAAACTAGCCGAAGAGTTTGGATTTGGTCATTCATGCCGTCGAAAAAGTTCGCAATTTGGGTTAAAGATTTCTAAACAAATTTTCCGAGTCTAATCGCGCGTGTTACATGCCCTGCATAAAGATCCAGTATCATTATAAATTTATTTCATATTTAGCGCATTTATTGCATTTTATTTGAAGTCAAAATTCATGCATGAACATTTCAATGACCCAACTTTCCCACAAAAATCCCAAAACATATCCAATCCTTACTCCCTCCCAGTCCCTCTTAAATTTAATAACAAACTCTTGCGAGAAATTTATTTATTACAGCTGATGTGGAGCAGCACAACGACATGAGAAGTGATCAAAAACCAAACCAAGCATCAAAAAGAAGAAAAGAGAAGACATCGAATCGAACTGAGGGCCAAAGATAATCCCCAACGCCCTAAACAAGACTATCCGAAGGAGGTGAAAAAAATCATCAAAATAAATCCAAAGAAGGAAGACAACGAAGAATAGTGAAAGGCGCAAAAAGCACTTGACTTGGCTTGATTCAGTAAAAGTTCATGCAACTCGACGCATTCTTAAAAAGTGCTTGAGTCAGGTCTACGATATCGGCAATGTAAAATTTGTAATACATATGTATCAAGTTAGTTCAGTTCAGAATCGTCAGTCAATTTGTAAAGCAGAATTTAATAAAGCTCGTATAATTAAAATCGTTTCTTTTTCTTTTTTTTTTGTTATTTTTTTTTTTGTTATTAAACAGATTTAGAATAAACTTAACTGGCTGCGACTCAATGCAGACTGTCGTAACATCTGACCGCTGCCCAGATAGGCTGCCCAGATGGCCTTGCAGCCGTGGGCCTACCAAACATTGTTTGTAATGTATGTAGGCTGGTCTTAAGTTCTATATATATATATATATATATATATATTTTTTTTTGAAATAAATAAATTAATTAATTAACTGGCGCAGTCGTTCGAATTTATATTTTCGTTTGATATACAAAAGGTAAATAGTTCTAAAATTCATGTATATTTGTGAAAGTAATTCAGATAATCTATTTTTTACCATTGAGTCAACCATTCTTAATCAAAATATGACTATTATATCTAACAACATCGACATTCCTATAACTCTTCTGACAAACGTGACCAACGTGACCACAGCTATAACAACAGTTACGCTGACGAACGTTTTTAATTCCCTAAGAGTTCCCGACTCAATCAAAGATTTGCCAAGATTTGATGGGAACATAAGACTACTTTTCGATTTCCTCGATAATGTCGATGAAATCCTCTCAGTGATTTCTATCACAACTACTACAGACAGCAATAACGAATAAAGTTGTGGGACCAGCTAATGAGGTTCTTAATATTAATGAGTATCAGAGCCAGCTTAACACAAGCTCGCTGTAGTGATACGTTTAATGAATAAACGGTCAACAATACATGGGTTTCAGCACTTAGTCGGCGTTAGTATTAGTATGATAAACATAAACAAAACATCGGTTGAAATGACATGCAACATAGAACAAAAAACAAAAAATTAAAAGAAAATTAAATATTATATAGACGTTTTTTTTAAAACATGCTTAGAAACATCAACAACAAAACGCTCAGCCATATTATTATTAGCAATGCACATGTCAAAGTTAGACCTAGAGGAGCTAACAGGCAACAGAGGAAGCCTTCTCAAATTGTCCCTACTATCACGAAAAGAGAATTTGTCAAGTAACAACGGAGAGTCAATATTCGCGTTTAAAAGTTGATGCGCAAAAGTTACATCCGCAATAATTAGTGAATTACTCCAGGGTAGGTGCCTGAGAGCAAATCGTAGAAAATTCAGCTGAACAGACTCGATACGGTCAATGTGTGTACCGTAAAAAGGAGGCCAGACCTGGCTAGCGTATTCTAGAAGTGGTCTCACAAAGCAAGTGTACAAACCCAATGTTATGGTAGGATTCGAGAATTCTCGGGACCATCGTTTTATAAAGCCCAACATAGAGCTACTCTATGTATGGAACTCCATTAGTTTTGGATAATATTAGAGAAACCCTTATATAACATTATTCCGACAAAACAAATGAGACTTCTGTAGGAATTTCACAATACTCGGTAGGGAAAAATAATTTTAAAAACCCGTAACTTGCTTGACTGAACATTTATTACACATTTATTATTAAGAAATTGTGGAATTGTATGCACCATGTAAATATTCATGAAAAAAAAGCCAATGTTGTCACTGCAAAGAAAACGCCGTATTCAGAAAGGTGTTTAAATGAATTTTTATCCGGGCTCAGGGAACCACTATGCTCAATAGATAAAGATGGATCCACGGGATATTCAAAAAGCAGCCTTCACGCTTGAGGGAGGTCACTTCGTATATATACGAATGCCTTTTGGGCTTAAGAACGCCCCTAGTACCTTTCAAAGAGTCATGGACAATGAGTTATAGGAATTACAAGGCACAATATGTATGTCTCGTGTACCTCGACGACATAATCGTATATTCCACCTCATTACAGGAGCATATTGAAAGACTAAGGAACGTCTTAAAAAAAACTAGAGGAAGCTAACCTTAAAGTCCAGCTCGATAAGTCCGAATTTCTACATAAAGAAATAGGACATGTTGTAACAACAGAAGGTATAAAACCGAACCCAGGAAAAATAGGTGCCATCAAACATTACACTATACCAAAAACACAAAAGGAAATAAAACCATTCCTAGGCCTCTTAGGGTAGGTAATATAGCAAATTCAAACGGGATTTCGCAAAATTGACTAAACCTCTTACAGAATGCCTCAAAACGAAGTAAAACTATTGTGCTTAGCGACCAATTACGTCAAAGCGTTCGAAACTTCCTATAATCTTCTGACGAACGATCCTATACTACAATATCCCGATCTTTCGAGACCCTTTGTTCTAACAATGGATGCCAGCAACTATGCAATCGGAGCTGTGCTTTCTCAAGGCCCTATCGGAAGTGGCAAGCCCGTGTGCTACGCAAGTAGGACACTTACCGACTCTGAGGTCATTTATTCCACAATTGAGAAAGAGCTGTTAGCGTTTATATGGGCTACAAAATATTTTCGACCCTATCTGTTCGGGAGAAAACTTACGAGAGTCAGGGATCATTATCCATTGACGTCGATTATGAGCCTAAAAGACCCTAGTTCGAAATTAGTCCGCCGGAGGCTGAGACTCGAAGAATATGACATAGTCTATATAATATATAGTCTATAATAAAACATATTAAAAAAACTTTTAAAATAAATAACTTCGGTAAATAAAATACACTAAAAGTAAAAAATAAATTTTTCTTTCTCAGTGATATACACAAGAAAATTTTAATTACAAAATAAAAAATGAACTCAGATAAAATCTTAAAAGTTTGGGCATAATAATAATCTCAATTGTTTAACTGCATCTCATGCCAAAACTTTTAAGATTTAATCTGAGTTGTATAGCATTTCTTATTTATATTTTGCAATTAAACTTTTCTTGTGTATATCACTGAGAAAGAAAATTTTTTTTTTTACTTTTTAGTGTATTTTATTTACAAAAGTGATTTATTTTAAAAGTTGTTTTAATATATTTTATTCTATGCACTTTCTCTCGACTCTCCAGACACTACTCTCGAATCTCGACTCTCGAATGTTGACTCTCGAGTCTCGACCATCGGCTCATTATTCAAAACGATTTGTACAAGTATTGACATACTACACTCTGTTTCATATATATACGACACCTCCAATTTTCGCCATTATTTTATTTTAAAAAGAGCGTTGTTGTATAAAATCTATCTATATGTTTAAGGATTTGCATGTCGCAATAAAAACGCCAAAAATTCTTTTTAAATTTCCGTTACTTTTTCATAATTTTGAGATTTATGTTTTTAGCCCGTTTCATAATTATAAGACATTTAGACATTTAGACACAAATAACAATAGAAAACGTCGATTAGTAATTAATAGCCTTCCATTGGCTTTAATTAATTCAAATATCCTGGTTTTCATAGAATTTATTTCGTTTTCAAGCAAATCAATGTCGAGATTTTGCCACTCCTCCAAAATCGCACGTCGAAGTTCTTCAACTGATTGAAGCTGACGATTTTCGTTATAAACCAGACGTACAAGAATAGCCCAAACATTCTCTATGGGATTAATATCAGGAGAGCATGCTGGCCAGTCCATCACTTTAATTCCAAAATCATGAAACCAAGACATTGTCTCACGACTTGTATGGATTCGAGCGTTATCTTGCTGAAATGTCCACTCGATCCCGCTATTTTCCGTCAGAAATGGTAGTAAACTAACTACTCTCTAGTACTCGGACGTATTAAGCATTGTTCATTCTTGAAGACGTAAATCGGAAGTCCAAGTATCCTGCCGACGAAAATCCTCCCCATACCATCAATGTACCGCCAAAGTTTCTTTTCGAGAAATATCGGGGATCTTTCCTTAAATCGCGCCAGTATGAATTGAATCTATCGGGCCCAAAAAGAATGGAACCTAGATGGTCCCCATGGATTCAATTCATACTGGCGCGATTTAAGGAAAGATCCCCGATATTTCTCGAAAAGAAACTTTGGCGGCGGTACATTGGTATGGGGAGGATTTTTGTCGGCAGGATGCTTGGACTTCCGATTTACGTCTTCAAGAATGAACGGTGTTGAATACGTCTGAGTACTAGAGAGTAGTTAGTTTACTACCATTTCTGACGGAAAATAGCGGGATCGAGTGGACATTTCAGCAAGATAACGCTCTAATCCATAAAAGTCGTGAGACAATGTCTTGGTTTCATGATTTTGGAATTAAAGTGATGGACTGGCCAGCATGCTCTCCTGATATTAATCCCATAGAGAATGTTTGGGCTATTCTTGTCCGTCTGGTTTATAACGAAAATCGTCAGCTTCAATCAGTTGAAGAACTTCGACGTGCGATTTTGGAGGAGTGGCAAAATCTCGACATTGATTTGCTTGAAAACGAAATAAATTCTATGAAAACCAGGATATTTGAATTAATTAAAGCCAATGGAATGGCTATTAATTACTAATTGACGTTTTCTATTGTTATTTGTGTCTAAATACGTAAAATAAAGCGTAATTTTTGTTAAAACTTGCGGGTGTCTTATAATTATGAAACGGGCTAAAAACATAAATCTCAAAATTATGAAAAAGTAACGGAAATTTAAGAAGAATTTTTGGCGTTTTTATTGCGACATACAAATCCTTAAACATATAGATAGATTTTATACAACAACGCTCTTTTTAAAAAGAAATAATGGCGAAAATTGGGGGGTGTCTTATATATATGAAACAGAGTGTATAACAAATCGTTTTGCATAATTAAAAAAATGTGCATCTTTGCAGCGGTATGATTCTCGTAAATGTTTACTTGAATATTGTCATTTAAAAAAAAAATTTATTAAAGCGTTTTAATTTGTATGGCGGACCATAAGCCGCGCCAAAAAAATATGGCATTGCGTTACCGCGTAACCCCCGGAAAATAATACAAGCCATGAATTCGCCGAAGGCACCGACACATTAAAAGGCCTTAACGTGCCGGATACAGAATGCAGGAAGAGCTCACTCTCACTGCTTTTTGTATAGGTACTCATCATGGAGGAAAAACTAAAATTTCATTTTAAAGAGGTCCTAAAGCCCAAAACTGTCGCTCCCACAGCAAAATGAAGTTAAAACAAATTGCAGCCAAATATGTTTTCTTTCTAATAGTATAAAAAAAATAGCATGTAGAACAAATTTATGGAAATTATAGCGTTTGAACAAAATACAAGCAACTTTTATATGAAAAACTCCTGCAGTAAGACAAGGCAACAAGACTGTGAATGTCGCCTTCTGACCGGCCTGCTGCTCTCTTTTTTCGACTTTGTTCATGGCTTTTCCGGGAGTTACGGCTACCGCCATGTTTATTTTCATGAACTACAAAATAATTTAAACGTTTTTGTGTAACAAATCGTTTGAATACCGTAATTTTTCCGGCCTGTAATTACGCCGCGCCGGCCAACCCTAAAATTATATTTTTGTTTCTTAAATCACCCAATTCGACCCTTTAAGGGTCGCCATACTTGTAACAAATGACTTGGATTTTTCTGCCATCATCTCCCGGTCTATTGTTTTGACATTTAGTTCTCCACTTGGAGGAGTTCTGTAATTCGGCGAATTTGATTTGAAAATTGCTGAATTCTCTGCTCCACTTCTAAAATTCTCCGTTTTTTGGCAAGTGGAATAGTAAGTGGAAGAATTCTCAACTGAGAGAATTGTCTGTTTTTGCCGAATTTTGTACTGGAATTTTCAAATTAAATTCATCAAAGTAAGTATTTAAAATCAAATTTATTATGTACAGCACTTTTAATAACAATAATAATTAGACTTCGAGCTGTCACCTGTAAAAAGTGGAATTGTTTGGAATTTACTGATAACAGCGCTCTGCCCGGTCAGAATTGCAATTTTTGTTTACTCATTCCTCTCACGTTTTCCCTAATTTACTCAAGTTAGTTCAGTTCAGAATCGTCGCTCATTTTTCTTATTTTCTTTTCTTTTTCTTTTATTAAACAGATTTAGAATAAAATTAACTCGCGCAGAGTGTTAATATGTGCTCTTCTTTGCTGTCACGTCTCAGGAATGAACCTTTCGCAACGGAGAGTGACTGATGACGAAAAATTGGCTTTCTACAAAACTATGCCCCATCACCGGACATCGACACATCTGATTATCATTTATTCTGTAGTCTTCAAATCATTTGGACGGGAAAGATACTGAAGGAGTATTTTTCATTACGGACAGGAGAATTTCGGGAGAGGGGCATTGCGAGTCTACTAGAAAGATGTAAGAGGGAGAAGAATACATTTTAGATAAAAAAATAATTATTTTTAAAAATAATAAAAGTAAAAAAGCTAGAATTGGTCTAAGACCAATTCTTATGATACCCTAGAGATGAATGCTCGTATAAAATTTCGTATGGTCACCCATTTGAGCAATTTTGATTTTTGCAGTGGTTTTTGGCATACCATATATTTCTAGAACAGTTCGTCAGACAGAAAACATGCTTATAACCGATTTTATAGGATTTCATATTCTGAAGAAGTTTTTAGTACAATAAAAATGTCTAGGACTGATCGTTTTCACAGTATCCGTAAAAAACCTAAATTCTTATATGGCAACATAAACAATGGGTTGCCCGATTTATTCAATTTTTTAAATTTCATTTTTTATTACTATAAAAACACAATATACTAAATTTCAGCTCTCTATGTCAACGCGTTCTCAGGCAGTGTCCAAATATATAGTGGAAAGCGAAATTTTTGTATGGCAACCCCACGAAGGAGTTGTCCAATGTGACTCATTTTCGAACTTAATTTTTTTTTTTTTTTAAAGTCCGTGTACAAAATTTCAGCTCTCTAAGTACACGCGTTCTCGAATTATCGTGCGCACGGACGTACAGACGGACATGCAAAAATCAAAATAACTTTTAATTTTATGCGTGGGTGTCCAATCCATTTTGCTCTATCATCATTATTTCAGTGCGTTACAAACGGAATGACAAACTTAGTATACCATTTAGATTTCATCTAGGGAATAAAAATCAAAATAACTTTTAATATTATACACGCATTATTTGTAGCTTGACCGAACCTGTTTCTATGATTCATAATTTCATTAATTTTGCTAATTTTGCATGGAATTGCATAAAAGTAGGCGCGATTACCATCTTCAGTACCAAAATAATGAACTTATGAATCATATAAACGGGAGTATCTCAAAAACGGTGGCATTTAGGTAGACACATGTGCATTGTTAAATGGAGTTTCAAAATCTTAAAAAAACTGTATAGTTAGCATGCTTTTTGGCGATAGAATCGTTAAAATTTGAAAAAATTAAGAATTATTTTTCCAATTTTTATACTTTGACGTCCTCCAACTTCCTGCAGAAGATGACAGGTTGATTGGGCATTTATTGGAAAGCTGAGACGAATCCCACCTTGATAGGATGTATGTCAAGAAAGTTACAGGGTGTAAAAGAAGTACTGAAAATCGTAAGCCCCCTACCGCGGAAACGACCGGTCCTACCCCGCCTTCAACTTAAAGCTTTTGGCTTGTCACCACCTCAGCTATCAAACCATTGAGTTATGTGCACCGATAGTGAAATACCCTGTATATAGTCTTGATATTTCATTGCAACCCGTCTTCGCAGTAAGTTAAGCATAAATTACCCGATACTTTCTCAGACCTTTCACAAAGAAGCAAAAATATAAATTAGAGTCATTTTTAGCAAAGTGAAATTTTTATTTCGTTAGTTTCAGAATAGATAAAATAAAACTGGGTATAAAATCAATAAAAGTATAATCTCGTCTATCTGACGGTGTCATTGACCCACGAAAGAACTTGACATTTCGAAAACAAACTAAACCGTGCCTATGCCCACGTTAGATATCTAAACAAAAAAATCTACAGCGCTGCAATTTACTCGAGAGTCAGTTTCTTAGTCTGCAGGCTGCAACGACGCTTCATCCATATTCCAAAATTGGGTTAAGCACTTTCGTGGGTGCTTTTGATGTTGGTTTGATTAATCATAGAGAGCCGATGTATCATCATTCCCCAATTACAATTTCAAATGTTTTCAAATCTCTCCCCCTTCTTCAGCTAACTGTATGTATGTATGAATGTTAATTTAGCTTTGCTAATGTGCTGCATGCATTTACAATTCTAACCATCGGTGACAGCCTACGTTTGGTTCGATACAAAAGCCCACGCGTGGAGTCTCGCGTCGCTAACATCGGCGTCTTCATCTATGAATAGTGGAAAACGCTTCAAATAACATCAAAGTCGCGTATATATTGGCTAAGAAATATGCACTCAATTGATAGTCATTACTTAAACACTTCTCCATTACCATAAGAAATTTGTACCTTGCTTCTGGCTACAAGCGGGGCACGGCCCATTGTGCCAACTGCAAAGACAGGGCAAGGTTTCTCCCATCGGTGTGATTTTATATTTAGAACTAAAATTTTAATGGAAAAGCTGAAGTCTGGCCTTGCATGGGCATACATTTGTAGATATTTATGAAAGAGAGATTTCGGAGGAGCTATAAAACTTTTTGGTTTCACACTTCTGGCCACATTTAATTATAAAATATGCATATACAATTCTAACTGAGAAAATATGTCGATCGTCCCACAAGGGAACAAGCTGTAAACAGCTAAGACCATGCGGTAGCAAAATAAATGAATTAGTTAGGCCAAATGTATGTGCGCTTTTAAATTGTATTCTCAAAGTAAAAACATGATGGCTTTGTTTCGAACTGGATGGAAAAAGTAAAGTTAAAATTCAGCACAAATATTTATGAAAACTCAGAATCTATGCAATAAGCAGAAATGTGCATTTAAAAAACCAAAATGAGACCAAATTACCAATATTTTTTTGTCGGGAAAAGTACATACATTAAAAGTCATTTGTTTCGAATTTTCCTGTGCTGCTTTCGAAAAAGATATTCGTTTTTCTGAGAATACTTTAAGTTGTTTGTCGTAGGGATTTATGGCATTTAAAAAAATTCGCGACATGACATAGAAAGGGCGCTCGATTCGATGAAACCTTTACCCTGTTTATGTTTTGTGTCTTGTTTCACATAACTTAAAATTTAAAACATCAGATAGTTTTTAAGTTACAGACAGAAGGAAAGTAAAGCTATAGAGCAGTAAATAAAATATCAGAGCCGTTTTCGGAATTGAAGAGCATAGTCAAACATTTTCACGGGCCTTTATATTGTATAGAGTAAACCGAAACATAGGATATAGCAGCGCAGAACCAACAAAAAGGCGTAAGAAGGTGAAGAAGAACGTTTAAATATCGTCGAAACAAATCCAGACATCAGAATAAGGGAAATTGCACGAGAGATGAATTTGCCCATAACAACGATAAGACCATTGTGTAAAACCTCGCAATCCCAGGTATGGGTAATACTTCATAGGAATGAAGTGCATCCATACCATATTCAAAGGGTACATGTCCTTGCTTCACAGAAATTTTCAACCTAGGTTCCTTTAATTTTGTGGTCCTACGAAAGTACTTTCACCAGGGACAAAATAATTAAATTATCTGAGCATATCAAAATTCTCACTGCATATACGGCGAGCTGCATTCCAGCAACAATACAGCATAAACTTCTGGACATGAATTGTTGGAGATCATCTAATTGGCCCTGTAAAAAAAGGGCACTTTGACTGGAGAGAAATACTTGGGAGCTCCTTCAAATTACTTTGCCTGAACTCTTGGATGACCTTTCTTTTAGATTACGGCAGAGAACGATGATCCAGCATTACTGTCCACCAGCGCATTACAGTTGACAAGTACGAAATTGGACTAATGAATACTACCTCAAAAAACAGTGCCGGATCTAGGAAGTTTTATGAGGAGGGGGGCAAAGACGTTAGTTACCACCCCCACTTACAACAATTTATATTTGGGGCAAATTTTATTACAGTTCTAGAGTATATTATGCACCATACGTATATGATAGATGACTTATTATATACCACATACACTGGAACTAGAACCAGAATGGTTAAAAATAATTTGAATTTGAAACAATAATGATTGTTAAATAAAAGGAATTTGAAATTCAAATAAAAATTAAAACTAATTATAGATCTTAATTGTCGTTTGAATCTCAAACTGTTTTATTAAAAAAAAAAAATATTATTAACACAAAAAATACAAATTAAAAATTTTATCATGTTCGAGATTAGTTTTTTTATTTTAGCCGATTTTCAATATGGATCTTTCCGACTAAAACTACTAAAATTTGAGACGGTTTCAAAAAAAACTGTGGGTATGAATTCTGGCGTACTGCTGTTCAGGTTGAAAGGATTTAGCCAATTTTTTAGCCGGATTCAAAGGCCTTATACCCTAGACACACAGCACGATTTAATGAATCATTAGTAGGTACTAACTATTCATTAAAATTCCGTGTCACATTATATACGTTATCATGGCTCGAAAATCAGATGATAATGAAGTACACTAATGAAAAATCCGCTAGATTTGGCATATAATATAAATGTGGAGCTCCGCTGTGCAACTGCCGATTTGAAAAATAAGAAGCAGAAATGCAAAGAAATGCAAATATTCTTTTTAGTATAATGTTTTTCTCATGTGTAAATTGTTAAAATGAAAAATTACATAAATAAAAACAAAGTGTATCTCGTTAATTCGATTCATATCGCTTCTTTAATGTAGTAAGTATATTAAAACCAGATTGACAGCACAACTTAATTAAAGAAATGACTGTATGTCTGCAGTTTATAATGAATCATTATAGACTAATGAGTCGTCAGTTATTTCTTCATTAAGAGGACTGTGTGTCTAGGGCATTATACCCTAGACAGACTGTCTCCACAATAGCTTAATTTTTAATTAAATGGAGTCAAATGTGCAGTGGGTCACACAAATGAAGTTCATCAAGGACGCATTTGCAACATTTCGCTTACTTTTCAAATGGATCATTGTGGGAAATTGCCACATACCGTCATTAAAATGAGCTAAATTTATTGGAAAGTGGAAAGTTTTATCAATAAAACAGTAGTGACAGCCATCAGCTGATCATGAAAGTAATTTCTTTGCCGCTTTCTTCTCTTTTTGCTTTTTTTGCAAAAAGTAAACAAAGGTTTTGTGCGGAGCATCTGTGGTAAAAAATGTTCTTTTTCTACTTTATTTTGAAACAATTCACATAATTAATTTATATAAATCTCTGCGTCTATTAACAAAAAAGATAATTTAGATAGTGCAGTTGCCTCAAACAGGATTTCCTTAGTTTATAACCTAATTTATATTTGCAAGCACTGACCGAGCACTTCATTTTTGTTTTTTTAATTGATATGAAGATTTTAACAGGCACTAGTGGCACTATAAAACTTTGCACTAAATAAAGTTCAAAGATAAATAGTTTTGAGAAGAATTGATTCGGTACTTTTGTTAAATTTCACAAAAGAATTTTAAGTTGACTAAATCTTCTTCTTCTTCTTTAACTATTGATTCTGCTCCAGAGCTGTGGGCTCGTCATGCGAACTGAGGCTCTTTCACAATGGCTTGACCCTATGGGGTATACCGCCAGAAAAAAACGTGCCGTGTCCGGCTATATGTAGAGTGCCGTGTCCGGCTATAAGTTGATTGCCAGGTCCAGCTGTTTATTGTTAGAGTATGTCCTGTAGTCACTTCCGACTATTGGTTTGTTGATGATTTCATTTGTATTGAAGTTCTCGATGGTAATCAATAGTGATGACTACTGGTTAAGCAGATATGGACAACAACACAAGATACATCTACAAAGGAAAAAACACATAACATACAAGGATGAACACAAAATCACTAACACAGGGATTAGGATAGGAAGGTCTCTTTGCATTTTGCCACTTAGAGTGAATTAAATAGTTTAGTTGAATGCATCGTTGGCGCATTTACACCTGCAGCAGTCCTGCGGCTGCAGCAAAAAGTGTCAGTTCTTTGAGCCTGCTGAGTACACAGGGCTCAAGCAGGCTTTCCAGAGAACTAGCGCCTAGGGTGGTGGGAAAGCCATTTCTGATTGAGCCAAACCGTGTGCAAGTTAAAATGCTGTGCTCTATAATATTTGATGTGTTGCATGTAACGCAGTTGACTAGGTCAGATTTGCCTATAGTCTGAAAGAGCTTTGCGTCGTAACTATGGCCAGCATAGAGCCTATTTATGAACCTGGTTTCCTTAGGAGAGAAATCCCAGTCGAACCAGGGGCGTTTTCGGGGTAAGGGAAAAAAATGTTTGTAGAAGGCACCGGATGAGGTGGACATGCGGGTGAATTCTTCATCCCAGTCCTTATGTATGAGACCGTTTATCGTTAGTATGACATCCTCCAGGGATAGTGAAGTCTCTGAGATCTGACCTGACACTGCAGCTTGCTTGGCATTTCTGTCCGCCAGCTCATTTAGGGCTAAACCCCTGTGACCCGGCAGCCAGAGAATACGAAACGCACAGGAGTGGTTTTGAGCTATACAGTTGAAAATTGAACTCACATAGAAGTTTGAACTCTCTTTGGTTAGGGCTAGGCACGCAGCTTTTGAGTCAGTGATAATGAGAGACTTTGTTCGAGGGTTTTCAGCTCCCAGTTCAACAGCCAGTTTGATGGCAAGTAGCTCACCTGACGTGGAGGATCTAAGCTCATTATATCTTTTTGTGACACAGTTTAGGGATGGGAATTCAACAGCACACACACCTGTATCCGGTGGGTTTAACGAGGCGTCAGTGGTGTATACAGCCCAGTCGTTGGAATAGTGAGCATTGACAGCATCCAGGTAGATTTGAGAGAGTTCCTCATCTGTTATGGAGGACTTGGTCTTGCCTGCCCTTGCCAGTCTGCCGTGATCTACTGAGAGATTAGTAGGAGGAGGGGTCAGCATACACTGGCCAATTCGAGAGAAGATATTATGAAAAGTATCGGCTATGAGGGCATAAGGTGATCGTCTGCTGTCTAGCACTCTGGTGTCCTCCACTGAGATGTCACCTGTGCTGACAAGCTTGCCGAATTCCTTCGCAAGCATTTTTTGGGTTCTGTACCTGGGTGGTAGCTCATTTGCCAGTCCATATAGGACGTGAATAGGAGTGGTGGGTGGGACTCCAAGAGAAGCCCTTAGACAAGAGTTTGTGAGAGTTCTTAACTTGTTTTCATGGACTTTTGGACGACACGCCATTGTAGTACTGGAAAATTCGATTTTCGGTCTGATTGCAGCCCGAAAAGTCTTTAGTGCTGTCTTTGGCAGTGATCATCCTGAGGGTGTAGAGATAGTAGGAGGAGGATTTAGATACCTGATTCATCTGCCGACCGAGAGACAGGTTTGACGAAAAATGTCTGCCTAGAAACTTTAGGTGTTTTTGAGCTGGGATTCGTGAGCCTAGAAAATTTAGTGAGAGCGAGGAGAGCTTGTTGCAGCGGACTGGCATCATCGCTAGCTTGTCCCTGTTTATTTGAAGGTTGATGCGGAATGCCGCCTCCGAGAAATTTTGTAGTGCTGCTTCTAGTGTTGTAAGGGCATCGCCAAAGGTTTTACCAGATGAAATAAGAAGAAAGTCATCAGCGAACTGGACCATACTAACATCCTCACTAGCGATGCCGTGAAGCTTTCTAGTGTAGATGTTGAACAGAGCAGGGCTAAGCGCGCTGCCCTGTGGAAGCCCACTGTATGACCGCACACTGACCGAACTTAGCGTGAGCGTCCTGCAAGACAGGAAGTTCAAAATCCAGTCAGTGAGATCGCATTGAATCTCAAGAGATATGAGCGAATTTTTGAGTGTGTTCAGGCAGACTGACTCATACGCCGAGGATATATCAACAGAAAGTATGATTGCCTTGAGTTTTTTGTGACAGTTGATGGAGATCAGGTCCAGAACTGTGTTGATACAGTGATTTACAGACTTTCCCTTTGTGTATGCGAATGAGTATTTCAGGTGAAGTTTCTTCTCCCTTAGGTGCTTGTTTAGTCTGTCCGACACAATACTGTTGATGCACTTGATGGAGGTGGATATCAGTGCAATCGGTCTGAAAGTATCAAGGGCATTTCCAGCTTTGTTACTCTTAGGAATAGGGACCACTTTGATTTCCCTTAGATGAGGTGGGATTGTGTTTGAAAGCCATAGAGCATTTAGTGAGTCCAGTAAGGAGCAGAGGGCTGTCTCATTTAGGATCTTGAAGGCAAAGAAGGGGATGCCATCTGAGCCTGGCGCTGAAAAGTTGGACTTTCTTCTGAGGACATCCAGAAGTTCGTCCAAGGTGAGAGGGCTAGGAGACGCTGAGGCTAACCTATTGTTGGAGGACCTGAGTGCATTTACTTGGCCCGAGGAGGACTGCCTGATGAGGGATTGGAGAAACTCGAGGGATTTGGAGTCATCCCATTTCTGATAGGCATCAGAACCCTGGAATTTGGTAGACAGATTTCGGAAGATTTTAAAGAAATTTCTAGAGTCCAGCTGCTCCAGGTCTTCTACAAACTGAGTGGTATGTGAGGCTTTAGCTTTACGAATAGATCCCTTTAGGAGCCTGGAGATAGCTAGGTATTTGTTGAGTGATGCAGCCGATGAGCTCCTAATATGCTCAGAGAAAGCAGCCTTTTTTTCCATAGAGAAGTTGGATGTTTGGATTCCACCATGACTTTGGTGAGAATTTGCTGTGAGGTAGTGTGAAAGTGTGTTTCTCAATAATTTGTTTGATGTCATCAGCAATGGAGTCAGACCTGCCGAGCTTCTTTAAATCTTCTAATGCTCGAGTCTTGTTTAGGAAGCTCCTAGGGTGTCCCGGGCTAGGTAGAGATGAGTTCAATAATGTAATCGCAACTGGAAAGTGGTGTGAGCCTCCAACCTGCTGTTGGATTACCCTAGACGAGATTTGGGTGGGCGGGATAGATGATATTACCAAGTCGAGTGTGGATCCAGCGCTGATGGAGGATGCTGTTGAAAAAAAGGTGGGAGAAGTATCAGAGATAATGGACAGACCACAGGTCAGGGCAGCATTCTTGAGGTGAGGTCCCTTTCTCACTGAAACGTCAGATCTCAGAATATTATCATCCCACAGGGGATCTCTCGCGTTTAGATGTCCACTCAGGATTACTGAGTTGAAATTTGAGAGGAAGATGAGAAAATCCTCTATATTAGTCTTGAAATTAGCAGGATCAATTGTGGGGGGAGAGTAAGCAGTGGCTACAACTAGGCTGGAACCGGGGTCCGTGATCTGAATCACAACAGTGTCCATGCCCGAGTCAAAAGGAATGCGTTTATAGCTAAATTTTGACTTGACGGCAATCAGAGAGCCTCCATAACCGTCGGCTCTATCATTTCGAACTAGGTTATAGCCTCTTAGGGAGGCGAAGAGACTGGCCTTGAGCCAGGTTTCGTTTAAAAGAATAATGTCATATGCATCTGAGTTCAGGAAAAGTTCTAGTTGCGATTTATTTGCATTGAAGCTCTGAATGTTGAATTGTAGTATCTTCATGGGGAGTTTGAAAGGTCACCAAGAAAATAGTTTATAACTGTGTGTTGAGGTTGGGTGGCTTGTCAGGGGTAGATGCACTGTTTATGATTCTGAGGTCTGAAGAGATGTTGAAATTACTGATTTTGGATTTGAGATTAGTAATGAAATTTGAGTTGGGTTCGATTGAAGAACATTTGTTCAGCTCGGTATTGAGCCATGAGAAAAAACGTTCTAGTTCAGCAACTCTGGTTTTATCAGCCATAATGCCAGTGCCTGTTTTTCCACTGTCCATGTTCTGGAACATGGCATAGTGCGAGTTGAAAGGATTGACAGGTTTTTGAAAATTAAAACCTTTGGTTACATTAGCATATGACCTCTTGGTCAGCACTCTGTTTGCATCTTTAATTGGGTTGCGGATTTTGCGATCAGCAATGAGAGACGGAAAAGGCTCGCCATTTAGGGTGTTGAGTAGGTCAAACCTATTTTCACTAATAGGTACTTGATTTCCTTGGTTTGCCACTACCATGTTTCTAGCAGAGCGTCTGTTCGCACTGCTAATGGTCATTATCTTTAAGATGTCCTGTTCCACTTGCTTTGCCGGGCATAGAGGGTCAGTAGGCCTATGATTTCCCTTGCAGTTATTGCAGTAGGCCGGGTTTTTACAAGGCCTTTGAACACAGTCTTCGTTACAACAATTGTCACAATAAGAACTTTTTGCCTTGCAATGCAGACTGCCATGACCATATCTGAAACATCTCAAACATAGTCTAGGCCGGGGGTGAAATATTCCACAGAGCGAATAGCTCCAGCAATCGCTACCTCCTTCGGTATTTCGGAGCTCATGAACGTGAGTTTCACAACAGGAGTAGGAATAAACTTGTTTTCATCAATTCTTTTGGTGAAGCGGAATGCATGTGATACTTTAATAGGCGATTGTATACAGGGTGTTTCCCCTTAGGAGGTCCATAGAGCGGGAGGTGATAGTACTCACCTAGACGAACCAAAAACTGTATGGCAGGGGGGAGGGCAATATCAACCGTTTAGGAGTTACAGGGTGATTCATAAAAAAAGCTAGGTTTTCACAAAATACCCTGTATCTTACAAACTACAGGGCGTATGGTCACAGTTAAAGGCTCACTGTATGCAGAACTTCATGGCCTTTCCAACGACAGCTCAACCAGCCCCGTACCCCTCTCCCCCCAGAAGTTTTGAAGGTCTAAACTACAAATTTCGGATTTTCTTTCCTTTTTTTTACTTTGACCTCTATTATTTTTGCAAAATGGTCGTTAACATAACTTTTTTTTATAAAAACTGTAAACTGTAGACCCTCCTCTTTAATATGACCTATTACACCCAATGTGCTATCTGAAGCCCTTTAAGAGTTATTAGCTCTAAACCTATTCTCAAACCTATTCTCAACGATAATTTGTTCCCTTAGCACGTCATTTTAAAAAATATCGTCTTTTTTCGGTGTGACCTGAATAGGTTATGAGTTAATAACTGTTTAACGGCTACAGTTAACACATAGGATGTAATAGGTCAACTTAAAGAGGAGAGTCTGCAGTTTACAGTTTTTATAAAAAAAAGTTTTGTTCACGACCTTTTTGCAAAAATAATAGAGGTCAAAGTAAAAAAAAAAGGAAAGAAAATCCCCTCTCTATGGACTTCCTAAGGGGAAACACCCTGTATATTGAAGAATTTCCTCTTCTGTTAGATCAGTGGCTACGTTCTTAACAATACCCTGCTTTCGTAAATGGGTAAGCGGGATGAAGCATTTCAAGCCTGCCGACAGAAGCCCTTTTGTTAGCAGGTTATTTGCAGCTGTGCCACTAGAAAAATATACTTTGATCGAGCTAAAAGACTGCTGTTCTATTTTAGTGATCATGAAACCAGCTTTTGACAGAATAATGCCAACAGCTATGTCACTTAACCTAACTCTATTTTCTTCCAAGTTAGCATTTTCTTCAACCCTTGCAACCAAGACCCAGTAGGGGCCCTTGTCTTTAGGCGTATAAAGTAAAATCTCTGGATTAGAAGTGAGAGTGGCGTTGTCAGAGAGAGAGTTTGGTAGAGGTGTATTCGCGGCTTCTGCCAGCGTTTGAGCAGGGTTTTGCATCCTACTACGTTTACCGTCAGGAGCATCTGGATGAGGACTATTTTTCGTGCTTACGGAGAAGTCTTTCTTCGCTGCTTTAGTATTGCAGACTAAATTAGTATGATTCGGGATGTTTACTGACTGATTTATTGATTGAGACTTTTGAGAGGGGATCTCAGTGTGATTTGAGCTCTGGACATTGGCCGGGTCCTGCCCCCCAGGATCTCCCGTGTACATAGCTATGATATTTTCCATGATTCGCCCTAACCTTGCATAATATCAGCACCCGTTATAAAAAGGACGCCGATTTACGCACACCACTCAAAAAGCACACACGGTTTAGCTACTTTTATCAAGAAAAAAATAAGGCATCAACTGAATAAAAATGTAATTTATACCAACCTGGCTCCACCTGAGCACAGCAAAAACAGAAAAAGAAAAGAATAAGATGGCTGTAGCTGAGTTTTGGAGTACTGCAAAGTTGATACGGGAAAAAAGAAAAGAAACACTGCTTAACGTCTCTCTCATTAACAATTTACACTTTAATTTACTTTGAAATGCTTTAGCTATAAACTTACGCTTCTTTGAAAGCAAGATTAATTTTCACTACAAACCACTGTAAATACACCGTTATGGACGCTTACCAAAAAACTGACCGATTCTAACGAGAAGCTACTGGCAAGTGTTGGCTAAATCTGCTCACAAAACAAAATCACATTTGACAATTCTGCACCCAGCTTTGACAAATCATTCTTGCAGCATCTCACTTACTCCTATGTATAGTCTCCTGCTCTTGACAAATTACGCTCATGTACACGAATTTTACACGATTCAACCATTCCTGTTTGCTATATATTCTAAGCCTTCAACAACAAAAATTGTCTTCTACTAAATGCTTTCCAACTACAGTAAATACTCGCAAATATTCTTGTAATTAAATTTTTTCTCATTTGGCTATGAATTAAGAAGTACGTCGTATTGCCGCCACTTGAAACTAGCGCCCGGGGAAAGTGCCCCTCGTGCCCCCTCCCCTCATAGATCCGGCCCTGTCAAAAAATAAATTTAGCGCACTGATTCCACTTCTTGGCTTCCTATGTCGCCAGACCTTACCACCTTGATTTTTATTTCTGGGGTCACCACAGAACATGTTGTTTGAAAACGTAGATGGAGGATTTGAAACAAGTGAAAATCTGAGTGAACAAAATTTCAGTTCTCTACGTCGACGCGTTCTCATGCAGTGTCCAAATATATACAGAAAAAACAAAGTTTTGTATGGCAATACTAAAAAGCGGTTGCCCGGGTTGTATTTGCAATCTCAGGAAGTGCCCAAATATGTGTATAGTCGAAAACCAAACGCCGTGAACAAAATTTGTTCTCTCCACGTCGACGCGTTCTCAGGCAGTGCATAAATATGAAAAACAAAATTTTTGAATGATTTTTGATTGGTAACATTTTCGAACTTAACTTAATTTTTTTTACAAAAGCCCGTTTGAGATATTTCAGCACTGTGAGTGAACACGGTGTCGAATTATCGGAAGAACAGACAAACAAACGGACATACAACTAGTAAAAAGCTGGAATTGGTCTAATTGTAAGACCAATTCTTATGATACCCTAGCTAGATGTGGTTTTTCGCATATCTTTCTAGAACGGTTTGTCGAACAGAAAAAATTATTATAACAAATTTTATAGGATTTCGTATTCTGAAGAAGTTTTTAGTACAATAAAAATGTCTTGGACTGATTCATTTTCACAGTATACGTAAAAAATTAGCCAAGTGCGAGTCGGACTCGCGCACGAAGGGTTCCGTACCATCGTACAAAATTTAACACTATGTCCTTTTTATTTATTTTTTCAAATGAGGGTAAGCGTCATTTGAAAAAAAAATGCTTACTTATGAATTATAATAATAATAATGAATGAGAATAAAACGAGGAAAAAACACCGAAAAAATCAAGTTTAATTTTTAATTTTATTTTATTTTTATTTGTTGTTGTATCGCCAATAGAAAAACACAGTCTGTGAAAATTTCAACTGTCTACCTATTACGTTTCATGAGATACAACCAGGTGACGGACGGACAGCGGAGTTTTAGTAATAGGGTTCCCGTTGTTACCCTTTGGGTACGGAACCCTAAAAACCTAAATTGTTACATGGCAACACCAAGAAGGGGTTGCCCGATTTAGTTCATTTTTGAAAGTTTATTTACATTACTATAAAAACAACATGTACCAAATTTCAGCTCTCTACGTCGACGGGTTCTCAGGCAGTATCCAAATATAGAGTGGAAAACGAAGTTTTTGTATGGCAACCCCACGAAGGAGTTGTCCGATTTGTCTCATTTTCGAACTTAATTTTTTTTTTAAGTCCGTGTACAAAATTTCAACTCTCTAAGTACCTATACTCGTTCTCGAGATATCATGCGCACAGATGGACAGACGAACGCACATTCAAAAATCAAAATAACTTTTAATATTATGCGTGGAATGACAAACTTAGTACATATTATATACCCTATGATTTCATTATCTATGATATAAAAAGTTCGTAGATAACAAACGAAGTTTCTAACGCATTTCAAACGTGATGTACCGCCAAATCTCTAAACATAGCCAATTGAACCACCAGTTAGTTTGGTTAAAAAAAAATAGTTAGTAGTATGGGAACTGGGTACTGCACTGAAACTAAACTTCTGGCTATAATCAATGAGGACTGAGTGTACTTGCACATGCGGTGGTAGCAGTAAATTATCAGAGAGGTTATTATTGGCTCTCGTATTGATAACAGAACGCTACACTAGTTTGCGCTGTGTACAAAATTTAAGCTCTCCATGTCAGAGAGTAGCCGTGCGTTTAAGTATACGCACCGATGTGCTGAAAAAAACCTTTACAGCACATCGGTGTGCACATCACATGCTTGAAAAAGTAGGGATAGCAACTGAACGGTTGGTGTGCACTTCGATTCGAAACTTTAAACTTTGGAAGTTCTTTAAGAATAAAACTACGCTAAACGTCAAAGCTACTAAGCGCACCGAGTCATTACGCTACCAGACCGTAGCGTAAAAATGTGCACACCGATGTGCTGGGGAAATGACAACGCTTCGGTCGCCTGATCGACATGATGTGTAAAAAGGTGATATTATGTGACATTCTGCCTGCGGCTGAACGCACGGCAAGAGATGTTAGTACTCACTGTAATAATTGCCAGAAAGCAGGCAATTATCTATAGGAAATTGCCTTTTTCAGCCATTTTCGCTGAATATGTTTAAGAAAAAGTGCAAAAAACGCAGAAGGGGTTACATTTTCGGTGTGATAGGTCATTTTAAAGATAAGGTTTTGGGCTTCTTAAATCCAATATGAAAAATTGGTATTGAAGACGTACTTTTTGATAAAAATAGTAGTTAAACTTAAACAAAACGTTGTTCAGCCATAACTTTAAAACGGGCGGAGGGAAAAAGTTTATAGACCATACACCATAGGGTGTAACGTTCAGAAGTTACAGGGAGATCTATAAGAACATACCGAAATATCCCGTTATCTCGGAAGCTGTTAGGATTCCCCCTCCCCTCCCATGCAATTTTTTTCTCGTCTAAGACCTATCCATAGCTTTCGGGTATCACAAACTTACGGTATACCCTGTAGAATAGAACATTAATTAATTTACCACACCGACCACATAGCCACGTCCTAAAACGTTGGGTATTACGATGTTAAATAAATTTATATTAGGCGATTCTTAATTATAGTGAATACAAAACAAATGCTGTGTAATCGAGAGCATATACAGGGTGTTTCCCACAGGTCAATAGAGCGGGAGGTGGTAGTACTCACCTAGACGAACCAAAAATTGAATGGCAGGGGGAGCGGGGGGGGGGGCATATCAACCGTTTAGGAGTTACAGGGTGATTTAGAAAAAAAGTTAGCTTTACACAAAACACTGTATCTTAAAAACTACAGGATGTTCGGTAAGAGGTATGCAGAGCTTCATGGCCTTTCCAAAGACTGCTCAATCAGCCCCACACCCCTCTCCCATTAAGAATTATGCTTGTCTAAACTAAAAATTTCGAATTTTCGTACCTTTTTTTTAATTTAACCTCTATTATTTTTGCAAAACGGTCGTTAACATAACTTTTTTTTTTATAAAAACTGTAAACTGTAGATTTTCCTCTTTAATGTGACCTATTACACCCTATGTGTTAACTGTAGCCGTTAAACAGTTATTAACTCATAACCTATTCCAGTTCCACCGAAATTAGACGATATTTTTTAAAATGACGTGCTAAGGGAACAAATTATCGTTGAGAATAGGTTTGAGAATAAGTTTAGAGTTAATAACTCTTAAAGGGCTTCAGATAGCACATTAGGTGTAATAGGTCCACTTAAAGAGGAGAGTCTACAGTTTACCGTTTTTATAAAAAAAAGTAAAGGCCATGAAGTTCTGCATACAGTGAGCTTTTAACTGTTACCGTACACCCTGTAGTTTTTAAGATACAGGGTGTTTTGTGAAAAACTAGCTTTTCTTCTTAATCACTCTGTAACTCCTAAACGGTTGATATTACCCCCCCCCCCCCCTGCCATACAATTTTTGGTTCGTCTAGGTGAGTACTTTCACCTCCCGCTCTATTGACCTCCTAGTGGGAAACACTCTGTATATCGAATAAGATTTTAGTTGTCAGAAGATACATTGAATAAGACTAAAGCGGGACTATGCGACGGTCATCAGAGTTCATCAGCGCAGATTTCATTCTATTCAATTATCAGATATAGGAATAAATTGAAATTTGAGCTGATGAACTCTGATGACCGTAGCGTTGTTGATATAAGATAAAAATATATGTAGATATACCTGCGTTAGCCTCGCATTAAAAGTAGCGCAGATGTTATGTTCCTTCCGCATAAGCAAGTCAAATAAAAGAACGGTTTCCTACTCTAGAAGGACTTCAATTTAGTTATCTCAATTGTAGCAGTGCGGATAACATTATTATCTTTTTTTATATTGTTAATCAAATAACAGAAATAGGTAGCTCAGTTGGTAAGCGCGCTGACTATCAACCCAGGGCTCGTGGGCTCGATTCCCACCTCCTCTTGGCCCTGTGCTTCATCTACAAACTTTTCCCTTCTAACAATTTTTCCTTCCTTTCGCTATAAAATGACATGTATCTACATATCTCTATAATTTCTTTAAGTTGGTTTGCTAATAATGATGTATCTACTATGTAACTCGCTATGATGTGCCCAGCGCTTGGCGTGCCTTTGGCACGGGCACTCAAATAAATAAATGTTTTATGTTTTTATGTGTGTTTACAGGGAAAGAATTATATAAAGACGCGTCCTCTCTTGTGTCCAGTCAAAACCCTCGAGAATACTTCCCTAGCCATGAAACAGAAATCTATATGTATGCGTTGTGTCCGTTTTCTAAAATGTTCTATAGTGATACTTATGGAAAAGTGCCAAACATTGACTTTATATATGCTATAGAGCCTAAAGTACTATTCATAAAGGAAAATAGTCTTCTAGTAATTTAAAGCTTGGCTCCTTACCTTCCCCAAGGCTACACTTCCTATATACCTTACTTAACAAAACAATAAAATAGCTTTGATTACAAAGTAACCTTACCATTTTACGCTCAATACCTCAGCTGAGTGATAACTGCATGTGTGTATGTGCAGCCAGAGTCCGAATCTGTAGGCAGCTACATTCAATATCATCACCCCACGGCATCCCATGGCACAGCGAAATTACAATGATTATCTGATTATCCAGCTGAGAATTTTTGTTTGAAGAATCGTATTCATTTGGTTAAGATAATTTTTTTTTTAAATAATTTTGTTAGGAAGGTATGAACATTTTATTACGGTTCGGAAGATAAGAAAGCAAGCTTAAGATTATCTGAACACCATTTTTCTGTATGAATAGTAGTTTAGGGCGGAGAAGCTATTCAAATCAAACTTATGTCAGTTTTACATAAGAACACTGCAAATATTTTAGAATGTAAGGACTCCGTTGGGCCTAGGATGCGGTAGGGAGGGAGTCTGTTTGATGGCTTTTGAAGTATTTTTGAGTTTTGGTCCAGTGCGAAAAAACAATATCAATAGAACATGAATAGCTACATTTTTTGCAAGATCCTATAAAAATATTATAGTCAAACAAATCTAAATTCTAAAAGTGAAACAAAAACAGCACTTACCTCGTGACACTCGTCAAATATTTTGACTTTTATTTCGTTATCCCTGTTATTCTTATTCCTGTTGACTTAAAAGAGCACCGCAGAAAACAAAAACAAATTTCACGTGTACAATGGTACTACCCCCGCCCCAGCACTCTCTTTAGACACTACTAACCTTTCAACACAAATCACAATTAAATAGTTTTGAAATTGCAATATCTCGTAACACGTAACGTAACCCGTAACCGATTTCTGTGACCGTACCGTAACATGAGCGCAGAACGTCCTCGTCGCTCTTCACTTACTATTGTACGGAACGAAATAGTACGAATGAAACGATTTACGGAATTGAAAACTTCAACTTGGCAATGCCCTTCAACCTTTACTCTCCGCTCTATTTTCCTTCCCTTCACTTTACACCCTGGCAAATAATTTTTGTTTTGTAGAAAATTCGCAAGTTCCACCCTTTTTTCTGACCTCCTTGCAGCTCAATTAACTTAATTTTTCCAGCGAATTTCGTTAATAAGCCCGCAGTGAGAACTTTGGCACAATTTTACACGTAAAGAACATTACCTAAAAATATTTAGTAGCCGAAACATGGAATAAAACAAACTCGACTTAAAACGCGACACTTCAATAAATCCACTATTGCACATATAACGACTACACAGATTTACTTTAACGGAAGGTTTTATGAATATTTAGGGCTTTTTCATAACTTTTTCTACCGAACGACACAGTCGACATATTCACACACCCAACCTTGGCTTCGCCATTTTACTCATTGACTTGTCAGATCCACCAATATCCAAAAACTGGAAACTGGAGAGCGAAATTAATAAAATTGTACCGATTTGGCCTAGCTCAAATAAGTTTTTGTAATAAAGAGCAGGGTTGAACACGGATGAAACTTTTCAAACCGTTTAGTCCAAAAATATATCAAGGCATACAAGTTATTCCCATTAAAATGTTGGCGCATGTTCTGTGACGTATTTCGTTACTAATTTATATCACTGACTTATAACAATGGACTGAGTTGTATTGTCATTTTCCTATAGGAAAGCATGGCACAAGTTTTATAGTTCTCTCTTTCGCCCTATGGCTGAGTTGGAGCTACCAACACAAAATATTGCATTCTGGAACGTTTGCTTATGCCATTTGATGTTTTTATGTTGGCAACAGATGCAATCACCGCAGAAGGAATAAGGTAAAGATAGTGTTTACCATGCTCCGTCTCTCTTGCCCATAAGCAAGATTCAGTTAATATAAATATTTCGCTGCAATCGAACAGGGACCTTTTTTAAGGCTAAAATTGTTCATTGTTTGCTGCTTTTGACAATCAACTGTCGTGCATCTGTGATATTATTTCGTGTTCTTTTAGATTGCTATTGCAATTACCCAATCTCGAAATAGTAAGGAAAATTATATTTACTATTTTAATTTCTTCTCAAAAGAGTTGTCTAAATGAAGGCGGAATTTTTTGTCAGAAAAAAATAATAAAAATACACTGCCACTCTTGTATTTCAATTTCATTTAACTTCAAACGTCAAAATTTTAGGGTGGAAAAAAGGTATTGAGTGATAAATCTGATGTTTTATAAGCGATTAAAATATATCACTTGGGCACAAGAAAATATATTTTTTTAATTAAATTCGATTTACGGGTGTAAAATTTCATCTGATTGGTTGAGTTTTACATGTTTTTTTAGGTAATATACAGAAACATAATATTTTTTGTGCCATATGAAATAGCAAATCGCTCAGTCCATTGTTATAAGTCAGTGATGTATATGCATTTATATATAGGAATTTTTTTGTGTTAGTACGTCATGAGGTGACAATGTCATTTCTAGCGAATTTGTTTTGAGTTTTTCGTATTTTATTGACTGAAATGAAATACGTTTTGGATATATTAAAATATTTAACAAAACATTAGTTTTTCTTCTTTTAAATCACTTCTTGAAAAGTAATTATGTTCTTGTGGGAAAGTAATGAAATTTCCAAATAGAAAATGTTTTCACTTTGATGAGGCCGATTGAAATTGAGACGAACAAATTTTTAACGATTGTCGCCAAATGAGGCAAGCAACCAATTGACAGATAATTCGGCCTTCTTGTTAATCTTTGTATCATATGAGTTGAATCGTGTATAATTCGTGTACACGAGCGTAATTTTTACAAAACAGAGCATCAATACATAGGAGCAAGTGAGATGACGAACGTCCTTTATTGTCAAATGTGGTTTTGTTTGCGAACAGGGGCCCTATTCTTGAATAACGAAGACAGATTCCGTATTCGTTATACTGTCAAAACCATTCGGAATCGTATTCTTGAAATCTGCATTCGTTATACACCGAACGCAAACCCTTCGTAATTTAACGAATGGGTGCAACCATTCGTTATGCCAAACGAAGAGTGAATCAGCTGCTACTTTACGAGTGATAATGGGAGATAAAAGATGTGCGAAAATTTCATATGCTCAAAAAACTAAACTAATTGAGTTTTTAGAGGAAAACCTGAAACTGAAATTTGGTAAATACGATAACTTTTTGAGTTCAAAAGATGCCACGGAATTGTGGCAAAATAAAATCAGTATTAAATTCCATACCCGGAGCGCAAAATAACCAGAAAAGTTTTATTATGATATTATATTAAACAAAGCTAATAGAAAATTTCCAGAGTTGGCAGAATTTAAAATGTGTGGTGAAAGGAAAATCTGTGGCGGATAAAAAACATTTGCATGGCACTGGTGGAGATCCTCCTGCAACATTTTTCTATTTAGCGTTGAATTAAGGTTGCAGGAATTGATTAACGATCGACGTAATTGATAGTTCATAGATTCTTTAACGATTTCAGACGTAAACAATAATGACAACTCACTGAAGCTAGCCATTTTTTACAAATTATACTTTAAAACATGAAACAGCTGACATTATTCAATTTGTAAATTGACAGATCTAATCTTACCACACTCGTTATGTTGAAAAACTTTTTCACCACTTCGACTTCATAACGATGAGGTTCAAGAATACGAACGGTGTATACGATTCGTTATCAACCATTCGTTATATAACGAATACGTTAAAACCATTCGTTATTCAAGAATAGGCGCCCAGGTTTACTTAATTTAAAATTCTTTTGCGAAATTTAACCAAAGTACGGAATCAATTCTTTTCAAAACTATTTATCTTTGAAGTTTATTTTGTGCAAAGTTTTATAGTACTACTAATTAAAAAAAACAGGAATGAAGTGTTCGGTCAGTGCTTGCAAATATAAATCGAATTGTCTTTCAGGCAAGTGCACTATGTAAATTATCTTTTTTGTTAATAGGAGCAAAGATTTATATAAAGTAAATACGTGAATTATTTCAAAATGAAGTAGAAAAAGAACATTTTTTAATGCAGATGCTCCGCACAAAATCTTTGTTTACTTTTTGAAAATTGACAAGTTGCTTAGAATAGGGACGGCGTGCATGATACAAAAAAGCCAAGATTATAAAATGTATATAAAATTTAAGAAATTAAATTTAAATGTTACATTTTTTTTTAAGTTTATTCAATATATTAATGATTTTATATATTAATTATATAGATTCTTCAAAGTTGAAGCTAAGAAACTTGCAAGAATGTTTTTTGAATTCAAATATTAATAAAGTCCGGTACGCTAGAGCCAAGGAATTAGGTCAACGAATTTTTCCACTTATTTCTTAAAGAAAATTTGACATTGTGTCAAGGAATTTTTGACAATTTGGATTTGTCAATTGTGTGATATTTCTGACAATAAAGAAATAATATAGAAAGTGAAGAAATGGATAATTTCCAATCAAAAATGAGGATACAATTTTTATTCGTCCATTTGTCATTTTAAAATTGATACAACTCTTGCAAAATCGCCGTTCCTTCGTTCAATTTTTCAATTATTCCACCACCGTCAAAATTCCTTACAAAAATAAGTGCATCGGTACTTATTTCTTCAAGAAATATTGACATAAATGGATTTTTCGTAAAAGAGCGACATCTTTTTGTCAATCGGGAAGTAGAGTTTTTCTGTTCGAATTACTTTTCTCTAGCGTTCTACCTCAAGGAATCGGCCAAGAAAAAAATTCCTTGAGCATTCCATGACACTTTTTTTACATAGTTTTTGTATAGGAACAAAAATTCCTTGGCTCTAGCGTACCGGGCTTAAGAAATAAGTGGAAAAATTCCTAGACCTAATTCCTGGGCTCTAGCGTACCGGGCTTAAAGCTGGAGTCAGATTGAAAATTTCAAACGCGTAGCCCGATAGCCAAGGAATTTTTGTTCCTATACAAAAACTATGTAAAAAAAAATACATGGAATGCTCAAAGAATTTTTTTCTTTGCCAATTCCTTGGAGCAGTATGCTAGAGAAAAGTAATTCGAACAGAAAAACTCTACTTCTCGATTGACAAAAAGATGTCCGGTACGCTAGAGCCAAGGAATTTTAGTTCCTATACAAAAACTATGTAAAAAAAGTGTCAAGGAATTTTTTTCTTGACCGATTCCTTGAGGTAGTACGCTAGAGAAAAGTAATTCGAACAGAAAAACTCTACTTCCCGATTGACAGAAAGATGTCGCTCTTTTACGAAAAATCCATTTATGTCAATATTTCTTGAAGAAATAAGTACCGATGCACTTATTTCTGTAAGGAATTTTGACGGTGGTGAAATAATTGAAAAATTGAACGAAGGAACGGCGATTTTGCAAGAGGTGTATCAATTTTAAAATGACAAATGGACGAATAAAAATTGTTTTACGTGTATCTTCATTTTTCATTGGAAATTATCTATTTCTTCACTTTTATTATTATTTCTTTATTGTCAGAAATATCACACAATTGAAAAATTCAAATTGTCAATTGGCTCTAGCGTACCGGGCTTTAGAATATAAAGCAAACAGGAATGGTGATAAGCCAGATTTTGCGTAATGAATTCCTGGTTGTGTTGGTAGTCCATTTTTACATGTATTTACACGCCATCCCTATTCTAAACAACTTGTCAATTTGCAAAATGTAAACAAAGGTTTTGTGCGGAGCATCTGTTGGAAAAAAATGTTCTTTTTCTACTTTATTCTGAAACAATTCACATAATTAATTTATATAAATCTTTGCTTCTATTAACAAAAAAGATAATTTAGGTAGTACAGTTGCCTCAAATAGGATTCCCTAGTTTATAATCCAATATATATTTGTAAGCACTGACCGAACTTTTCATTTCTGTTTTTTTTAATTGATATGAAGATTTTAACAGGCACTAGTGGCTTTATAAAAATAAAAAAGATAAATAGTTTTGAAAAGAATTTATTCGGTATTTTTGTTAAATTTCACAAAAGAATTTTAAGTTGACCAAATCTGCTCACAAAACAAAAGCACATTTGACAATTAATCTACAGCTTTGATAATTTCTCTATCCAGCATCTCACTTACTCCTATGTATAGTCTCCTGCTCTTGACAAATTACGCTCATGTACACGAATTTTACACGATTCAACCATTCCTGTTTGCTATATATTCTAAGGTACCGATACATTTATTTCCGTAAGGAATTTTGACGTTGGTGGAATAATTGAAAAATTGTGGAAGGAACGGCGATTTTACAAGAGGTGAATCAAATAGACGAATAAAATTTTTTTTAAGTGTATCTTCATTTTTCATTTGGAATTATCCATTTCTTCACTTTCTTTATTATTCCTTTATTGTCAGAAATATCACACAATTGACAAATCCAAATTGTCTAAAATTCCTTAACCTAATGTCAATTTTAGAAATAAGTGCGGTACGCTAGAGCCAAGGAATTAGGTCAAGGAATTTTTCCACTAATTTCTTAAAGAAAATTTGACATTAGGTCAAGGAATTTTTGACAATTTGGATTTGTCAATTGTGTGATATTTCTGACAATAAAGAAATAATAAAGGAGTGAAGAAATGGATAATTTCCAATGAAAAATGAAGATACACGTAAAACAATTTTTATTCGTTCATTTGTCATTTTAAAATTGATACACCTCTTGCAAAAGCGCCGTTCCTTCGTTCAATTTTTCAATTATTCCACCACCGTCAAAATTCCTTACAGAAATAAGTGCATCAGTACTTATTTTGTTATGGAATTATGTTGAGAGTGATGTACTTCGGACGTTAATTCCAGATTGCCAGCATGAGCTGACAGATCACCCGATAACAGCGTTGTATACAAGGCGGCACGCTAGTCCACCTCGACTATTGGCGGAGAGTGTGGGGGGGGGGTTCCACAAAACAACCTGCCGCTGTCACCAACCATATACAAAACGAGATATCGTGCCTTCAACAAACGAACAGCTAACACACACTCGGTCCTGAAGGGACCCTTACGTCACTTACCTGTATCTAGGTGGAAGGCGCAGGTGTTCTACCTTCCTTTGCCAGCCCCATCCTCCCGTTTGACTTTGGGTGGCACTATTTTCCCAAGTCCCTTGTTGACCTGTCGGGAGATTAGAGCGGACCCACTCGACCTTCACATGAAAGGGCTCCGGGATAGTGAAGGAAGAAATTAAAGCCTTCAAGAATTCATTTTCACGTTATAATTACAAAAAAACCCTTAATTTAAAGTCAGTACAGGAAAAAAGGTGTACCGATAAGTATACCATTAGCTTATGAAACTATGTAAAAGTACAGCAATATAGTATTAAGGAGATAAAGGCGTACACGTAAGTACACAAAAAAATTTCATTAATTCAAAGTAATAGGCACAGATAGAGACTCCGCTAAACTAGTTATATAAGTACGTGAATATTTTATCAAACTAAAATTATGTATATATATAGGTACCGGAAAGGAATATCTTCATCACTAGGGCACTATTTTTTTTCCTCTCTATATAGAATTTTTTTTCTTTTTTTAAACCTACGACTTTTCGTATATTTTATATATAATTAAAAATAATTATTAATATTAAATTAAATATCTTGGTAATTTGTTATAAATAACAAAAAAAAATCTTATTTTTATGTCAATGCAAGAGACTTCTACCGAGCATTTAATTGTCGAAGCCGAAGCATGAACATACTAAAAGAAAATACGTAATATTTCAATAATACTCACGGTGAAATTCCACGGCATGATGAAGCTTCAACATCCGCCACCTAGTAAAAAGTTAAGTTAAAATTTAGATTCGGTTTACGCTCTATCTGAGTAAAATAACAATTACCTAACGGCTCTCGTACCTTGGCAATGCTTACAACTAAAGACACTTGAAATAAATTTGTAACCTTATAAAATTCAAAATTCCAACTAATGCTAAGGAAATTAAACCAAATGTTCCGATTTTGGCACTAAACTCGTAAAAAGAATGAAAACTATAAATTTCAGACCATAAGTATAATTGAATCGCTATCATTTCGTTCTCGACATAAACGCAACTCACATGATTGTTTGAGTTTATTCACGAAATGTGAATTTCTCCTGAATGGTTAACTGGTCATGTGTATAACGTATATATATATATATATATATATAAAATAATGAGGAGCACGTCACAACGATCATGAGACCAAACAAAAAACCCACACAAGGTCATGAAGTCTACTTGATGCGATGCGTATAATTATGTTTGCTTGCGGTCACTAATTTTCTATTTCATATGCTATTGTAGACGAAACCTGTCGTTTTCCTCACCTTCAAAATCTATCATTTTCTTACCGTTTTCAAAAGTGCTCACAAATTACATAAAGAAACTAACACTAAACATCCCTGCTGTTTGCAACCGATATAGGGAAGCTAAAATTCTTTTTTGGCACTTCGAGTGCACTTCTTAAAATTAAAATAGTTATTTTAAAGTAATTGAAACTTCATATCAAGAGCCTACTTGTCTCGTGCCATAGATTCCTTTTCGAAGTTCAGAAAATAATCCCATGGGGGAAATGCGTATAAAACTCCAGCTGTTTTTGGCTTCGATGTTCAAAAAAGGGGAAATTCCTCCTGCTGCCTCCGGCTGTAACCAGAGCCCAGTGATTTTTAATTACTCACAACGAGTGCTATTGTAAGCTGAGGATTATTATCCTCCTCCGAGCGACCAATGTGAGATGTCAATGATGCAGACTTACAGTCTGATTGAAAGCGATTTGCTAAACAGGGCGCTCACTTCTCGTGCACTAATCATGAGACCAAACAAAAAACCCACACAAGGTCATGAAGTCTACTTGATGCGATGCGTATAATTAATTTTGTTTGCTTGCCGTCACTAATTTTCTATTTCATATGCTATTGTAGACGAAACCTGTCGTTTTCCTCACCTTCAAAATCTATCATTTTCTTGCCGTTTTCAAAAGTGCTCACAAATTACATAAAGAAACTAACACTAAACATCCCTGCTGTTTGCAACCGATATAGGGAAGCTAAAATTCTTTTTTGGCACTTCGAGTGCACTTCTTAAAATTAAAATAGTTATTTTAAAGTAATTGAAACTTCATATCAAGAGCCTACTTGTCTCGTGCCATAGATTCCTTTTCGAAGTTCAGAAAATAATCCCATGGGGGAAATGCGTATAAAACTCCAGCTGTTTTTGGCTTCGATGTTCAAAAAAGGGGAAATTCCTCCTGCTGCCTCCGGCTGTAACCAGAGCCCAGTGATTTTTAATTACTCGCAACGAGTGCTATTGTAAGCTGAGGATTATTATCCTCCTCCGAGCGACCAATGTGAGATGTCAATGATGCAGACTTACAGTCTGATTGAAAGCGATTTGCTAAACAGGGCGCTCACTTCTCGTGCACTAAATATTGTAAAAATTATTACTTCGTAAAATTCTGGATAGTGATGGAAGTCTAATTACTGACCAAGTTATTTGTCCCTTACGATACGACGCAAAACCACTGGAGGCTTTTTTCTTTTTTTCTGTTCTAATTTCCTTCTTGATTATCAGGTGCTTTCTGGGAATTCCTAAAGTATTTTATTTCTTGGATGTGACTCTACCAAACTTAATCAGAATTATTACCTTTCTGGGCCCGATGTCGTTGAGGAATTTCGATAATTATAATTCCTGGAATTTCTTCCATGCACACAAATATGACATGTTAATGGTATTCTTCTTCTTTGTCACCACTGTCACGTCGCATGTCACACGAGCTTGAGAGTAAACGCATTTCTCTCGGTCGGGGTGCGTTCAGTTTTTGTGTGTTCGATGCAGCCGGCCTACACGCTTCAGTACGTCGTGTAGCATGTTGCTATATGCAATACGCTACGACCATAACAATTTCTTCATGAAATATTGACATAAATGGATTTTTGTAAAAGAGCGACATCTTTTTGTCAATCGGGAAGTAGAGCATTTCTGTTCGAATTACTTTTCTCTAGCGTACTACCTCGAGGAATCGGTCAAGAAAAAAATTCCTCGAGCATTGCATGACACTTTTTTACATAGTTTTTGTATAAGCCCGGTACGCTAGAGCCAAGGAATTAGGTCAAGGAATTTTTCCACTTATTTCTTAAAGAAAATTTGACATTAGGTCAAGCAATTTTTGACAATTTGGATTTGTCAATTGTGTGATATTTTTGACAATAAAGAAATAATAAAGAAAGTGAAGAAATGGATAATTTCCAATGAAAAATGAAGATACACGTAAAACAATTTTTATTCGTCCATTTGTCATTTTAAAATTGATACACCTCTTGCAAAATCGCCGTTCCTTCGTTTAATTTTTCAATTATTCCACCACCGTCAAAATTCCTTACAGAATTAAGTGCATCGGTACTTTTTTCTTCAAGAAATATTGACATATATGGATTTTTCGTAAAAGAGCGACATCTTTTTGTCAATCGGGAAGTAGAGTTTTTCTGTTCAAATTACTTTTCTCTAGTGCTCCAAGGAATCGGCAAAGAAAAAAATTCCTTGAGCATTCCATGACACTTTTTTTACATAGTTTTTGAATAGGAACAATTCCTTGGCTCTAGCATACCGGGCTTTAAAGTGACTAGGATAAAGGAAGTTTACAATGGGGCATGCAAATACTTGTAAAACTGACAACTGGATTCTTGGCAGCACCATCGGGTTTATGGACAGCCCGCTCTTTATAGCTGTCAAATAGGTGTAATATTTACTTTATATTGCAATTATTATTTCAAAAATTAAATATAATGAAGAAAATATGGAGTAACTTAAAGAAAAGCTCCGTTTCCATGATGTAAAAACCAGCGAAATTGACGAAAAGGTATACTTTATACATACATAAATAACATCCAAATATAAATTTGTGATAACGTTGGGAAAAACATAAATTGTCTCGGAAGTCATGTTATTATACCTGCTCCTAGATGTACCATACAGGCCCATTATAATTATGTATATTTTAATAAGAGCTAAATCATCTATTTCATTATTATGTAAATCAATTTTATTTGAACTGGAACATTCACCATTATGGGTATTGTTTGCTTCTTGAGTACAGCTCTTCAAGGAAAATGAGTCTTAAATATAAATTTTACAAACAATTTAGGAATTTGTCAACTTACCTTTCTTCGTATTTTTAATACTGTTTTCTGTTTAAGTCGTCTAGACATCTCTTCTTTTAATGCTTTACTAGTATTCTTGTTGCAAAGAAATTGTAGCTTTGTTAATAGCAATTTTTCGAAGGTACGTACGTACTTCGATAAAATGATAATTGCATTACCTTTGATTACTTTAACCACGTTATATTATAGTCGCTCTTTGTAAAGTGCTCCCAAGTGCTGCTAACCTGACATAACTTGGACGGTTTCTTTCCTAACTTACCAACTTACAAATCCATTCAGATTTAAGTTTTTCGTCCTTAGGAAACTGATGAAATCTGTTTGAAATTTTGTTTTTATTAAATTTGTTAGAGCACTGGATACACAACAATTCATGACCATATTTAAATTTTGATTTAGCTAATTAAATTGGGATCGCAAGCAAATAAATCCCGTTCAAGTCAAGCAGGTATCAGATATCATCCATAAACGCAGTGCTCACGCCGCCTAGTTTTCAATATTGAAAAGTAGTGCTCCGCACGCCCTATAATCTTGCTAAAAGTAAATATTTGAAAATAATTATTTTATAACCAACTTTTTCTTATATAGAAATCGCAATTAGTATTTAGACCGACAAAATTAACAGGCATATTAGTCAACTGAATTAACTTAAAGCCCGGTACGCTAGAGCCAAGGAATTAGGTCAAGGAATTTTTCCACTTATTTCTTAAAGAAAATTTGACATTAGGTCAAGGAATTTTTGACAATTTGGATTTGTCAATTGTGTGATATTTTTGACAATAAAGAAATAATAAAGAAAGTGAAGAAATGGATAATTTCCAATGAAAAATGAAGATACACGTAAAACAATTTTTATTCGTCCATTTGTCATTTTAAAATTGATACACCTCTTGCAAAATCGCCGTTCCTTCGTTCAATTTTTCAATTATTCCACCACCGTCAAAATTCCTTACAGAAATAAGTGTATCGGTACTTATTTCTTCAAGAAATATTGACATAAATGGATTTTTCGACAAGAACGACATCTTTTTGTCAATCGAGAAGTAGAGTTTTTCTGTTCGAATTACTTTTCTCTAGCGTACTACCTCAAGGAATCGGTCAAGAAAAAAATTCCTTGAGCATTCCATAACACTTTTTTTTACATAGTTTTTGTATAGGAACAAAAATTCCTTGGCTCTAGCGTACCGGGCTTAACGGTGGTGAAATAATTGAAAAATTGAACGAAGGAACGGCGATTTTGCAAGAGGTGTATCAATTTTAAAATGACAAATGGACGAATAAAAATTGTTTTACGTGTATCTTCATTTTTCATTGGAAATTATCCATTTCTTCACTTTTATTATTATTTCTTTATTGTCAGAAATATCACACAATTGAAAAATTCAAATTGTCAAAAATTCCTTGACCTAATGTCAAATTTTCTTTAAGAAATTAGTGGAAAAATTCCTTGACCTAATTCCTTGGCTCTAGCGTACCGGGCTTTACGATGAAAATGAGGCAAGACTGTGTCAAATATTTGGCTTGTCAGTGCGGTATTCTTGTGGTTTAAGTGAACAAAATTTGAGATGTGCAAGGGAGAAAAGATTATAGGAACTGTTGCAAGAATTGGAAAAAGATGGAGATATTTTTCAATTATAGTCAAATGAATCAACTTATACCGCATTTTCATCGTTAAGTTAATTCAGTTGACTAATTTCCCTCTTAATTTCGTCGTTCTAAATACTAATTGCGATTTCTATGTAACAAAAAGTAGGTTATAAAATAAATATTTTTAAATATTGACTTTTAGCAAAATTATTGTTAAATTTCTTTATCCTAGTCATTTTAAGAAGATAAATAAATATATATTTTCGCCGCACGTGTCGCTATTTGTTAATTTTAAATGAAACGTTTGGCTGTGTCAAATATTTGGCTTTGTAAGTGCGGTATTCTTGTGGTTTAAGTGAACAAAATTTGAGATGTACGGGGGAGAAAAGATTATAGAACTGTTGTAAGAATTAGAAAAAGATGGAGATATTTTTCAATTAGTCAAATGATTAACTTAACGATGAAAATGAGGCATGATTTCACATGGTATCTAATTTGATTGAACTTGCAGCTGCCACAATGAAAGCATGCAGCAGAAGTAAATGCAACTTCAACTTTGACTTTGAGAAATTTCAAAGTTTCTGCAAGTTTCTTAAACATTAGAATGTAGGAAAAATAAACAAACGAGACATTTTCAGTCTGTAATTTTTTAGTTGGCGTTAAATCTGGTTGCGTATGTTACTTGCAAGGGTTTGCTTCATAATAATGCAAGAAAACTTAATAAACAAAATGCGTGATCATCCGAATTTGTATGATAAAGCGGATGGTCAAAATGAAGGTGCTGCAGTCTACGAGTAAGAAACTAAAGGAGAGGCCATTGCGTGTATACATATATATGCCATTTTTGCGTGCCGAATGTGATGCCCTTCTGGCGTCTATTTAGGTTGACTCCAGATATTCTAGGTATAGTGTACAGTTGCGGAAGTGATGCCAAGCCAGTTAGTTGCCTCTGACACTGTTCTTTCGATTCAGGAAAATCAACGCCTAGAAGCCACTAAACAGCATTTTCCTTCCTTCGCTTCCTTGGGCTTTGGAACAACATCCTTGCGAGAAACATACCTTATGGCTTGAAATGTTATCCGTCTTTATATTAGGATTAGTTTTTGTTGTCTTACAAATCCAAAAGGGAAATTGAAGAAAAATTTATAGGGGTTGTGAAAGCTGGGAACTAAATTGCTTTGTTGTTTTCAGGTATGATAAAAATCAGAAGTGTTGAATTTTGAATCATCGATTTGAGTATTATAATGAAATGTTCCTTAAATTTAGGGCTTTAGTTAAGAAAAATGTGTCAGTTTCTGCCTTTCTGTCTTTTCTGGCCACACCTTACAGACAAAAGCAAATAAACTCGTAGTTTATTATCTCATAGATCGCTAACCGATAAAAGTTTGCGTTAATAAAGCATTAGACCCGTGATTTTTCTGGAAGTTTTGTAAGTTTCACTGCAGAATAAACTAAATGTCAAGAAGAGATCGAAGTAGCTATTAAAATGTCAATGAATCTTTTTTTCTGAGTTTTCTTTGCTTCTCCTCTCACTCTCCTGGCGCGCTCTTCAGGATGAAGTTCGAAGAAGTTCTCTCCTCATCTATAGTGATACTGAATCCATATCGCCCACAGTATCAAAGGGTGGATGGGGCCACAGCACGAAGAAATGTCATCGGCGCCTTCAGTAAGGTCAAGGTAAGCGGTGTAATGGTTTCTTCAGGCCTGGATGTGTGCCTAGTTTGTTTAGGTCAGGCATGCATCTCCTTTTGTATTATGGTTCGTGATCGGCGGCAGGTTTTTGTTAACCCCCCTATAACTCTCCTGAACTATTCGAGGTGCTAGCATGCCGCCCTGTACTATCACTGATCACGGGTGTCAGCTCATATATGGAGCGTTTTCGACGCCATCTACATGCTAGTAGTGCGAAACTCCATTTTGTAAGCTTTCGGAAATGCCAGTGTGAAATTAGAATAGAACCTATGCAGCTTCATTCTGCGTTACTTTGAGCAAAACAGAAATATCCATATACACTACTGCGTGCGAAAAAAGGATGGCAGTTGCCATTCTACGCTACTCTACTCTACTCTGCATTGTGAATGCGGCATTAGTCAAAGCTTGCGTCTAGCTTGTGGACGCGTATAAAGTGAATAGAGTTTTCCGTATAAAAGTAGCTTGGATTTTGTTCAAACACCATAATTTCCATAAATTTGGTCTACGTGCTATTTTTTTAATACCATTAGAAAGAAAACATATTGGCCTGCAATTTGTTATAACTTCATTTTTCTGTGGAAGCAATAATTTTAGGCTATACGACTTGTTTAAGTTGAAATTTTAGTAAATAGTTCATATTGTTTGATGTACATACCATATATAGGTAAATTTAATTTTAAGTTCAAGCACAGACAAGAAATACCCAGATATCGACGGTAGTACCATTGTGTACATACATATTCAATCGACAATATCTTCTTAAAATAAGCTCCAATATTCAAACAAAGAGTTGGATGCATTCCTGGAATCGCATGTTCTCTCCATCTTCGAGAGGGAGCCAAACCAGTTTTTGTCCGGGAACGTGATGTGCCGTATGCGTTACGAGAAGAGGTCAATAGGGTGTGATGTGCATTTGCACATTAATTTCCTAATCAATTGAAAATACAAGAATGCACATTCTGCATTCTTGCATTATCCAATTGACCCAAAACCCATCGCTCAATTAATCAATCACAATAAATGCGATCGATTGATTAATTGCAATTAAGCAAAAACATATGCTAAACAAAATATATGTCACAACCTTAAGAAGTGACTGTAATTGTATACATGCGTTTGTTTACATTTTTGCAACCAGCGTAATACGGGTCAATCATATTGCGTCACATCTTTCTGCCGGAGTTAAGCACATACATAAGTGCAAATAAGCGGTTTAGTTTTAACGTGTTTAATGTACATTAATATTAATTTAGTTTAGCTTAGCAAATTGATGATTGTATAAATTAAGTAGCAATACCCGAATAAAACACAATTGGTTTTCACTCGAATATAGACAGTTTGATTTTAACAGTAATCAATTTGATTTAGTCAAGTAGTCTTTTAACTCGGTGCTATTTTTAGCTGCATCTTACAAGTTGACATCTGCTAGATTAGCTGTGCCTAAAGAGATCTGCTTTATTAAGCTTCTCTAGGAGATCTGCCTAATGGCTGCCTCCCATCATCGCTTCATTAGTGCACGAGAAATATAATTACTACATGGCGACCGTACATATAGATATATACAATCTCTATAATTACTACATGGCGACCGTGACAGTTAACTTGAAATCTTCGGATCGTGATCTTTGAACTACGATAACTAAGCAAGCATTGGAAGGGGACGTTTCATACATTGATGACCATATCAGCTGCAGCTTTAAAAATTCAACAAATGAGAACAAGTCCACCAAGTATTATGATGAAGGAACTGGATGATAAATTCAATAGAATCCTCAAGACCATCGAGAAAACGATTAAGAGGCCAGAAAGTGATACAGAACGTTTAACTTTGTATCCGGCATACACCCTACCAGAGCCGTACATACCAACATCAAGGGGACCAACAGTTGAGATACCCAAGTATACAGCAGGCCCGAAAAGGCTTACAATCGAAGAATACACAAAGAAACCAGTACAACCGGCGCAGAAGCCGCAAATTCAGTCACGAGGAGGTCCGAGATCGCGTTTTCTCAAGTTCATACACCTAAACAAGGAACTTCTGAAAACCGCACAAACAGAAGAGGAAAGAAACGATTATCTAACAGTGATAGCAATAGCTAGGTCTAAACAAAGGAAAGAAGACATTAAAGAGAAATCAGTAAAAAAAAACATTATTTTCGTTATCTTTAGAATATCTTATATTACTTTAATTTATCAACAATAGGTCTGTATTTATAGTTATAATCAACTAATTTTAGGGTTTTCTGCTCAATAAAATAAAATAAAAATTACAAAAATTTTCACTCTCTACGCCGCATTGGTATTTTTCTCTATTACAAAAAAAAGTTGTTTAGAGATCAGAAAGAACTACTAAATAAACATGACAAAACAAACAAAGAGAGATGGTGGGTTCACAACATGTCATCGGTATAATATCTGCTTATTGCAGAATATTAGGAACCAGGTGGAAAACGAAACACATCGCAGTACTAGTAGCAGCAACATAAAAAAATAAAAGCTTAACGAAAATATGTTGCATTGCCCAGACTGCCAATTCATAACAGATTCAGCAGAATCACTAAGTGAGCATGGGAAGATAAACCATGAAAATAGTGTATCGACCAGCCCAATCGCAACTAGTATAAGAGAGTCAACAGCAATATCATCAAGAGAGAAATTAATACATAAATGCAATAGATGTATGTATGTCTCTGATAACAGGTATGACCTCAGAATCCACATCAGCATTAATCACTTTACTGACAATAATCCAGAAATCTAATAAAAAAAAAGAGAGAAGAAAAGATTTTATTAAAGTAAATATAAAGTATAAACATTGAGCATAATTACAAAAAAAAAAAACAAAAGCATAATAAGTATATTAATAACAATTTTTTTATATAAACAAATATTTTTTTTAAATGGCTGAATATTATTCAGTCAATATTTTCAACAGACAAAGGGCATGGGAGAAAAGCCAATTCAAAGAAGATTACGACTAACTGCAATAATAACAACATGGACCAATAACAACAAGGCCAGATTTTACTACATACAACCAAAGATGGTAGTCAAGAACGAAAATATCCTCAAGTGTGTATTAAGCCTATTAACGGGAAATAGCCACACAACTACACAATCTGATCAACTGTGTGTTATAAAGGTACTACCCCCAAATGAGACTAATAACCTACAAAAAGGAAACAAATTAAACTGAATTATATATGATTAAGGTGTGCAAATAGAGCCATGAGGAAGCATATAGAAGTACATATATGTAGAAAGGTAAACCAACGAGTAGAGCTTGCACTAGAACAGGTATCCGAAAGGTTCGAAAAGTTGGATATCAACTCATGGGCAATAAATAAGGTTACAGAAACCAATTAGTAGAATTCGTACTAGAGCGATATTCGAAGTTATAGAAGGAATAATAATAAAAATAAAAGTATCGATGCTATGAAGTTATGAATGAAATATATATACCCAATTAGTAGAACCCGCATTAGAGCTGGCTTCGAAGTACTGGAGGAGTAAGATGATGTCGAAACGCACCAAAACAAAAAAGAGTATCAGTTAGAATAAAGGTAAAAGAAATATTAGAAAGACAACCAAGAAAGGATCAAGAGGCCATACATATGAAAACCATATAAAACATTAGCAGTAATCCATTGTCAAAAATCGTTACAAAACAAAAATACATAAAAATTCCACTACCCATTATATAGCGGAGCCCAGGTTCATAACAAATGAGAATATAATTGCACAAAGAACAAAAATAATGAACGCGTAAAATAATACATACAGGTGAGCAAATGCAATAGAAAATTTAGCCTATGTTAAGCGAACTTAACAATGTACTAAAGTTAACGCAACAAATTTATAAGTATACTGCAGATAGAATTAACATAACAGAATAATAATTGTATAACCATTAAGAGATAAGAAAAACAATTATTTTTTCGTGTTTACGAACTATTCCTTTAGTTCAATAATATGTCAAATTTTTTTTTAGCATAACCGAATATGTAAATAAAGTATAAACAACCATAAGCTTGGTATTATTATTACAAAAAAAAATAATAATAATAACAAAGATTGTTATTATAATTTTTTTTTCTCCGTAAAGGGAAAGGTGTGATGTGAATTTGCATATTAATTTCCTAATCAATTGAAAATACAAGAATGCACATTCTGCATTCTTTGTTATGGTCGCATGTAGGCATGGCGGAAGCACCATCAGGATCAGGTGTAAACCTGGCAAGCCACCACTATACGATTAGCCTGACATCTGCTAGGCAGTAGCGGTCAAGGTAAAAGTCGGCCGTGTGCGAGAACTGCGAACGGGGACACCATGTGTTAAAGACAGGAACTCAACGAAATTTAACGAAAAATGCCGGAAGAGGGAATGGTGACGAGAATCATTTTTTGCTTTGAAGATGAGAGAGTGGAGGGTAATGGAAGTAGTGACAGCGAAAAGAGGTGGGAAAATAAAAAAAAAGAAAACCACGAATCTGAAAGTTTTCATTGAACAAGAAAAAAAGTAATTAGAGATTGGCAGTTGTGAAGTACACGAAGAAGCCGAATAAATTGTTCCAGAAAAAGAGAAAAGGGAATAAGGGGAAAATCCAAAAGACCACCTTGTACCCAAAGGATCCCGCTTCCCTACGTGGATGATTTCAGACAACTCCTCCAGGATAAGTAAAACAATTGTTTTTTGTACCAATTTTAATTGGTACTGACCAGGTATTGAAAGTTTTTTTGAGAGATTTCCAAAAATCATTAAAGTAAGTTTTTGCAGGCTGCTCATAACCTGCATTCATTTAATTTTTTTATTATTAAATAGTAGTACAACTATATGTACTGGTTTTATCGGACCGAAAAGTCTGTGAGAAAATATCAGAATATACTAACGTAATCGTAATTTAATAAATCAAGCAAAAGTTACCAGTGCCACACGCACACATACCGGCATCTATATATTTTTTGAATCTTATCTAATTATTGGTGAAACACATGCACTAGATGTGATTTGAAACAAACGTCCGGGATTAAAATATACTAACCTATTTCTAATTTAAGATAACGCAGAACATTACATTACACGTCCTACTAAGGGCCAAGAAATATATTTGACTGAATGTAAAGGTCCAAGGTTAGGACACATTACCATATTCATGTTTAAAGTACATCAAGATATCGTCGCATACTGAACCTAGTCGGCAATTAAGATAAATAAACATTTTGAATTTCGCTTTTCGTTAATGGAGTCCCTTACAGATAACTTTTAGGGGACCATTAAGCCCGTGATTTGAATTATATACATAACATACAAGTAAAGTAGATAGCTTAATAGCCTATAGGTACTATTAGACTTAGCGGACATAAAGGTCCAGGATTAAATTGATTTGAACTAAATTGAGGTGTTACGGCCAACTGAACTCAACGTGATATTAAATTAACTAAAATTGGTTTTGTTGGAGGTCGTATCCAATTAATGAGTGCACATACTGTTAGTCAAAAGACCACCGATTCCGAGACCAGCACTATACCGTACAGCTGCGGATTGCAGGCAACTCAAGTATTCAACCAGTGCCGCCAGCTTATGGCTACTAGACCAGCCAACTAACGCTTCGGGGGTGAATAAAAAAAAAAAAAATTGTAATCAATAACGGCCAAAATAAAATGTACAGTATGAAGTGAATATCAGGTTGTTTCTCCTTACTCCCCTTCTCCTGAGGTCTCTTTCTGATCCAGACAGGTGAAACAAAAAGGGACATCTTAACCGATTAGCCAGGATGTCATGGGAGACCGAAGACGGCAATGGGTCAGGTCATCCGATCCTTTGGATCGACTTCAGGTGAGTGATATACGCGATCCCTTCTGGATCAGGTGTGCTTTTCTTTTTGGGTCTCCGTTTCAGGAAGACAGGCACGATTTCTTTTTTGTTAATGGCAACGTGACAGAGCAGGGATTTTTGGTGACTCACCCCACACTCTCCGCCACTTAGTCGAGGTGCTAGCGTGCCGACCTGATGACCGCTGTCACGGAGTGATCTGTCAGCTCAGGCTGGTAGTCTGGACTTCACGTCCGAGCCCATCACTCAAATTTAGTTCCATAACAAATGGCGCCCAACGTGGGGCCACCTCAGTTAGACTTCGGTGGTCTAAGTATAAATTTCACTGGGGACTTACAATCATCTGGTGTCTGCTAGTTGATTAACCTCAGGTCTATATCCAGTGGAAGGTATATGCGGACCTGAGTCTAACTGGGTTGTTAGTCGAAAAATTTTAGTAGAGTAACGTTAGAGTTTTTAAATTTTGCTATATTGTTTTTGAGATATTTGAGTAAAGTAAAGTTTGGTTTTGAAAGTTTTTGCAAGTCCGACTTTAGGTTTGACCTGGGTCAAGCCTCAAGCCTTGGAAGTTTTTGAATTTTTGAGAATCTTTGAATTTTTGAATATCTTTCCCTCTGGCCTTCAGCCATGGAAATGGTCTTCGGTATAGAAGAAAATTTGTGAAAAAGTTTGATATTCATCCTTCTTGGTAGAAGAGAATTTTTGGCAACACGCATCCTTCTTAATCGAAGATAATTATTAGATTCACTTTGAAAAATCGTTACGACACTTGTGCGCCTCGATCAGGCACAATGGCGTTGTCAAGAACTCCGCCGGAAGCGGTGCCATTAGAAATTTGCTCAATCTGCCAGGATACGGACTGGACGATTAAATCACGAGCGGTGTCCACCTATTGTGGGCATATCTTCCACAAGAAGTGTCTCCAGAAATGGATTAAAGAGAAGGCCAGTTGTCCAAATTGTAGGCTGTTTCTTAATCAGACTGACTTCTATACCTATACCGGCCCGACAGGCAACCGCCCAATGACCAGAGCATTCGGTCAGGATTCTCTTCTTTCTACATCACGGCAGATGATCTCGTCGCCGACGCTGCTGCCCTCACTACCTACAAGCCCGCAGCGAAATCGCTCAAATGAAGAGATCCCTAGACTAATCCCAGCGCGCGGTGCTGTCAGACGCGAGCCGGCAGTAGGTGAAACATATTTAGATCTAGCAGGTCTACAAGCACAAATCGCTGACCTAGTCAGAGGTGAGATGTCACGTTGCCTCAATGATTTTCGAGCCGAACTACAGTCTCAATCCCTACATCCATCCGGTCCTACCGGAACACCAATGAATGTCACTCGTCCACACCCTGCTATGCCACGCATGGCACAACCATCGCTTCCGGGTCGTGAGCTGCCACGAAATTCTGACCAAGCATTCAACCATAGTCAGCCGAATAGCGCTGGCCAAGACCAGAGGTCAGTACCACCGCGATCTCCTCCTAGAATGCCTTCTTTTCAAGACCCCTTTAGAGAGTCAGAACGAGTCCCTCGATCATCGCCTCAAAGTTGGCTTAGGCAGTCGTCAAGCCCTATTAAGGGGTGGAGGCTATTGTATAACGGGGACAAATCCATCTTATCCGTGGAAGACTTCATCTTCCGGGTAGAGGCGCTAACGAATACCACCTTGTACGGCGACTTCGACCTCTTGGTCAGGCACCTGCACACCCTGTTCAAGGACAGAGCGACTAACTGGTACTGGTCATTATTACGGATAAATCCAACTCCTAACTGGGAACAAATCCGAGCAGCCCTATTAACTAAGTGGGGCGATGCTAAGGACGACATTAGGATACGGCGCCAGATGATAAATCGGAGACAGGAAATCGGAGAGAATTTTAACCTGTATCTCCAATCATTGGTAGAACTTCGAAACCAGCTGCAGAACCCTATGTCGGAGCGAGAATTTCTCGATCTTATCAAAACGAACCTTCTCCCGGCCATTCAGTGTCAAATCTGCCTACATCCGACAAACTCAATAACCCAATTGCGGGTGTTTGTGATGCAGATACAAGCCACTCATGACCGAATCGTGTCATCCCACAGTCCTAGTGGGAATAATAGAGCCCTAGCCCTAACGGTCCCTACTGCCATGCACCCATGGAGTAATGCACGGTACCGGGTCCATGAACTAGGTAACGTAACGCCAGAAGACCAAGTCTTTCCCGACTCCCCAGAGTTGGAAGTGGCTGAACTACACAAAAGAACTCCTGTTAGAACGGACTCCGTTTGCTGGAACTGTGACCAACGGGGTCATTTCTATACTGACTGTCCACGCACCCCGACGGGATATTTCTGTTATGGCTGCGGTCAGAAAAATATAATAAAGCCTAATTGTCGAGTTTGCGCGGCGAAAAACATGAGACGGGTCGGGAGCAACAGCAACAGCTTCCGGCCAAACGCAATGAGGTATCCTCGGACAACTCCGACCCCCGTTACAGCGTCTCAGTCCCAACAACTGCAGTAGCAGAGAGCCATCAAGCCCCGCAGCAATAAGTCCACCAGCAACTCTGGACTTGATCTCCTGGGGAGATGATCCAGGAAACGTTCCAGATAATAACCCAAACAGTTTAAAAATCGAAATCGATGATTCCGAAAAGCACTCGTCCTTATTGGACATAGGAGTCACAAACTCCACCTTGGGGAATATTAACCGTACTAGCGATCACCTACTAGACCTTCCGTCGCATCCGTCGTTAATGTTCGACGTTCCATTAATGGCAAATAGGACAAAACCTACGAGCATTGCTGAGGAGGAGGTCCAGAGTCCCACCTATCAGATATTGAGACGGCCATCAACCTCTGTGGTGACGAGTGGCCGTGAGCCGGCTCAATACCCTCTAATGCCATACCACGAGCGCTTGAAAAACTATCGTGCCGTGAAAAATAGGATCTTCTCTGATGTAACCATGACAAATCTGTACTATTGCCCAACCAGGAAAAAATCGACTGTTCGGTGGTGCGAGCATATCAAGCGTGTCAAGGCAGAGAGGAAGAAGTTGGCCCACATTACAGTGTCGGTACCAGGCGACATTCGGCCGTATGCTGAAGTTCACCTACTCGGGCAAACTGTGTCAGGACTATTAGACAGTGGTGCCACTGTCAGTATGCTAGGCCGGGGAGCTCTTGAGAGGTTGTCGGAGGCGGAGGTCCAATGGAAGAGGTACAAGACTCAAGTGGAGGTAGCTAATGGTGCCATGACGAGTGTTCATGGTCATGTAGACCTGGATGTCACTTTCCGAAGTGAGACTCAGAACGTGCGTTTCTACGTGGTTCCGGGGCTCACTCAAGCTCTGTACCTGGGGATGGACTTCTGGCGCTTATTTGGGTTAGCTCCGGATGTCCTGGGTACAGTTGCGGAGATGAAACCAGGTCTGTTAGCGGCCTCAGACACTGACTGCCATCTTCTTTCGGAGCAAGAGTCGAAACGCTTTGAAGCCACCAAACAGTTGTTTCCATCTTTTGCATCTGTAGGTTTGGGCAAAACTTCTCTAATTACCCATAGGATCGACACTGGCGATGCACTTCCGATAAAACAACGTTTTTATCCTATATCACCAGCAGTACAAGGTCTGATGGACGCCGAATTGGAGCGAATGTCATCACTGGGGGTGATAGAAGAGAGCCAGAGCCCATGGAGCTCTCCAGTAGTCCTAGTAAGGAAGCCAGGGAAGGTCCGACTTTGTTTTGATGCCAGGAAGGTGAATTCAGTCACGAAGAAGGACGCCCATCCGCTACCGCAGATAGACGGAATTCTGGGTCGACTGCCTCCGGCAAAATACATCACCAGTCTGGACCTGAAGGACGCATTCTGGCAGATCCCGCTAGACCAAGAGTCCCGAGAGAAGACCGCTTTTACAGTCCCTGGTCACCCACTCTATCATTTCACGGTGATGCCATTCGGACTATGCAACGCTCCTCAAACTATGTGCCGCCTTATGGACAAGGTCATCCCATTCGATCTTCGCGACAACGTCCTGGTCTACCTGGATGACTTGTTAATTCTGTCTCAAGACTTTGATTCACACCTAGCGTTGCTAGCCAGAGTGGCGGATTGCTTGAGGAAGACTGGGCTCACTATTAATGTTGAGAAGAGCAAATTCTGCATAAAAGAGACTAAGTATTTGGGTTTCATAGTCGGAGAACGGGGGATAAAAACGGACCCGGACAAAGTTGCAGCGATAGTCGAATATCCTATTCCTAAAACTGTTCGTCAGGTTCGACGCCTATTGGGTATGGCAGGTTGGTATCGACGCTTCATACCGAATTATGCTGACTTGACTGCTTCGATAGCTGACACCCTGAAAAATCCTAGCCCGTTTAAGTGGACCCCAGAAGCTCAAACGTCTCTGGAACAATTGAAACTAAAGCTTACATCTGCTCCGTTACTAGTGAGTCCGGACTTCACCAAGCCGTTCGTCATTCAATGTGACGCCAGCCAACAAGGAATTGGTTGAGTCTTGATGCAGTTGGATGACGAAGGCCACGAAAGACCTATTGCATACATCTCAAAAAAATTAAATTCGGCACAACCGTCACTGAGCAAGAATGTTTGGCAGCAGTGCTAAGTGTCCAGAAGCTCCGACCTTTTATAGAACTAATGCCGTTCAAGATCGTGACGGATCATGCTAGCTTGAAATGGCTGATCTCCCAAAAGGACCTCAGTGGTAGACTGGCCCGGTGGAGTCTGAAGCTTCAGGGTTTCGACTTCACCATAGAGCATCGGAAGGGAAGCCTCAACGTGGTACCTGACGCATTGTCACGAATACATTGTGACAGTTTAACAGCTAGAGAAGAGACTGGTCCCGAGGTCGACCTTAGCTCTCCACACTTCGATTCATTGGAGTATGAAGAGCTGAGGCAGCGGGTTAAATCGGCCTCAAACAAGCTACCAGATCTATGTGTCAGAGGGGGTTTCGTTTACATCCGAACCGTTCCAAGAACAGGGGATCCAGTCCAGGATGAAGAAGCCTGGAAGCTTTGGATTCCACGTGGGCTCGTCACCAGCGTCATCTCGAGAGCGCATGATCCGCCATTGTCTTCTCATGGAGGCATAGGAAAGACTCTGGAACGGTTACGAAGACACCTATATTGGCCAAGGATGACCGTCGACGTCCGGAATTATATAAGCTCATGTGACGCGTGTAAGGAAATAAAGGCTCCGAATACCATTTTAAGACCACTCATGGGAAATCAGTCTCAGAGCGAACGACCATGGCAGCGAATATATATGGATTTACTAGGTCCCTACCCCAGATCGACAAACAGAAACATTTGTATGATCATAGCCCTGGATCACTTCTCGAAATATCCTTTGTTAAAACCTATAAAAAAGACCTCTGCTCAGCAAATTTGTCAGTTTGTGGAAACCGAGGTCTTCCACATGTTTGGAGTCCCAGAAACAGTAATAACAGACAATGGATCCCAATTTCGGTCGGCCCAGTTTACAAAATTATTAGAGAAGTACGGCGTACACCATCTCCGAACTGCGGTATACTCCCCACAGGCCAATGCATCCGAGAGGGTCAACAGGTCCATATTAGCCGGAATCCGAGCATGTCTCAGCCACGAACATAATAAGTGGGACGAGAAACTGAGCTACATCGCCAGCTCATTACGGAGCTCAGTACACCAGGCGACTGGTTTCTCTCCGTTTAAAGTACTTTTTGGATTTCACATGGTGGAACACGCAAATTCTTATAAACTACTGAGGACTCTAGGCACGTTGAGCGAACCCATAGCAATAGAGGAGACCGACAAAGTGCAGTTAATTCGGGCCAAGGTCCAAGAAAACCTAAAGCATGCATTCGAGCAGGGCACAAAAGTTTATAACCTGCGCTCAAAACCGGTAGAATTCAAAGTAGGTCAGGAAGTATATCGTCGGAACTTCACACAGAGTAGTTTTCAAAATCAGATCAGTGCCAAGCTAAGTCGCAAGTTCCTTAAATGTCGAATCAGATCTCGAAAAGGGAATTCCTTGTATGAACTCGAAGACCTGCAAGGAAAACTCATCGGCGTCTTCCACGCCAAGGATATCAGGCCATGACCAGATAGTGACCAAACAAGTATATTGGATACTTGTCTTCTTCCAGGTGGCCCTAAAAAGGCATCCGGCCAGCTTAACTGGTAACTACAGGGTACCAATGAGCCGCTTAGGACTCATTCAGCCTAGCGGTCGATATACCTTTTGTTAGTAAGCCCATTTTTCCATTCCTCTTTTTTTTCACTCCCACATGGAGCACTACGGATAGCGGAGCTGCCGTAGCAATTCCATTTTTAACCGATTTCGAAAATGCAAGTATAACCCATCTCTATCTTAAGTGTGTAGATGTTTCATCCCTAATCCCTTCTGGATTAGCCTCGATATGAGGATTTTACTTCTTTCCTGTCTCTTCTTCACATTTCCAATTCTGTGGTGGTCGAGCGAAAATCTTGTAAATGGACCATGATCCAAGTATAACCCATCTCTACCTTAAGTGCGTAGATATTTCATCCCCAATCTCTTCTGGATTAGCCTCGAGGTGAGGATTTTACTTTTCTATCTCTTCGGTTTTCTTCAATATTTCCATAATCTGTAATAGTCGTGGGTCGAGCCACACATTGGGCGCTTCAAGACAAGGCCTAAGTGTAAAGACCGGCTAGCTCAGTCGAGGTCTAAGACCATTCTTCAGTGTCTTTGACACCCGGAGGGAGTCAACGACCCTGCCCTGTTATGGTCGCATGTAGGCATGGCGGAAGCACCATCAGGATCAGGTGTAAACCTGGCAAGCCACCACTATACGATTAGCCTGACATCTGCTAGGCAGTAGCGGTCAAGGTAAAAGTTGGCCGTGTGCGAGAACTGCGAACGGGGACACCATGTGTTAAAGACAGGAACTCAACGAAATTTAACGAAAAATGCCGGAAGAGGGAATGGTGACGAGAATCATTTTTTGCTTTGAAGATGAGGGAGTGGAGGATAATGGAAGTAGTGACAGCGAAAAGAGGTGGGAAAAGAAAAAAATTGAAAACCACGAATCTGAAAGTTTTCATTGAACAAGAAAAAAAGTAATTAGAGATTGGCAGTTGTGAAGTACACGAAGAAGCCGAATAAATTGTTCCAGAAAAAGAGAAAAGGGAATAAGGGGAAAATCCAAAAGACCACCTTGTACCCAAAGGATCCCGCTTCCCTACGTGGATGATTTCAGACAACTCCTCCAGGATAAGTAAAACAATTGTTTTTTGTACCAATTTCAATTGGTACTGACCTGGTATTGAAGGTTTTTTTTGGAGAGATTTCCAAAAATCATTAAAGTAAGTTTTTGCAGGCTGCTCATAACCTGCATTCATTTAATTTTTTTATTATTAATTAGCAGTACAACAATATGTACTGGTTTTATCGGACCGAAAAGTCTGTGAGAAAATATCAGAATATACTAACGTAATCGTAATTTAATAAATCAAGCAAAAGTTACCAGTGCCACACGCACACATACCGGCATCTATATATTTTTTGAATCTTATCTAATTATTGGTGAAACACATGCACTAGATGTGATTTGAAACAAACGTCCGGGATTAAAATATACTAACCTATTTCTAATTTAAGATAACGCAGAACATTACCGCAGGCTGCACATAACCTGCATTTATATAAAAAAAATTTTGAATCTTATCTAATTATTCTTGAAACACATGCACTAGATGTGATTTGAAACAAACGTCCGGGATTAAAATATACTAATCTATTTCTAATTTAAGAGAACGCAAAACATTACCGCAGGCTGCACATAACCTGCATTTATATAAAAAAAAATTTGTATCTTATCTAATTATTCGTGAAACACATGCACTAGATGTGATTTGAAACAAACGTCCGGGATTAAAATATACTAACCTATTTCTAATTTAAGATAACGCAGAACATTACCGCAGGCTGCACATAACCTGCATTTATATAATTTTCTTAGAATTTATCGAATTACTAGCCCAACCGCAGGCCCTAGATTTTGCTGGACACAAATTTTCGTCATTAAAATGCATTAATTTATTTTGAACCTGAAATAAAACAAAATACCATTGCAGGCTGCCCATAAACTGCCACTAAATTTCGAAGTTGGCCTTATTAGTAGGACGTGCCAAGAAATATATTTGACTGAATGTAAAGGTCCAAGGTGAGGAAACATTACCATATTCATGTTTAAAGTACATCAAGATATCGTCGCATACTGAACCTAGTCAAAATAAGATAAATAAACATTTTGAATTTCGCTTTTCGTTAATGGAGTCCCTTACAGATAACTTTTAGGGGACCATTAAGCCCGTGATTTGAATTATATACATAACATATAAGTAAAGTAGATAGCTTTAGCAGTACATTTTTTATTAATAGCCTATAGGTACTATTAGACTTAGCGGACATAAAGGTCCAGGATTAAATTGATTTGAACTAAATTGAGGTGTCATGGCCAACTGAACTCAACGTGATATTAAATTAACTAAAATTGGTTTTGTTGGAGGTCGTATCCAATTAATGAGTGCACATACTGTTAGAGTTAAAGGACCACCGATTCCGAGACAGCACTATACCCTACAGCTGCGGATTGCAGGCAACTCAAGTATTCAACCAGTGCCGCCAGCCTATGGCTACTAGCCCAGCCAACTAACGCTTCGGGGGTCAATATAAGAAAAAAAAATTGTAATCAATAACGGCCAAAATAAAATGTACAGTATGAAGTGAATATCAGGTTGTTCCCCTTTACTCTCCTTCTCCTGAGGTCTCTTTCTGATCCAGACAGGTGAAACAAAAAGGGACATCTTAACCAATTAGTCAGGATGTCATAGGAGGCCGGGGACGGCAATGGGTCAGGTCATCCGATCCTTTGGATCGACTTCAGGTGAGTGATGTACGCGATCCCTTCTGGATCAGGTGTGCTTTTCTTTTTGGGTCTCCGTTTCAGGAAGACAGGCACGATTTCTTTTTTGTTAATGGAAACGTGACAGCGCAGGGATTTTTGGTGACTCACCCCACACTCTCCGCCACTTAGTCGAGGTGCTAGCGTGCCGACCTGATGACCGCTGTGACGGAGTGATCTGTCAGCTCAGGCTCGTAGTCTGGACTTCACGTCCGAACCCAGCACTCAAATTTAGTTCCATAACATCTTGCATTATCCAATTGACCCAAAACCCATCGCTCAATTAATCAATCACAATAAATGCGATCGATTGATTAATTGAAATTAAGCAAAAACATACGCTAAACAAAATGTATGTCACAACCTTAAGAAGTGACTGTAATTGTTTACATTTTTGCAACCAGCGTAATACGGGTCAATTATATTGCGTCACATCTTTCTGCCGGAGTTAAGCACATAAGTGCAAATAAGCAGTTTAGTTTTAACGTGTCTAATGTGCATTAATATTAATTTAGTTTAGCTTAGCAAATTGATGATTGTATAAATTAAGTAGCAATACCCGAATAAAACACAATTGGTTTTCACTCGAATATAGACAGTTTGATTTTAACAGTAATCAATTGATTTAGTCAATCGAAAACAGCAAGTAGTCTTTTAACTTGGTGACTGCTATTTTTAGCTGCACCTTACAAGTTGACATCTGCTAGATTAGCTGTGCCTAAAGAGATCTGCTTTATTAAGCATCTCTAGAAGATCTGCCTAATGGCTGCCTCCCATCATCGCTTCATTAGTGCACGAGAAATATAATTACTACATGGCGACCGTACATATAGATATATACAATCTCTATAATTACTACAAGGGAGCTTGATGCCCTTGAGGCTGATGGCATCATTTCTAAGGCTGATCACAGTGATTGGGGATCACCACTCGTTTGCATACCAAAACCAGATGGGAAAGTACGCCTTTGTGTCGATTATAAAATTGGTGTAAGCCAACAACTTCAATCAGCACATTATCCAATTAAACGAATTGACGAGATTCTTAATAACCTTCGAAATTCTTCCTACTTTTGCCGATTGGACATTTTTAAGGCTTATCTTCACGTAAAAATGGACCAGGAGAGTGCAAAAATTCAAACGATTTCAACGCACCGAGGAACCTACATCGTGAATCGCCTCTCATTCGGAATCAATACTGCACCGAGTGAGTTTAATAGGATTATCAATCCAATACTTCAGGGGCTGGAAGGAACCTTATCTTATTTCGACGACATTATCGTCCACGGGCGATCAAAGGAAGAATGCCAGCTTAGACTTGAAAGATGTCTTTCTCAACTCCAGGCGTATGATCTCCATCTTAACAAAGATAAATGCGATTTTTTCAAAACAGAAATGCAATACTTGGGTCATACAATACGAAATAATCAAATATTAAAATGTCAAGAAAAAGTCAAAGCGATCTTGGACATGCCGAGACCTGTTAATGCTGATGAAGTCAGAAGATTCTTAGGAATAGTTACATATTATTCAAGATTTATTCCAGACTGTTCAACAAAAACACATCTCCTAAGGAAACTACTGAAAGGAAGTTCAAAGTTCTTATGGACAGCATCATGTGAAGCTACATTCAGGATCGAGCTCTCATACCTTTCGATCCAGACTTGCCGATCCTCCTAACATGTGACACGAGTCCAACGGGAATCGCAGGAGTACTGTCACACTTGGTAAATGGACAGGAGAGACCGGTTGCATTCGCGTATCGTTCTCTTACACTAGCTGAACAGAACTAAAGTCAACTCGACAGAGAAGCTTTGACAATTGTTTTCTCAGTCAGCCATTTCTATATGTACTTTTATGGACATCATTTTCAACTTATTACAGATAATCAGCCGTTGATTCGAATATTTCATCATTCAAAAAAGCTTCCAACAATGACATCAGCTCGTCTTCTTCGATATGCATCTGTCTTATCAGGATTCAGCTACGAAACGAAATGCAAGAAAGGCACTGACAATACCAATGTCGATGGCTTATCAAGGGTGCCAGACAATTCAAGAATACAGGGCATGGACTTTTCAATAAATCAAGAGGTTCATGACATTTGTTCCTTTTCAATTCTACAAATTTCTTCAGATGAAATCGCATCAGAAACTATAGCTCTAGAAACAGATATAGACCAGGTGTTATGGTCTTGGTCTTCTTTGCTTGTATCTTATGCTTCTTGTTTTGGGTTGAGGAATGGGAACATTACGTCCCGTCAGCTGAGCTAAGTAGCTCCTCACCCCGTGACAGTTATCGGCAGGCTGACATGCTTGTAACTAGCTTTACGGAGATAAGTAGGGGAGTTCGAAAAAATTAAACCTGCCTCCTGCCACAGCACCACTACAAAAAAAATCTCATGCCAGGGTAGGTAAAGATAAAGATGAAATGAGGAAATAATAGGATTGTATGCCAGGGAACTGGGAAGAAGGGATAGTCAACACTGATTCCACCCTGCCGTCAGTTTAACCTACTGGTGATGGTTCCCAGTATTGGCCGTGCCCCGTCCATCCCATGGATAGTCAGGCCATGTTGTTTGAATATTGTTACGTGCAATAGAAAGAGACAACTGGTGACATCTACTGGCAATGGAGAGAAAACAACTTCAGGTTCGGGGAATCGATTATGAAATCTACAGGAAAGTTCAGGAATAGAACAAATAGAATAGTCAAGAAGCTTTTGGAATAGAACACTCCAGAATGATCCGGAGTGTTTCTAGGGTATAAATATAACAGTTGTCCTCGCCAGAAAAAGAGTCTTGTCTTAGACGTTGCAGTGTTAACAAGCGAAAATGTGTAATTGGATTGCGATAATTGGAAGTACAGTGTTAGCGATAATTAGAGTTGAGTTGATTAATTGAGGAATTGTGAGTTTTATATGATTAGAGTGAAATAAAGAACTTATATATTAATTATTTAATATTGTGTTTTAAATAATGAACCAAGGCCACGCTCGCAACAACTGGTGTCAGAAGTGAAATAAATTCGCGAAATAAAGTGGTGGCAATTGACTTAAAAATTCAAAGTGTGTTAATTTTGAGAAATTGTGTTAAATTTTGAAAGTTCTGGAAAATAATTAATATTCAACTGTGAGTGAATTATTAAAGTAATGGGGCGCAAAGTGGACGAGCTTCGAATGCAGGATTTGAAAGTGGAGTTAGGGAACCGGACACTACAAACGACAGGTACAAAGAAAGTTCTAGTCGAGCGAGTTAGACAAGCCCTGATAGAGGAAGGAAAGAATCCTGAAACATTTGTTTTCGAAGAGAACTTATAAGAAACCGAAGCTGAAGAAGAGCCTGCGATGAAAATGGAACAGCTTTTGAGTACTTTAATGAGTAAAATGGAAGCCCGTTTTGATGAACAAAGGAATTCTCTCGAGGAACAGAAGAAATCTATGGACGAACAAAAGAATTCCCTCGATGAACAAAAGAAAGCTTTTGAGGAACAAAAGAATTCTCTGGAATCCCGGTTAGATGAGCAGAAGAAATCTATGGACGAACAAAAGAATGCTTTTGAGGAACAAAAGAATTCTCTGGAAACACGTTTGGACGAACAAAAGATCTCTCTAGAGAATGTCTAGAAACTCGTTTGGAGGAACAGACGACTTTCCTGAAAAACTCATTAGACGAACAATATTTGAAAATTGAAGGAATCGAGCAGGAAGTAGCGGAAGCTCAACAAAAAGTCACCGAGCAACTTGACAGTTTTAAATCAGATCTGGAAAGAATAAAGCATCGTCAGCCTCTAAACGTAGCAGCTGAGATATCCGGAGTAGGTAGAATGAAAGCTCCAATATTTGATGGACAAAATTCGTGGCATATCTTCAAGAGACAATTCGAGGCAGCTTCAGATGTAAATGGATGGAATGATGAAGACAAAGCTATAGCTCTGGTATTAGCACTTCGACGTCCTGCGTCAGAGCTCTTACAAACTGTACCGATTGAAAATCAACGTAATTACTCTTCATTAGTACAGGCGATAGAATTACGTTACGGAGATGAACACATGCAGCAAGTATATCGCCTACAGTTGCGCAACAGGATTCAAAAGCATTGCGAATCACTACAACAACTGCAGGCAGATGTGGAAAGATTAGCGCATCTTTCATACTCCAGTGTGAATGCGGATTTTCTCAACGAAGTGGCGACGGAGGCATTTGTGAACGCTATTGCAGATCAAAGTTTACAACAAGCGTTAAGGCACAACGAGAAGATCCGGACATTTCACCTATTCTTGCTTGGAAAGCGGACATAGAAAAACCAGAATGGAAGGATATTTCGAGGATGAGTGAAAAGTTGAAAAGCTACTGGGCTCATTGGAACTCTCTTCATGTTGAATGCGGCATATTAAAACGCAAGTGGGAAGCGCCTAACGGTAAATCGTTCCGAATGCAAATAGTCGTGCCGGCATCAAAGGTCAACGATGTTCTAGGTAAAATGCATCGTGGAGCATCTGGAGCACATTTGGGAGTGAATAAAACAATTTCTAAAATACGAGAAAAGTTTTATTGGCTACATATGCGGGAGGATGTAGAGAAGTGGTGTCGCAGATGCACTGTGTGTGCTTCTTACAAAGGGCCGCCACGCAGCAGCAGAAAGGAAATGTATAAGTGTAATGTTAGAGCCCCATTAAAACGGGGAGCTGATGTACAAGGGGCCACGGGGGCGAAATTAGCAGTAAGTACCCATCGGATGAGGACCCGCTATGACTTACGTGCGAATTCAGCAGGATTCAATGAAGGTGATCTTGTTTGGCTATACAACCCGAACCGACGTAAGGGATGCTCTCCAAAATCACAACAACAGTGGGAGGGACCGTATTCAGTAGTAACTAGAATAAATGACGTAGTATACAGGATTCAACGTGGTACAGGAGGCAAACGAATCTGGATCGCTTGTGTCAATACTACGAGCAGCAAGACCGTGGACCACCTGTTGTTCGGGACGAACAAGTTTAAGAAGGGGGCAGTGTTACGTACAATAGAAAGAGACAACTGGTGACATCTACTGGCAATGGAGAGTAAACAACTTCAGGTTCGGGGAATCGCTTATGAAATCTACAGGAAAGTTCAGAAAAAGAGTCTTGTCTTAGACGTTGCAGTGTTAACAAGCGAAAGTAATAAAGAAGCGAAATGTGTGTAATTGGATTGCGATAATTGAAAGTACAGTGTTAGCGATAATTAGAGTTGAGTGGATTAATTGAGGAATTGTGAATTTTATATGATTAGATGAAATAAAGAACTTATATATTAATTATTTAATATTGTTTTTTAAATAACGAACCAAAGGCCACGCTCGCAACAATATCCTCTTTTCTTTTTGTTTCTTTCTATTTTTTTTTTTATTTTAAAGAGCACAGGGAGGGAGCTCACTTCCTACCCCCCCCCCCAGCCTACTATGCTATACTTACATTTCACTTTTGAAAATTAAACTTAGAAAACGCTCTCACGTGTTGCCCTTCTACACTTTTCCAGACCACACCTTTCAATCGTGAACGCAACAATCTGACTTTCGCGCCTTCCTCTTCTTCCGGCATTCTCACATTCGACACTTGTATTATTTCTCGAAAGGTGGCATTTCACACGTCTCTTGCCTATCCACATAGTTGCAGCACTTCATGCTGCATCAATGAGAATTGAAGCGACATAGCTTCAGAACACTTTCATACTGTCACTCGTATCAGCTGTCGGTGAAGACATTTATAAATGCCACACGTCAAATCGCTGCGTGACATTTCTGAGACGTCTCATTATATCCGACCATAACACAGGAGCTTTCAAAAGTTAAAAATGATCTCATCAACAATAATTCAAAAAACAACCAAGAATAAACACTGGATAGTGGTGCTCTCTTCAAAGGTAATCGAGTCGTTATTCCTCGCTCTCTTCAAGCCAGCATATTAAAAGAATTACACAGTACGCACATAGGAATTACAAAAATGAAGCAGCTGGCTCGTCAATATTGTGTGTGGACAGGTATTGATCGAGCAATTGAGGAAATATCTAAATCATGTGAAACCTGTGCTGTTACTAAATCAAGCCCGCCGAAGGCACCCCGTGGGAGGAGCCACAGGAAAACTGCGATCGTGTCCACATGGATTATGCAGGACCTTATGAAGGAAGACATCTTCTAATCTTGGTAGACGCTAAGTAAAAATGGGTAGAAGTTCGAATTTCAAATGATGCACCTTCATCTGCAAAGACTATCGAGCTACTTGACGAAATATTTGCAACTCAAGTATTGCCAAGAGTGTCAGTTTCCGACAACACCACAATTTTCACCAGTGAGACCTTCAAGAAATGGTGCACTTCAAATGGAATTTTTCAAAAGTTTCCGCACCTAGCCATCCAGCTACAAACGGTCTGGCTGAGCGAAATGTAAGAACAATCAAGAACCGCTTACAAGCAATGAAGAATGAACCCCTGACACTTCATCGAAAACTTCAAAAGATTATGCATCGATATAGAGCAATTCCTCTTGCGGAGGGGAGAACACCTGCTGAACTATACTTGAAGCGAAATTTTCGGATTCGACTTGATGCAATTAAGTCATATCATGAGATGGACATTCAAGGACTAGTGGTTAGCTCTGCTCGTTTCTTCACGATTGGGGATCGAGTTCAGCAAACCAGCTTGGCGATTTGGCGTTGTGTTTAGGAAGTTTGGCTGTCTACACTATCTTATTAAACTCGACAATGGCTACGTATTTAAACGCCATATAGATCAGCTTAGGAGTACCAGCGTTGCTGAAAGGCCAGTAACAATTGTGCCTGACTCAACACCAGCTGAAAACGTCATTGAGAGTGGGGACTCTGCCAATGAATTAGAGTATCCCGAACTTATTTTTCAACCAATGTTATGGAACTATTTTGAATGAATGACTTGGACGTGAAGTCCCGACTGCCAGCATGAGCTGACAGATCACTCGGCGGATAGCGTTGACTGCAGGAGAGTGTGGGAAGGTTCCACGAAAACCTGCCGCTGCCGCCTGCCACAAACAAAAAAATGTGTGCCTACTTACAAAAAAAACAAACGCCGGCACACATTCGGTCCTGAAGGGACCCTTACGTCACTTACCTACATCCACATTGAAGGCGCAGATGCTCTGCCTTCCTGCATGCCCCAACCACCCAACTGACTCTGAGGGCAGATATTTTCAGAGTCCCTTGTAGACCTGAAAAGAGAAGTGGAGGAGTGGACCTGACCGTCAACTAAAGAGGGCTCCGGGAGAGTGAGAAAGGAATTAAAGCCCTTTAAATGACTTCATGAAACATTTTAAACATGACAACGTATATATTTTACATATAATTTAACCACGAACGCTAGTCCTATCTCATAAGAAAACAGTTAGACACCTCGTAATGGTGTAATACTATACGCACTATGAGTCTACATAAGATTTCAGAAATAAATTTGCCAGTTGGTTCCTGAAATTTATCTTAAGTTACTTAGAAAACCGTATAACTATGTATAATGATGGACAGAATAGTACAGCTAGAACTTATATTAATACAAGGAAGAATCTATTAAAAGCATAAAGTTTTATCCAGCTATATTCAGTCCAGTAATGCTATATACTAATAGATGATAATATACAAAATACTGTTGCGAGCGTAGCCCATGGTTCGTTATTTAAAACACAATATTAAACAATTAATATACAAGTTCTTTATTTCGCTCTAATCATATAAAATTCACAATTCCTCAATTAATCAACTCAACTCTAATTATCGCTAATACTATACTTTCAATTATCGCAATCTAATTACATACACTTTCGCTTGTTAACACTGCAACGTCTAAGACAAGACTCTTTTTCTGGCGATGACAACTGTTATATTTATACCCTAGCAACTCTCCGGATTATTCTGGAGTGTTCTATTCCAAAAGCTTCTTGACTGTTCTATTCATTCTTATTCCTGAACCTTCCTGTCGATTCCATAACCGATTCTCCGAACCTGAAGTCGTTTACTTTCCATTGCCAGTAGATGTCACCAGTTGTCTCTTTCTATTGCACGTAACACTGCCCAATTCTTAAATTTGTTCGTCCCGAACAACAGGTGGTCCACGGTCTTGATGCTTGTAGTATTGACACAAGCGATCCAGATGGACGATTTTTCGTTTGCCTGCTGTGCCACGTTGAATCCTGTATACTACGTCATTTATTCTAGTTACTACTGAATACGGTCCCTCCCACTGTTGTTGTGATTTTGGAGAGCATCCCTTACGTCGGTTCAGGTTGTATAGCCAAACAAGATCACCTTCATTGAATCCTGCTGAATTCGCACGTAAGTCATAGCGGGTCCTCATCCGATAGGTACTTACTGCTAATTTCGCCCCCGTGGCTCCTTGTACATCAGCTGTCCGTTTCAATGAAGCTCTAACATTACACTTATACATTTCCTTTCTGCTGCTACGTGGCGGCCCTTTGTAAGATGCACACACAGTGCATCTGCGACACCACTTCTCTACATCCTCCCGCATATATAGCCAATAAAACTTTTCTCGTATTTTAGAAATTGTTTTATTCACTCCCAAATGTTCTCCAGATGCTCCACGATGCATTTTACCTAGAACATCGTTGACCTTTGATGCCGGCACGACTATTTGCATTCGGAACGATTTACCGTTAGGTGCTTCCCACTTGCGTTTTAATATGCCGCATTCAACATGAAGAGAGTTCCATTGAGCCCAGTAGCTTTTCAGCTTTTCACTCATCCTCGAAATATCCTTCTTCTATTCTGGTTTTTCTATGTCTGCTTTCCAAGCAAGAATAGGTGAAATGTCCGAATCTTCTCGTTGTGCTGTTCGCAGGTTCTCGTTGTCCCAACCTGTAGATGGTTCCATGGATACCAACTGTATAGTAGCTGTTTTCTCATTTCCTTTCTCCCAGCCATAATGCTTACATTCAGGTTTCCATTGACGTTGTACCAAGGCTTCGCCTCTGCATTTCCATAGATACGTCCTTTTCTGTGTTGGCTCTCAAAGTCATAAGGTTGGATTCTAATCTCCCTAAGAATAGTTTGCTCTCTAGCTCGCCAACTTGTACATTCTTCTGTCCCTTTCTTTTCTGTTGGTTCCTTTCGACGGCGTTTCCTGCAGTCGCTTTGAAGGTGTCCCAATTTATTACAATCCTAACATCGAAGAACACTACGTGAAGGGGTGCTCAGTGATAACTGCAATCTATTGCAAGTCTGCTGCTCAGCTCGATATCTTTGCAATTCCACTTTCCTCTCTTCATCTAGAGATTCCACTCGTTGGCGTTTTCTGCAGTCGCTTTGTAGGTGTCCTGGTCTATTACAATTCCAGCATCGAAAGATACCACGCAAAGGTGAGCTCTGGGATGACTGCATTCTATTACAACTACATTTGTCCACCGAAATGTCTCTCATTCGTACTGCACTCCGCGAAGCTTGTCTGGCGGATTCATACACTAATGCATAGGCTAGTGCTTCTGCTGTTGATTTCCTTCCTGCCAGCCTTAACGCTTGTTGTAAACTTTGATCTGCAAAAGCGTTCACAAATGCCTCCGTCGCCACTTCGTTGAGAAAATCCGCATGCACACTGGAGTATGAAAGATGCGCTAATCTTTCTACATCTGCCTGCAGTTGCTGTAGTGATTCTCCATGTTTTTGAATCCTGTTGCGCAATTGTAGGCGATATACTTGCTGCATGTGTTCATCTCCGTAACGTAATTCTATCGCCTGTACTAATGAAGAGTAATTACGTTGATTTTCAATCGGTACAGTTTGTAAGAGTTCTGACGCAGGACCTCGAAGTGCTAACACCAGAGCTATAGCTTTGTCTTCATCATTCCATCCATTTACTTCTGAAGCTGCCTCGAATTGTCTCTTGAAGATATGCCACGAATTTTGTCCATAAAACATTGAAGCTTTCATTCTACCTGCTCCGGATATTTCAGCTGCTACGTTGCTCGGTGACTTTTTGTTGAAGTTCCGAAACCTTTTGTTGAATTTATTTTTCCCGCGGACGGGAATCGAACCTACACTTGTTAGAATCGGTCAATGATGGAGAAATAAGAATTTTAAGAACTTTTATTTTTAATGATTCTAAATCAAATTTATAAATACAAGAAGAAAAAACAACCGCCTCGTCCGGGATTTGAAACCGGGACCTTCCGCTTGCCGGGCGACTGCTCTTACCACTGAGCTAACGAGACAGATGATTTTCCTTCTTGCATTTATCAAATTTGTAACTAGCCTACTAAGCCACGTTTTGCTTTCAGCTGGCATTAACCAGTAACGATGAAAGCGCACAAATAAATTGTAAATTCAATTTTATTTATTTTTCCCGCGGATGGGAATCGAACCTACACTTGTTAGAATCGGTCAATGATGGAGAAATAAGAATTTTAAGAACTTTTATTTTTAATGATTCTAAATCAAATTTATAAATACAAGAAGAAAAAACAACCGCCTCGTCCGGGATTTGAAACCGGGACCTTCCGCTTGCCGGGCGACTGCTCTTACCACTGAGCTAACGAGACAGATGATTTTCCTTCTTGCATTTATCAAATTTGTAACTAGCCTACTAAGCCACGTTTTGCTTTCAGCTGGCATTAACCAGTAACGATGAAAGCGCACAAATAAATTGTAAATTCAATTTTATTTATTTTTCCCGCGGATGGGAATCGAACCTACACTTGTTAGAATCGGTCAATGATGGAGAAATAAGAATTTTAAGAACTTTTATTTTTAATGATTCTAAATCAAATTTATAAATACAAGAAGAAAAAACAACCGCCTCGTCCGGGATTTGAAACCGGGACCTTCCGCTTGCCGGGTGACTGCTCTTACCACTGAGCTAACGAGACAGATGATTTTCCTTCTTGCATTTATCAAATTTGTAACTAGCCTACTAAGCCACGTTTTGCTTTCAGCTGGCATTAACCAGTAACGATGAAAGCGCACAAATAAATTGTAATTTTTCTTCTTGTATTTATAAATTTGATTTAGAATCATTAAAAATAAAAGTTCTTAAAATTCTTATTTCTCCATCATTGACCGATTCTAACAAGTGTAGGTTCGATTCCCATCCGCGGGAAAAATAAATAAAATTGAATTTACAATTTATTTGTGCGCTTTCATCGTTACTGGTTAATGCCAGCTGAAAGCAAAACGTGGCTTAGTAGGCTAGTTACAAATTTGATAAATGCAAGAAGGAAAATCATCTGTCTCGTTAGCTCAGTGGTAAGAGCAGTCGTCCGGCAAGCGGAAGGTCCCGGTTTCAAATCCCGGACGAGGCGGTTGTTTTTTCTTCTTGTATTTATAAATTTGATTTAGAATCATTAAAAATAAAAGTTCTTAAAATTCTTATTTCTCCATCATTGACCGATTCTAACAAGTGTAGGTTCGATTCCCGTCCGCGAGAAAAATAAATAAAATTGAATTTACAATTTATTTGTGCGCTTTCATCGTTACTGGTTAATGCCAGCTGAAAGCAAAACGTGGCTTAGTAGGCTAGTTACAAATTTGATAAATGCAAGAAGGAAAATCATCTGTCTCGTTAGCTCAGTGGTAAGAGCAGTCGCCCGGCAAGCGGAAGGTCCCGGTTTCAAATCCCGGACGAGGCGGTTGTTTTTTCTTCTTGTATTTATAAATTTGATTTAGAATCATTAAAAATAAAAGTTCTTAAAATTCTTATTTCTCCATTCTTTTGTTGAAATTCCTGCTCAATTCCTTCAATTTTCAAATTTTGTTCTTCTAAAGAACTTTTTAGGAAATTTTTCTGATCCTCCAAACGAGTTTCTAGATAATTCTCCAGAGAACTCTTTTGTTCCTCCAAGCGCGTTTCCATAGATTTCTTCTGCTCATCTAACCGAGATTCCAGAGAATTCTTTTGTTCCTCAAAAGCATTCTTTTGCTCATCTAAACGGGATTCCAGAGAATTCTTTTGTTCAACAAAAGCATTCTTTTGTTCGTCCATAGATTTCTTTTGTTCGTCCATAGATTTCTTCTGTTCATCTAAACGGGATTCCAGAGAATTCTTTTGTTCCTCGAGAGAATTCTTTTGTTCCTCGAGAGAATTCTTTTGTTCATCAAAACGGGCTTCCATTTTGCTCATTAAAGTACTCAAAAGCTGTTCCATTTTCATTTCAGGCTCTTCTTCAAATTCGGTTCCTTCCAAGTTCTCTTCGAAAACAAATGTCTCAGGATTCTTTCCTTCCGCTATCAAAGCTTGTCTAAGTTGCTCGACTAGAACTTTCTTTGTACCTGTCGTTTGTAATGAGCGGTTCCCTAGCTCCACTTTCAAATCCTGCATTCGAAGCTCATCCACTTTGCGCCCCATTACTTTAATAATTCACTCACAGTTGAATATTAATTATTTTCCAGAACTTTCAAAATTTGACACAATTTCTCAAAATTAATCACACTTTGAATTTTTAAGTCAATTGCCACCACTTTATTTCTCAAATTTTCACTTCTGACACCAGTTGTTGCGAGCGTGGCCTTTGGTTCGTTATTTAAAACACAATATTAAACAATTAATATACAAGTTCTTTATTTCGCTCTAATCATATAAAATTCACAATTCCCCAATTAATCAACTCAACTTTAATTATCGCTAATACTATACTTTCAATTATCGCAATCTAATTACATACACTTTCGCTTGTTAACACTGCAACGTCTAAGACAAGACTCTTTTTCTTGCGATGACAACTGTTATATTTATACCCTAGCAACTCTCCGGATTATTCTGGAGTGTTCTATTCCAAAAGCTTCTTGACTGTTCTATTCATTCTTATTCCTGAACATTCCATTGCCAGTAGATGTCACCAGTTGTCTCTTTCTATTGCACGTAACAATACAAAATATGCCTTAATATGCCTCAATATGTTGGATATAATAATACTATAGGCTAATATGTCACAACTTTTAGACAAATTTAATATAGCAGAGCGAAACTGACAATTTCTTAGATGATCACAAGCTGATGTAAGGCATAGCTGCGTATGACGACAAGAAAAGAAACTTGAACCGTGTTCACTTCTTTCCCCCCAGGTTGTCATTTGGAACACGATTGCGAACTAATTATGTCCTTTAAATTGTAAATAAAAAGATTACTCTTTTGTACTTTTTACCGGATTAAACTTAATTTCGTTCAAGAAAGAATTTTATGGGATTCTCCGGTAGGTATATAGCAAAAGCTAAAAAATGTTCTAATTTGTTATTTCATCACACAACCCATTAATTTTTGGTGACAAGTTTCAAGTCTTGGTTTGACTCATCAACAGGTCCCAAATAGCGAAATTGGGTGATTTGAAAAACAAATGAATAACATGAAAAAAAGAAGAAAGAAATGAAGAGTTTGAGGAAAATAGAAAAAATAATTTTTTTATTTATTAAAAAAAATTAAAAAAATTTTTTTTAAAGAAACAGATTCGCCACGCAGTGGGCGGCTGAAAATAAAGAAGAAAAGGAAGAAGAAGAAGCGTTTCGCGTGGCGTATACAGGCTCGATTCGCTTCGAATGAATCTGTTTCTTTAAAAAAAATTTTGTTTTCTTTAAAAAAATTTTTAATAAATAAAAAAATTGTTTTTTCTATTTTTCTCAAACTTTTCATTTCTTTCTTCTTTTTTTCATTTTTTTCATTTGTTTTTCAAATCATCCAATTTCGCTATTTGGGACCTGTTGATGAGTCAAACCAAGATTTGAAACTTGTCACCAAAAATTAATGGGTTGTGTGATGAAATAACAAATTAGAACATTTTTTAGCTTTTGCTATATACCGGAGAATCCCAAAAAATTCTTTCTTGAACAAAATTTAAATTGTAAGGACGCGTGTTCAGGCACTTCAAAGTGAGGTGCTAACCACAGCTGGACCACTAATTGAATAAATATTTCGTTTAGTTTGTCGTCTTATGTGCCCACAACCTTGGAGAACCAACTGAACAGTACCTCAAGCCTACTGGATGTATCTCTATGTATTATATATATATACATTTGAAAAGACAAAAATTCTGGGTCCTATCTCACCAAGCTGGGCGGACCAGTAATAAATATGTGTATATGTATATTCTAAAAGTTTATATAAAAATTGTTGTATTCACGTTTGCTATCCGCCGTAGTGAAGCGCTTCATCCGACGTATGCTGTAAGTGAAACTGATTTATAAGAGTCCTTGCCCAAATGGTTCACACAATTCTGATTCAGACTGTTCTGACCTAAAATATCTTATGGTGAGTTAAATTAGAGAGAAATGTTAAATTCCTCCTATATTAGCATTTTCTCCCCTTATAGTTTTTTTCTTCTCTGCAATTAAATGAAGTCAGCGTATGAAATTTCGTTGCTCATATCAGGAAATCTCGCGTTATGTCACGTAGGAGCAGAAGTTCATTCAATTGCTCAATATGTCACGCGTAGGCAATGAAATCGTTGAAATATTGGTGTAAAACTACATCGGAACAATAAGAGTCATGCTTCCTGCCAACACCTAAAACTATCTTACTGAACTCTTAAACTAATTATTTGTATGAATGTCCGAGATTAGCGTTATTCCACATAGGCTTGGTTGTCCAGATATGTATTAGTTCGCGTATAGCGTTAGCGCTTTTCGTGTACAGGTAGAAATTCCTTTCGAGTATCTGCCTTTGGAATTGGCAGCCCCGTGGGGCTTCTGGCACGTTTGGAGAATAATACTCGGTCTTCTTTATTTGCACTTTTTCTTGACAGACGGTGGAAAAATTTTCTTTTATGCTAATAAAAACCTGAATTTTCTTTTAATGTCGGGTGTCCAACATTGCTCCTGAGCTGCTGTTAACTTCTTTTGATTGCAACCACGGTTGCAGATAACGGGAGCTGTACCGCTATACCCGCCTGCGACGGTGGTCTAACCTCAATTTTAAAAGCATACAACGCTCCTTTTTCTTTTGGGAGTCCTGCTAGTAAAGGGGCTTGCAATTGAAGCGTGTTCGCTGAACCGGGGGCCCCAATCTGTGGAAGTTATGAGAAATTTTAATTCGGAACAAGTTTCACTTCTCTAGGTCTATTCTTACCATTCAATCTTGTAAAAGAAGGATTCCACCTTTTGTTCTTATTTGTGTTCACAGTTTTATTGTTATATTTTCTTTATTTAATATGCTCGCCCTGTTTTCTAAGGAATTACTTCGAGTAAAAAATCTTACTTTTAGATTACTTAGTGCACTTCAACACAATTTTCGTCCGTTCGGTGCAATCTGACAAGGCGGAAAAGGAATCTTCTTCCTTTTTTCACTTTTCCGCCACCTAGTCCGCAGCTAGTCCCAGTGTAGCATAATGCTACCTGCATTATGCTACGACCATAACACCAAGTATTCAAATGTCACCGGAAATTATGACACATTGTTATGGTACTTATGTTTAGAGTGATTGGTCAGGACGTGAAGTCCAAACTGCCAGCATGAGCTGACAGATCACTCGATGACAGCGTTACTACAGGGCGGCACGCTAGCACCTCGGCTAAGGGTGGCGGAGAGTGTGGGGGGAGTTCCCGAAGTAACCTGCCGCTTGTCATCAACCATAATCAAAAAAGATTTTCGTGCCTACTAACAACAAGCCAGCACACACTCGGTCCTGAAGGGACCCTTACGTCACTTACCTGCATTCCAGTGAAGGCGCAGATGGTCTGCCTTCTTTGCCAAGCCCCATCCTCCCATTGACTTTGGGTGGCACATTCGTCCAAAGTCCCTTTTTGACCTATAAGGATAGAGAGAGAGACTAGGCGAGCCTAGACGACCTTCTTATGAGAGGGCTCCAGGATGTGAAGGAAAAGAATGCAAAGCTCACGGATACATTACGTTATAAATATTTATTGCTTACGAATTGTCATACTAATAACTGAAGACAAAGCTATCTTGCCTAATGCTGAATAATATTACGGACAGCTTGTATACACGCTCTCTTAAACCAATACTTTTTAATAACAATTTCATACTATCTCATCTTTACTTACAAGTCACATGAGAAGTGCTTATTTAATTATATTTTCCTAATTTTCTCGTTTTGTTTTTATTTTTTTCTAGCTAGGTCAAACCGGGGAATATACCACATCTAATCTTCGAGCTCAAATGATTGCATGGCCTGTTAGATGTCTCAAGCAGATTCAAAAGAACTGCCATAGCCAGCCTGAATTTGTCTTTTTATTTTGTTACCGCGAAATTGAACGCCTTTACTTAGGATATGATACTAGCTCCGACCCCAGTGGGAATGTAATATTTAATGATTTTTCAATATAATATTCAAACAAATAGCACAATAAAATATGTTTTTCAATATAATATTCAAACAAATAGCACAATAAAATAATTAAGAGAAAATATACTGATGATTTACTCATTTGTCGTTCAGTCCCTCGAAAGAGCTCCCTGGAGGCGAATATATGACAATCAAAATGCTGCAAATTTTGAAAGTTAGGACATTGTTCGTTTGTTATCTTAATAGTCTTGTCGTAAAGACCCAATCGTTACTCTATACGTGGGCGAATCTTGTCAACCCGATAAATGAGAAGCGGTATCATTCTGACAGTGTCGCCTAGCGCTAAGATTTCATAAACCTGATCACAACAAGAAGCTAATGCGAATCATATCCCGAATTATGTAAACAATCAAAACAAGCCGTGAGTAGCTGATCAAATTAAAAGCCCTATGACTTAGTGACACTTCTCATATGTCCATGTAAATTTACAATTTTATGCTTGTATCAACATCTATATTTTAACCTCTAAATTCAATAACCTATATAAACCGATTTTGAAGTTCTGATTCTTTGTTGTAAATTATACAAAAACAAAAACTTTCCTGCTCTTAAAATCTCAACTCATGTTATTGACGACTTTTCAGGTTTCTACGATTTATTGCTATAAGTTCAGATTGACCTTGCATTGTCATGTATTCCTTTACTGCATCGAATCTAATTTTTGTTTAAATTCTTCTTTCGCTCCCATCATTGAGATCAAAAAACGCTCTAACACACAAAAAAGCAAATCTTTTCAATAATCGCCGCACTATTACAAAAAATATCTTCAAGTCTTTCTTTTATTTTGACGTGCCGTATGATTTGCGTAGATCGTCACGCCGATTGTCATTCGGTTATTTTTCTGTTTCTTATATACTAGCAGAAAAAATTTGTTATGTCCAACAATATTCTTATGAACCTTTTCTTTAAAAACTAATTTCCTAGTGTCCTTTCAAAAATGATTACCATAGATTCATGTCCTTATCCTACTTGCAATTCTCTTTATTATTATTTCTCTTAACGTTGTCCCAATATACGTAATGAAATCAATATTTCAAAAAAATTATAAGTTGCTGCAAAAACCTTATTACGTTCCTTCTTTTGTCTTCATCTCCTTAACAGCTACTCGGTTGTTCTACTCTCCTCTATCGCCACATGCTCTTCAGGAAAATAATCCACACAGCCTCTTATCGCATTTCCAGAAAATCCAGAGCAATCCACGTTTCCTTTTGCAAGATTTGGTTTTCTTCCTCTTCTGTCTGAGTCGAATCCTCGTGGATTCTCAACCTTTTCTTTAATTTCGGCACCTTCTTCAACTTTAGATTTTCACTTCATGGAATAATATAATTTTCTTCTATTTCCCGTAAAAAAACTTCTTGTGTCTACTACTTCAGAACTCTCTAACTCACACGAAAACTTTGACAAATATGGCTGACAGTTTCCTTCCTTGCTGACTGTCAAACTCAAAAATAAGTGGAGCGCGCTTCTGTCTCAATTCGGTAGCGTTCGGTTAGTCAAGTCACGCCGTCCATATAGGACGTAACTTGCGGGTAGAGTGCTGCTGCTAGCTGTCATGTAGCATATTGCTATATGCAATATGCTACGACCATAACAACATCCAGAACCAGTTACTTCACCATTGCCAGGTGACTACCAACCGTGCTCACAACATAATCAGTCTCCACCAACCGTTAAAGTTCAACCTTTGAAACGTGCTCGCCGACCACCAGGATACCTTAAAGATTATATTCTGGATCAACATTCTTCAAAAGACCAGTAACGTTTGTATTAGTGGGGGAGAACTGTTGTGACTGTACCTACCTTAAATTCAACCAGGAGTCACTGGATTCTAATAGGTTAAGTACTAACGTGTCAATTAGATATAAGTTCCTGAGCTGTGACTCATGTATAAGAAGATTTATTAAAAAGTACAACGCGTGCAAATACATCTTTTCAATTCGGTTCCCTCCTAAAACCTTTCCAGGCCACAACAGTCGCTAGGACCCTCTATTACTTGTCGCTATTCTATTTATTTTATCTATTTTTTCATTACTATGTTATATCATACTACAAATCATACAATCATACAAATCAATTTGTACTTGTATCTTATCTTACAACTACTCTTGTTAGCCTATGGATTTGCTATTGTATAATTTTTCTTTTGCTCCAACGTTACTCTATGCAACTATGGCTGCTCTAAGCCCCCACTACTCTTAATTGTTTATGGTTTGTTTTGCTACAATATGTATCGCTTGGCGTGCCTTTGGCACAGTACTCAAATAAATAAATGTTTATATTTAGATGAGTGTACAAAAGTAAAATGTGACCTCTAATGCTTAAGCTGGAGTCAGATTAAAAATTTCAAACGCGTAACTCGCGTAGACAGAAAATATCGAATATACGCTTGTTGTATAGGGAGTGTTAGATACCTCGGCACGCGACTAATTTCTATTTTTCGTCGCGTACACGTTCAATTTATAACGGGGAAACAGGATTTAAAAAGCTACAATTGGAAACAATTAGCCTAAGCAGCAAATTTAGGGTTTAAATAAAACTAAATAATGAGCTGGCAGTGATTTTAAAGTGATTTGAAAAGATAAAATTAAAAATGAGTGATTATAGTTATAGTGTTTTAAAAGGAAATATTTTTCAAGTGCTTTCCTATCTTACATAATGTAGTGGGAAGGCATGTTTTTAAATATTTTAGCCTGCAAACATTTGTTTTTCTTGATTAGAGGCAAATCTGTTGGCAGCTGTACAATTAAAGGCAGTCTCAGATTTATTTTTTCTTGCTAATTTGTCAACCAACAAGCAGTTTACTATAATATTATGTATTTGATTTTATTGTTAATTTTGTGTTTCATGGATAGCTAACCTTAAAGCCAGTGAATGTCATTCCATCGACCACCTTCATTGCAAGAAAGGGGGTAATGGTGGCAGATTTTGTACAAGGTTACCCAAAATAAAAAAAAAATAAAAAAAAAAAAATTTAAAAACAGGCGATTTTGTCGAGTGAAAGATTCAGCCCGCAAAATACGTAAATCCCTGTTAGTCAGGCTCCTTCTTCGGCAGGTGTGGCCGTATCTAGCGCAGGGAGTCAATGCGGAAATATTACCACTCTAGCTCTTGCTTCGGAATCCGCAGTACCGAATATAATTACTTCTGTGTACACATTAGGGAATGGTAATGGGACCTCCTTGAGGACAGTACCAAAACCTTCGAGTGTTTTCGTCACTCGGTTCTCTCCTGAAACGTTATGTGATGACATATTGACGTATCTTAAATCCAAAAACATTGCAACAGAGAGTATTTCTTGTCGTAAAATTAGTATATCCTCGAAACCGGTTGCATCCTTTGTCTTAACTGTTTCAGCATATAGGCAGGACACGTTATTAGATCCCTTATTCTGGCCCTCCGGCGCTTTCACTAAATTATTTGTACCTTCCGTGCGCCAACCTAGAAATACAGTTAATATAAGCAACGTTATTCCAAAAAACTGAAGTCGCTTTCCCTTTACTATCAAAATGTAAGGAGGATTCGGACAAAAACTGCACATATCTTCAAATCCTCTGTTGCAACTTGTTTTGATATCGTTGCTTTCACTGAAACTTGGCTGCATCACGGATTTCGTGATGCCGAAATCTTAGACAATTCTTACCCGATTTTTAGGAAAGATAGACATACGGATTCTGAGGCTCGTGGCGGTGGCGTACTCCTCGCATGCAAAAATACTTTTAACTGCAGCCAAATTGAGGTTCCAAGTTTTTCCTACACTCTTGACACTGTACTTATAGTTCTTAAGCTGTCTCTTTTAAAACACGACTTATAGATACTATGTTGCTATATTCCTCCAGACTCCATAAACATTGTTGATGACAAAGGTCAGAATATTTACGACCTACTCACTTCAACATCTAATTTTATTCACGGCAAGATGCAACCTCTTGACGAACTACTACTTATTGGTGATTTCAACTTACCTAATATACAATGGGTACTAAATGAAGATGACGATGACTATCTTCCTCTTAATAACTTGTCAACAAAGGAATCACTATTCCTGGACACTATGTCATCTCTTGGTCTCAGCTAAATCAGTAATGTAAAGAATGACATGGGGAGGCAGTTGGACCTGGTTTTCTCTACTGACGCGGGTAACATATTACATAGTTGAATCTAGCCCCGTTATAATGTCTACTCTTGACAAATATCACCCCCTCTACTAATTTCATATTGCTTTGAAACCGAAAACATTACTAATTGTGACGAAACACAATACTTTTTCAATTTTAGAAAGGCTAACTTTTCGGAACTTTCCAGTAGACTTACCTATATTGATTTCAACACATTACTGTCTAGCAATAGTGTTGAGGAAGACGTCTCTAAATTTTACATAATTCTTTTCGATTTATATTCCTCTCACGTTCCCTGCGAGCGACAGCGGTCCTCTAAAACATCTCCGCCATGGTTCAATAAAGAACTAAAACATCTTAAAAATAGAAAGAATAAATTGTGGAAAAGTTATATGAGTGACAAAAGCATTATAAGTCACAACAATTTCCTCACATCCTATAATGAGTTCAAAGAACTTTCCTCTACACTTTATGATGAATATATTTAAAGCATGCGTGCGAAATTATTTCGTGACCCACGTATCTTTTTTAAGTTCATTAATATGAAGAAAAAAACGGACAACTACCCCAATACCATGCTAGTGATGATTCATCCGAAATTTGCAATATGTTTGCTTCATTTTTTGACAATGCATTTTCTTCGTCAAATTTCCTTCCTCGAAATGACAACTTCAGTCATATGTATGAACGATTCTCATAACGTTTCATTCACTATCCCTACAATTGCGAGAGATGATATACTCGATCATATTAATGGGCTTGCTAATGACTTCACGACGGGTCCTGATGGGATCCCTCCAGCTTTCTTTAAGTCATGCTGCCATGCCCTTGCATCTCCGCTGAGAATTATTTTCCAAAAATCGCTCAATAGCGGTTGTTTCCCACAGCTATGGAAAAATTCTTTTATAATACCTATCCACAAAAAAGGTAGTAAGAGTGAAATTTCTAACTATAGACCTATTGCAAAATTATCTAGTATGCCTAAGTTATTCGAATCTATCATTTACTCTCAGCTATCAATTTCTTGCAAGAATTTGCTTTCTTGAAACCAGCATGGATTTATCTCGGGCAGGTCTACAACCACTAACTTGTTGGAATTTGTCTCGCATACCGTTGGCGGGTTTGCAAAAGGCTATCAGACAGATTGTATTTATACTGACTTCAGTAAAGCGTTCGACATGTTATCTCACTCAATGATTCTCTTTAAAATGGAAAAGTATGGGTTTCACCCAACATTTATAAAATGGACGGAGTCTTATTTAGATAACAGAACATATCAAATACTATTCCGTCATTCCGTCTCTAAGAGTCCTGAAAGCTTCGTCCGGCGTACCTCAAGGAAGTCACTTGGGCCCGTCCTATCTATTGACGACATTGTCTCTGTTGTGAGGCACTGCAAAGTTATGATTTATGCTGACGATATTAAACTTTTCGCTCAGATTAAATCTGTTAACGATTGTGAACTGGTACAAGGTGACCTTCACAAATTTTACGTTTGGTGCAAAAACAATAGTTTGGCTCTCAATATCGACAAATGTGAGGTTATGACTTTCCACAGGAATCAGAAACCAATCACTTATGATTATGTGTTCTCGGATTCCACGATTCGCCGTCGCGAGGGTGCTGTTTGTGATTTGAGTGTTAAATGTGACCATAGATTGAACTTTATATCCCACATTAACTATATGGTATCTAAGAGTAGTTCAATGCTAGGCTTTATTAAACGTTGGTCTCGAGAGTTCTCGAATGCCACCATAACACTGCGTTTGTACACTTGCTTTGTGAGACCTCTCCTTGAATACGCTAGCCAGATCTGGTCTCCATTTTACGACACACACATCGACCGCATCGAGTCTATTCAGCGGATTTTCCTGCGCTTCGCTCTCAGGCACCTACCCTGGGACAATTCATTGATTCTTCCACCTTATATGAGTATCGCTTGAAGCTTTTGAATATGCACTCCCTTGAAAAACATGCTCGCCGATGTAACTTTTGTGCATCAACTCTTAAACGCGAATATTGATTCTCCCCTTCTACTTAGCAAAATCTCTTTCCGTGATAGTGCGCACAATTTGAGAAGGTTACCTCTGTTGCATGTTAACTCCTCAAGATCCAACTTTAGTATGTATGAAACCATCAATCGCATGTGGATTGTTGTTAATATTAAGGCTGCGCATTTTGTCGTTGACATTTCCAAGCATGTTTTAAAAAAACGTCTATATAATACTTAATTTTCTGTTTCCATGTCGCATTGCATGTCATCTCATTCGGTGTTTGGTCTATGTTTAGTTTAACATACTAACACTAACACCGACTAAGTGATGAAACGCATGTAATGTCGACCGTTTATTTATTAAACGTATCCATGCTGCGGGCTTGTGTTAAGCTGGTTCTGATAGTCAAAAATTTAAAATTCCATGCCTTTAGTTCTATATATTTAGGTGAATATCAATTCTGAGGAAGAAAAACCACATTAGCGTCATTAACGGTGTGGGGTCAATATCAAAATACCGACTAAAGAATCGGCATTCTCACATATGTCAGGAATGTTCGAAGATAATTGGGTGGGAGGCGTAATCGCACAGCATAGTTTTTTAGTGAGTCCAAAATCATTGTTCGCTTGTGTCAATTGTCAATACTACGAGCATCAAGATTGTGGGACAAACAATTTTAAGAAGGGGTCAGTGTTACATCTACTAGATATGGAAACTTCGTGTAAGATGAGTAATAAGGTGCGGGCGGAGGCGGACAGTAAACAACTTTAGGCTCGGAGACCCGATGTTTCTGGACCGGAATCTTCGGAAAGGTTCTGAAAAAGTCTTAGAGTATAAATACAGAACTTGTCACCCCAGGAGCGAGTCTCGACTCAGACATGTAACAGGTTTAAGTGTTCTAATTGGATTTCGATAATTTTAAATGCACTACTAGTGAATTGTGTAAAAGTAAACAGAATAGTGGAATAAAAACACCTTGTGAATTATAAGTGAAATATTGTGTTTTAAATAACCAACTAAAGCCACGCTTGCAACAATATTTTATATTAAGCATATTTTTAATGTATGTAATGAAAATAAGTAAATTTAATATACAATTATTTCTTTGCCTTCTTCTCTCCTCTAGATGATGCCCCTCCTCTATTAGATGAAATAGCTTTTTGGCTTGATGTTGAAGTTGACGCCTTTTGGACTGGTTTCTTTTTAGTCTAAATATTGAAATAATTAGAAAAGAAATACAACTTAACGTGTACTTTAAAACCTTGATTAAAGCATCATTTTCTAATTTATCTTCCTCTTCTTCATCAGATAATGTAACTGCTGCTTTTCTCTCATCTTCATTGAGAATATCTAAATCTTCATCTACTTCAGCATTCCTCTTTTTAATGCCTACATTAACGGAGTAGGAATATGCTGGAACTTCCTTGTTGTAAGCTCTAGTAAGAGCCGCCTTCACTTTCGAGTCAATGCCATCCATAGGATTTTTTTTCCCTGGCCATGATGATAATTCTATGAGAGCATCGATATCTTCCCTAAGCAAATGATACTGTTTAATGATGTTTAGAGCTTCCTGCACCCCTTCTGATCCCTGCTTTAAGGGGCGTATAATTGCATCTAACAGAAATGGTGCATAATCAAGTCGTATTGATAAGCGTGAACCTGATGTTCTTATACGAGTATGATCGTGGATTTCTTGAGCTAGCCGACTTCTTTTTCCACGTTTGGAATTCTTACCAAGCCACGCAGGAAAGTTTATTTGCGCAGTCAAATTACCAGCCATGTATTCTCCAGGTAAAACTGAACTGAACATTGCTTGTGTTGGCAAAAGTGTCCACGCTGAGTTTGACCGAATTTTTTTATCTACTAGGTCGCCTAGACTAAGAGCATCTGCGGCTAAAGCGACTTGTCTAATAACTTGATCCCTGAGGAAAAACATTGTTAGTAATAAATCTTGATTGTACTGCCATTATTTACTTTGGTACATGAGGTGAAATGCTGAGGTAGTTCTGCTGGACAAACAGGGGACCAAGACTATAGTCGTGGAAAAAGAGATCGCTTCTGTCATTCAAAGACATATTTTTATGTTCTTCAGCTGAAAATACCTTGCGAACTACATCCCAAGGGCCCTGAAAGTTAATAATCATATTGTAGTTATTTTACTGCAATTCATACAAACTTACAAGCTTTAAATCTTTCTTTGCGATGTTGTTGGTTTTCTCGTCCAATTTCAGTTCTTTTCCTGCACTTAGTAGTGATAAATGGTTTAAAGTCTGTCTAATGTCCTGATTTGTTGCTGAAATTATCTCCTCAATTTTACCTGGTTCAAGTTTAAGTTTTTCCTTAAAACATATAGACATGACTGCGCCTTTGATTTGCTCTAAGCGAGGTCGGTTAAATCTCAAATCGTAACAGTAATTTACTAGAGATCGCATTTTTTGATGATTTCTATCATTACACATGCAAATTATTGGGATTGAAGTGTCTTTGATCAGAGATATGAGTTCCTGTATACCACCACGATCTTCATTCCCTGCCATACCGTCAACTTCATCCATTATGAGAACATGCTTTTTGCTTACAGACTTGGTTTCATTGTGAAAATAACCATAAAGAGATTTGTTCGAAAGCAATTCCGATACATCTTGCTTGAGAAGTTTTTTACTGCGTGTATCTGAGGCGTTAAATTCAACAATATCAAAACCAAGTTCTTTAGAAACAAGTGTAGCTGTTGTAGTTTTTCCTGTAAATTTACAAAGAATAATTGTTATGAATACAATTTTGCACTGAAATTTATGGGATTTTATGATGAAAAAATTTCGGGAATCCAGTATACTGAATTTAATGACTTTGAATATCAAATTATCCTGATGATATGCCACCTTTATAATGTGTGAAACACAATGGATGGTAAAAATGAGATTGCTTTTCTGGATATCATGTAAATATACGAAATATAGAAGTAATGCTAGGCTGAATCAACATTAAAAGGAGCCAAAAAAAACTCCAAGCCCACGAAAAATTTGTACAGAAAATCTGAATTAAATGGCTTTAGTTAAATATTCATTAATTATGCAATGAAAGGGTTTTCTTTATGTCATACTGTTTAAATTTAATACTATTCACTGGAATAATGTACGAACACATATAATTTTAAAATATAAGTTCTTGGCAAAGCCCTCTCACTAAATAAATTTGCATATAGCATTGAAGAAATGTGTCGTTCGATGGAAAGGAATCAATCTTTTGGTTATGCTGTTTGGTTATTTATGATTGTGGACAAGGCTTTTACATGATATCGCTCTATTAGTTCAACACTAAAATGAATAATGTCTGTGAATATGAATCATAGTGCACTATCATGAAATACAATAAAAATGAAAAAGGCGATCATTTTGATGATAATCGTAAACCATGACCGCTTTGTGAATACGGCCCTATAGGACTAGGTTCAACTACAACGCAGTCCTACAACTGTTAGTTGAGTTTAATAAAGCTTCAACTAAGAGGTTTATCCTTAAAAAAATAGAAGATATCTCACCCAATCTGCAAGAGAAAATCACGATATGAATTTGAAAATTTAAACCGACATGAGAGTATGTGCTCTTCAGTCTTTAGATATGAAAATAATAACTATGCAAAGCACAATAATGTTCTTTCGTTAATAAAAATTAAAATTTGTGTATGTCTGTTATATTTAAAGGGCGCGTTCGCTTTACGTAAACAACATTAATATTACGTATAAGTAAATTGTGGTTGAGCCTTAACAAGGTATGGCCAGAGATTGCATAATACTCCGTATAAAAGACAGCTAGAATCCAAATATCAAAAATATTTTGCATCTGCAGACCGCTGAGATTGTCCCCAGTTAAATAGCAACATATTAGTTTCCAGATACACTGCGATGCAAACTTATTCTTCTTTGAGTTGCGGTGAGTTTGTGGATCAGGAAGCTGGAGTTTTAGGGCTATAAGGAAAAGAATTGCAAAGAGAATATTTTTCGCAACATTGTCATCACTAAAGAATTGTGTCGCAATTTTGTATTTTAATCATTTCGCAGGACATTTTTCGTTGTGATTCTTCTATTATCGATCTCTGGATACTGATTTTAAAATTGGATTTTGCATAGTTGAATTTTAAATTATGCATCATTGCTTTTGGAATTTTTACTAGACTTCCGAATTCGGCTTTTGAATAAATACTAACACTCTCCACCATAGGTAAATATCATTACGATTTTGTTGCTGCTGGAATGAGATAGAACCCTAATTTTTCTGATCTCGTGCCCCTATTTTGTGGTCCAGAACTCTTATGGGTTTTAGGGTGAGCGCTTTTTGAGGTTTCCGGTTTGAGGAACGTGTGGTGCATTAGCTCTAAGTTGTCTCCAGGTTTTGTACCATACCTAAGGTTACACGGGGTGTACCTTTGGGTGTTGGATGTTCGACGTTTGGTGCGCAGTGGGGAAACTTTAATGAAGACTGTGGCGACAGTGGGTTAAATTTTTAGGGGTATTCGGTGGTTGGTGCACATAGAAAGCTTTAGTAAAGACCGTAGCGATGAGAGTGGTAAATTGAGTATTAAATTAAAAATTTTTCCTGTGTAATCAATATTAGTAATAATTCAAGTTAACCCTAGACTATTTATTTTTCATACCAATAGATTCTAGGGTATTGTACTAATTGGGGGACAAAATTTCCATTATTAGTCCTCTACATAAGACTTAAATTTAGCGTAAAACTGACTTAGAAATTCAAAAAGGTAACAAAAATGTTGCCTCGACGACCCGATAAGAACATTTTAATTCTATCTTCGTAATAAGATCTTTTAATACTTATGGTGGGCATAGGAAGATATGAACTGAGTTTTTTTTATTATAAACAAGAATTGACGTGTCATGTTATGAAATTCGATTGACTCCGATATCTAAAAACAATTCACACGTAGCTGATATTTCGTATCATGATCAAGATAGCTTTTATTGAGGTAATAAGCCCTAACATGTAAGCAAAGAACATCTAACAGAAAAAATACGCATCTCGTATATTGAAAAGTTTTATATGGCGGGTCGTATTATTACAACCCGCTCTACGAAAACTCCTTGCTTTTTGACGATACGCCACTCACCATCCAATCAGTTACGGTGATATTACGACCCGCTTTCAGAAATTGTACGATAACTCTGGCTTTTCACGATCCGCCACTCACCACGGTGGCGAGTGCTGGCAGGTCGTCTCGTCAAAGCACTAATCAAATGGCATACGGATTTTGAAGAAGTCGAACAAATACTCTTGGATAATACTGGATGTTATAGGTGATTTCGATGCTATGGTGGTGGGTGAGGAACACGTTCTGCAAGACATAGTTATGCCTAACGGTCCACATTTTAAGCAGACCCGTCAGTCAAAGGATATGGATAGGAGACAGCATTCTCAAATTGTGACTACTACCACGGAAATCTATCTTGCTAAGCGGGAATCGACCTTGGAATTTAAGAGCTTACACAAAAGATCAAGCAATAACCACACGATGCTTCTCGAAAGCTCAAAGCAATCCTCAAAAGGTGGAAGGATCTCAGAATTATTTCCGGTTAGGAACTTAAGAGCAAAACGTAAGAAAACTCGATATAAAATGGGTGAAGACAAATAAAAATGCGCTCTAGCTATTTTTCTGTTTCTTTTCTTTAAATTTTTGCTTATTTTTGCTCAAGAAGTAGTTTACCCCAAGAAATTTTTAGTGTAAGCTCGGGTAGCCCTAGGTTTTCAAAGAACAAGATAGTGTAGCCCCAGGGTGCCCCAGCTTTACCTGGGATTTTCATCGAGCAGACCTAATGAAATTTTAACCAAATTATCTTCTCCCCTTTACAGAGTTCTATTGTTACTTGTTATTAGATTAAAAAAAAAATTAAAATAAACTAAATCGCTCCCGAGATTAAGATTTAAGTTTTTAGCGGGGCAAGTAGCATTTGCACTACAGCAATTCATTAGCTTATTGTGCACCTCTTTCCTTTATAGTTCATCCAATAATCCAACTCTGTCTATAGCTGGCTTCCCACGGCCCAGGCTAGGCCAGTGCGGCTCAGTTCGCGCAGGGCGCGCCGCGCCTATACGCTTCTCACGGCACGTGTTGGCCCGAGCTGGTTTTGGGCACTGTGCCTTGTTTTGATTAAATTGCCATTCCAAAATGCCGTGTGAAGAAATTGTCGTTATTTCTGCAGCCGCTTTTGTATGAGGAAATGATACGTTCCCTCGGGCCACCACGGGCCACCTTGCGCCGTATCTTTGAAGTTACCGGCTCGAAATGTATCGGAGGGCCACCACAGTTGAGTTCCCGCCACCTCGGACTAGACCCTTCCCATAGCGCGTTGGATCGTGCTCGCGCGGCGCGGCCCGTGAATTCACGGTCCGTGGAAAGCCGGCTTAAGAAGAGCAGCGGTTTTTTGGAAGACATTTCCTCAAAGTCGGCAGGCTTTAGTGAGTATGAGCCAAAAGCCTGAAATCTTAAAAGATCCAGGCTCTTCTTTGGTGAATCTCTTTGCTTGTCTGGAGCTTATAATTTATGCCCATCTTTGACTCATTTGGTTGTGGATACAGATTAGTATGGTAAGTTTCACATTATTTTAGGAGATACCGCAAAATGTTTCCGGTTTAATAAGGGGCCTGGATACTCCCTTCTTGGGCAATATGTCTGACTTGTTATGCTCAGTGTCTTCTCACCCATTAAGACACTATATATAGAATTGTTTCTCGATAAATGCTGTAATTATAACATGCGTACAATTTGGACGGGCTTCGAGGCTTCGAGTCACCAAATATCATTCGCATATTACAATACACAATGGATTTTTAGTGAGTACATAACTTTGGTCTAGTTCACAAAAATTCGCAGATTCGATTTATATACAGGATGTTTCCTCCATGGTGGTCCACAGAGCGGGAGGTGATAGTACTCACCTAGACAAACAAAATGTATGGTATGGGGGGGGGGGGGGCATATCAACCGTTTCGGAGTTACAGGGTGATTAAAAAAATATGCTAGGTTTTCACAAAATGCCCTGTATCTGAAAAGTACAGTGTGTACGGTCACCGTCAAGAGCTCATTGTATGTAGAGCTTCATGACCTTTCCAACCAGCCCAAAACTAAACATTTCGGATTTTCTTTTAGTTTGATTTTTTTTACATAAAGGTGGTTAAAATATCGTAAACAGTGGACTGACCTCTTTAATTTGACCTATTACACCGATGTTTTAAATGTAGCCGTTAAATAGTTATTAGCTCAAAACCTATTCAGGTCATACTGAAATTAGACGATATTTTTTTAAATTAACGTTCTTTCAGTCACTAAGCGAACAGATTATCTTTGAGAGTAGGCTTGTGAATAGTTTTGACAAAACACTCGTTACATTTATCTGACCATATGAATGGTTTTCCTTTTTCTGTAAGTTGATGGAGGCTCCTTGCTATATCTGCAAAACCTTTTACGAATCGTCTGTATTAGGTAGCTAGACCAAGAAAACTACTTAGTTGATGTTTGTCCTTTAGAACTGGACAATTTTTGGCAGCTGCTATCTTCTATGGATCAGTTCTTACTCCTTGTGATGAAACTATGTGCTGTAATGTATGTATGTATAATATCTTTTAATTTAAAACTACGTCACCTAAAATAGATAACATTACATACCGATCCAATAATGAATGTAATGTATGTATGTATAAATCTTTCAATTTAAATTTATTTCACCTCAAATAGATAATATTACGTACCGAACCAATGCACTGTAAAGCCATAACCACAGACAAGGAAAATAAACAATTATCGGAATGATAAACGAAAGAAAATAAAAACAAAACAAATTGCTCGACCTTAACAGAAATTTGCAACACATGCAAATTTCGCTTTGCAAGCAAAATATTCAATTGTAAATGTGTCTGCGGTCATCGCTATAACAAATCAATCAATGAATCATAAAGAAGTTCAGTGATCAGAATTGTTGGCATTGCAACTATGATTTGTAATTTCATTTCTTGCAATTTGGCAATAACTCCCTTTTAGAATTATTGAACGTATTGATTCCTATGTAAAATAATTGTATAAATAACCAAGCATGGGTCATTAAAAATCAGAATTAATTTGATCGTTAAACTTTCTCTTTGATTTCTCATCCAACATCGGCATACTCTGCCATCACGTTGAAACATCGGCACACTCTGCCATAATAAAGTAAATCGGCACATTCTGCTTAAATTATAAACAGCGGCATACTGTGCCATACTAAGTAAAAGATTGGCATACTCTGCCCAAATCAAAAACACAGCGGCTTCTTAGCCATCAAAAGTAAGTTCGGCAGCGATCTGCCTTTTTCTGCTAATATAATACAGATTATAACCATTTATCATCATGGATAGATCATCGTGTGACAATGGAACAATCTTACCACAATAACGTTGTTATAGATATTTATTCATAACTTCAAAAATAATCATAAATATTCAACACAGATGATCATATGATACTAAGTCTAGCCTTATTTTAGTTTCATCTTTAAAATGCTGTTTTTATATTTACTTTTTGGAAAAATCTTTGTAGCCGCATTGCAATCAAGTTGTTATTAATATTTAAATAGGTAGCTATAACATTTAGTCTGTTTTATCTACCTTATACCTAAAATTTACCACCATGGCACTTTTTACCCCGAACGGTACAAGAACATGTTTTTAGATAGAAAACAATGACAACAAAACATTTATAGTTTTAAGTAGTATCAGAGTGCTCACAAAGAAAATAGCAGTATACAGGTACTTATTTCAATCCCCAGATATTGCTGACATCAAGCAGAGCTATCTTCTCTATTAGTAATGAATCCCGCTATACTGTCAGCCCAATGGTGGGTGAAGTGAAGATGTCGGCGTTGGATCGGGTACTTCCACGTAGTGCGAATTGATAACCGCTATTCGGTGGGCTTGACACTGATTAGGGGGCTAAAACCTGATCCAAACCCAAGCCAAGGTGGAACAGCACACGCCGAGGGCTGCGTGGCTAAGTGGGTCGCTAGTATGCGATCTCTGGATACCTGGCGACTTCCAGTTTCAATTTTCGTCTTCCCGTGGTACTGCGAATCTCTGCCACGGGTGACATAATTTCTTCGCAACTCGAGAAAACAAAATGGAAAATTTTAGTTCGTCAAAAGGGCGGCGTTCCCCTAAAGACAACGAAAGAGAAATAGTGGAAGCCTCAGTGGAGACTGGCGCTATCGATAAGGAACTTTCAGAGCTCGAACTGAAGTCTCAGGAGTATGAGTCAATGTCGACAGATACTGAGGAGCGCTTGCTTGCCGAGCCTGAGACTAGCGCCAAGCCAGAAGATAAGAGTGAAAAGAGGGTTACGGAGGGTTTGCGGCGGAAGCGTGCGTTTCAGTGCGCTAAGCGCATCCTTGAGGTCCTCTCTGCTAAAGTACCCGATTCTTGACGGAGAAAAAGAGTAATAGTCTAAGCTGGGCCAAGTAAGTCATAGCAGATGATGAAATTACTCGGCCGAAGAAGGAAACTCCCAGGGGGCAAGGGACCTTCGACCAAGGCAATACAGAAACCCTTTCCAAAATCTGCCACTGCGGGCCCCAGTAAAGTGGGTGCCGGTGTTCAAGGTATTGGGAAGGACAAAGAACTGAAGAGGGTGAGATCTACGGACGAGAAGCGCAATGATGCCAAAGGGCTCCAGCAGAGCATCCCCCGGGTGTAGTAAAGAGATCGAGACCGGGTCCTAGCAAGGGCCTGGAAAAGGAGAGGAGGCCGCTTAGTGAGTTGGTATCAGACGGAAGACGGTGGAGATCTCTCTATCGACCGCTGTTATCCGGTATGTGCTCAGCAACCCCTCGCTAAGTGCGTCGACCTTTAACAAGTCTTGGTGGAAGCACGGGAGCAGGGTCGTGGAGTGCAAAGACAAGGCCACACACGACTTTCCTACTAAAGCTATATCGGAATTGCAAGTGCCGTGGGAAGGAGCCCAGCTAGCGCTCGTCCCGCTGCACGACATTGCAAAATGTAAAATAAAGCAATGAGAATGATATTGGAATGTGATAGATATACTAGAATAGATTTTATGTTAAGTTAATTAAGATGGTTGAACATTAGACAAAGAATTACAATGAATGTATTCGAGATAAATTTAGACTATGTACCTAATTTTAAAGATACCAAGGCACAGAATTCACTTTTTTATGAATTATTTAACGATTTACTACAAGAAATAAGTGCAATAAAGCACTTAAGCTTATTTTAAATAATTGTAATGCAGTTTATTAAAGAAAACATAAATTAATATTGCGAATTTATGTTCTTTAAGAATTGTTATGTAAAGAAGAGATCTGCACCAGCTTAACACAAGCTCGCTGCAGTGACACGTTTAATAAATAAACGGTCAACAATACGTGATGAAAATCACTTAGTCGGTGTTACTATTAGTAGCTAAACATAAACCAAACACCGTATTATATAGACTTTTTTTAGAATATGCTTAGAAACGTCAACGTCAAAATGCTCAGCCTTATCATTAACAGTAATGCATTCGTGCTTGTAAAAATTAGACCTTGCGAAGTAGCATGCAACAGATAGCTTATAGCAAAATAAATGATTATTATTAAATATATCACATCTGCCCCACTAGTGTGGTTGCGGTTCGTGTACACACAATCAGAGAGCACTATCTGAAAGTCAACCTATATCTAGATGATGCTTGAGCGTACATTATTTACATTTGTATTTTAATTATTAGGAAGACAACCAAAAATATAAATCATTATTGAAATTCAAACTGTCGAATAAAAATAAAAGTTTCGGTGTACTTTTAAATATAAACCTAAGAAATAAGTGACTTATAACGGACGCTCTACTACCATATAAGTTAGCTAGTTGCTAACCCTTAAGCACTAATTTAATCTATTTTGAAAAGTTGATTTGTTAATTATTTATCAATTTTTTTATTTTATGGAGCTTGAGGCAAGTAACTACTTAATTGAATTCATGTGCATAGATGCGGCATATTTCTATTTTATATTTGACAAAATTACTGCTTCTTCGACTAGATACAGCAGTTCGTTCTTTTATTAATTTTTGAATGAATTACTGGCGATGGTCCATGTACTTCCCAAGCTGGTATAATATTTAGTTTTTTTTTATTTATGGTAAAAAACTGATTAGTCTTCGTACGGACGGTATAAATGGCAACTTCAAGGCAGTGTAGTGAGCATGTGCTCAAATCGCTTTGATAGTTTCAACAATATCATGCTGGTCAAAGCTGAGACAACTTACATCTAGATGTGCAAAACCTCACAAAAACTTGGTCCAACTAAAGCGAGCTAATGGCCCTTTAATAGAAAGCTCTACACATTCTCTCTCTCTCTCTTGCTGTATTATGCCACATAAATTCTTCGCAATGATAGCTTTCTTTGGTTAAACAAAACGTTAAAGAGCTTTCAAAAAGTGTTCCGCGTTTATTTGGAGTTTTGCACATCTAGTTGTAAGTTGTCTCAGGTCAAAGTAAGGTACCCGATGCTACCTGTACGTGTTCTTTTATTTTGTAGATTGATTTGATCTAGAAAATCCCGAGGAAATACATAAAGCTGAAGATTTTTACGTTGATTTGCTGGAATGTTTCCTAGATTGAAATCGATGAAAATGATATTGTGGAGTTGGTTTAGATTGTAGGCTAGTGTGAGACTAGTCAGTAACTCCGAATATAACAGAGAACTTGAATATGTTTTGCTTATAAAAACAGTGAAAGAAATTGATGATCAACTGATACATCAGATTATGCCATATTACCAAACTTAGGAGCACCGTATAACAATATAACAAAAAACTGATACAAATTTAATTCTAATTTAGATTTCCAGTCTGCTGAAGGATTGAGATCAACATAACAATTGCCTTACAAAAACTAAATTTTATTTTCAGTTGCAAGCTAGTTTCTTAGTTTATACGTACCGATGCCTGGAGGTCCAGAGAGAAGAGCGGCTCTATAAAAACTGCCGTCATCATTTTTAGCCCACGGGTTAGGCCTTTGAGGCTTTTTCTTGCCATTGTGATGTGTATACCACTTTGATAGCCAATTTTTCAGTCTAAAAATAATATAATTATAGTAATAAAAAAAAAGAAATTTTTTGTACATACTTGACACAGTTACTAGCAGCACCCTGCTGCCCAATTATTTGCTTTATATTTGTCGGTTTATATTTATCAACCCACGCTTCGATTTCGTTCTTTAAAAGACAGTCAGTAACAGTCTCCTGGGGCTCTATGCCCTCATTTTCTTCTTTAACTTCCTGACGAGATTCATCTTTATCTATTCTAAGTCGTTTTTTTTCATAGTTTGTCTCTCTTTCATTTGAAGCTTTTCGCTTCGAAGGAGACGTCTCTGTTTTTAAATCGAGCTTTACTTTTTTTTCCCCCATTAGACTTTTGCGCTGGGATTTTTCACTTGTAACAGATTTCTCACGTATCAACTCAAATAACTGATCCTCCGTGATTTGCTTAATGCCAAGTTCTTCGGCAACAGCCAATTTCTTTGGCCCTGCGTCCTGCCCAACAACCAGATAATTAAGTTTTTTTCCTACCGTTACGCTTATTTTTCCTCCTAATTCTTTAATAAGACTTTGCGCTTCTTCCCTCTCTAGTGACTCAAGTACGCCTGATACAACGAAACTAAGTCCTGCTAAACAATTTGGTTTACCCTTAAAAGAAACAGATAGTTTGTAAGAAATTAGGCAATCGCAGATCCAAATACTTTCGGAACTTCTTTGCATCCGGGGTTAAGAGCACCCTCACGATTTTTATATTTTTGATAAAGAATGGCTGCAATGCGCTTCTTCTCGTGACGATCCTCATCTGAGATGGCACCTGCGAGCATTGAAACATAATATTAATACATTCATTTAAAATAAACCCTTACTTGAGTTTAAATCATGTGTTTTACTAAGATTAGCTGCAATAGAATCATTAAAACTTTTATCCATGGATTTTGTAGCTGTTGCAACTTTCTTGAACTCAGTTTCGGCACCATGCTTATTTTGTACTTTCTCGAGAGATTCTTGTTTTGTAGATATGCCGCTATTTTTCGTAAATTTTGCTTTTTCCAGGCTGGTTTCTAACACTTTTAATTTTTCTGGTGTCTTCAGAGGTGATTTATGTAAGCCTTCCAGTGGCAGTTCCACTTTGTCACTGTGAACGTTATGAACACCGCCGTTATCAATTAAAAAAGACTCATCCAAACATAATACTGATTTCTCAAATTCATCATCAGAATTCAAGGTAAAAACGGTGTTATCGTTAATTTTGGTAGCTTTCTTCCGTTCAATTCGTTTCGGTGCATCAGCAAACAAACTGGACACATTAACAGCTTTCTTAGCTTTGGAAGGAGGAACTACCACATCTTTCAATTTTTTCAAATTCGGCGCTTTATGCCTTTCATTCGGCAATTCATCGTCATCAGACTCAATTATGCGGCGTTTCTTGTTGATCTTCGTTGTGTTCTTAGACATTTCTTTAGGAATCTTTGGATCTTCTTCATCGCTAGATATTCGAGTTGCTTTCCGCTTTTTTATTGGTGACTGATGAGGCCTGCTTATATTTGCTGTAGGCTTTCTACCTCCAACCATAAAATAGTTCCTAATATCCTAACAAATTACAAAATATGTGAATTTTCAGAAATATACAGATCAAAATCATACTCTTGACATTTTTAAGGCTCTTCTGAATAATATCTGCCAAAAATACTATTGAATAAATGAAAAATACGCGCAAAATGCTTCAACACCTAGGTTGGCTTGACTTGACAGAGGCTTGACAGCCACGGTATACAAACTAACATTAGGGTGTGTTCAGCTCAGCTCAACTGTTGAGTTAAGCGGTGGCGTTCAGGCGAATCGCTGTCCTTCCGCTGACTCTCATCTGTTGAGTATAGTAGGCAGCGGATAAATTTTGTATGGAAATTAAGCGGTGAAATTTAGTTAGCCACATCGCTGGAAAAAGTGGTATTGTGTTTCATCAGCTAAAAGTTTTGACAAGTAGATGGCAGTAATTACCACAAACATATATTTAGCATCAGATTTATCCACTCAATACCTTTTTTCCACGCTAAAATTTTGACGTTTCAAGTTGAAAGAAATTGGAATACAAGAGAGCAGTGTATTTTTCTTATTTTTTTCTGATAGAAAAATTCCGGCTTCATTTATACAATTCTTTTGAAAAGAAATTAAAATAGTAAGTATAAATATAATATTCCTTAATATTTCGAGATTGGGTAATTGCAATAGCAATCTAAAAGAAAACGAAATAATATCACAAATGCACGACAGCTGATTGTCAAAAGCAGCCACCTATAGTTCAAAACAATGAACAATTTTAGCCGTAAAAAAGGTCCCTGTTCGATTGCAGCGAAATATCTATCCTTTAAGTCTTAAACACAATTGCGACGAAAGCGCGACAGAACGACAGACGACAACGAAAAACTCGCTGCGAACAGGCAGTCGAAAAATTGGGAACACAATTGCAACGACAGGCGATGCGCGCCGATTATGAAAGATGAGGATACTGAAATTTCATTTATTAAATGTTTCGAGCGTTTTAAAAGGAGATTTTTATCAAGAATATTTTATATTATATTGAAAGAAATGCAATGGACCAAAGTGTGAAAAAAACTGAAAATGCGGAAATTAACTAAATTAAACGCTTTGAAATATCCATCCAAACCACGTCCTTTTTGTCCATTTGACTTGCCCGTCTTGTAAACTATAAATTATTTTATGGATTTCGCATTTCCTCGAACAATTTTTCCTCAAAGCTGAAAAAGAGAAAAGTGAATGCCACAACCATTTCATTCGATTAATTTTGTTGGTGGGACTGCAGCGACGACGGCAAAATTAGAAATTGATCAATCCCGGCGAAAATGTCGTCGATCGCTCAACGTCGGTCGTCGCAATTTGGTGCATTCGCATAAGATGCTGTGCTTTTAGAAGTTTGACAGCGATATATCGTCGTCGTTTGTCGTCTGTCGTCGCAATTGTGTTTAAGCCTTAATTTGTAAGCGCTGTAAAATCTTCTGTCAAAAAAATATAATATGACATTTTACTAACAAAAAGTTCAAAACCAAATAGCCAAACTTGACAGCAACAGATTACAGTCAGCAAAACGTTCAGATGAAACTCAACGGTTGACTTCCAGCCACTGACTTATAACAATGGACTGAGCGATTTGCTATTTCATGTGGCACAAAAAATATTTGTGTTTCTGTATATCACCGATAGAGCACCCTTTAAAACGATTACATAAAAAACATGTAAAACTCAACCAATCAGATGAAATTTTACATCCGAAAATCGAATTTAATTAAAAAAATATATTTTCTTGTGCCCAAGTGATATTTTAATCGCTTATTAGGAATTAAACTCATTCCGACTTTAATTTCCAAAAGTTATTCTTAACTGAATCCTGCTTATGGGCAAGAGAGACGAAGCATGGTAAACACTATCTTTACCTTATTCCTTCTGCGGTGATTGCATCTGTAGCCAACATAAAAACATCAAATGGCATATGCAAACGTTCCAGAATGCAATATTTTGTGTTGGTAGCTCCAACTCTGCCATAGGGCGAAAGTGAGAACTATAAAACAAAAAGATCTCTAAAACTAAGATTCAGAGAACATATAAATTTATCCAACACAAATAATCCGACTTCAGGTCTTGCCAAACATTTAAAATCTACCGGACATAAGTGTACTACCCAAAATATAAGCCTTTTACATAATATTATTGGAGACCCAGTATTGGATAGGTATGAAATATTTGAAATCAGAAAGGTTAATACTTTGCTGAATGACCAGATTGTATTTATATAATAGAAGCCCCCTTTTAAATCCTAACCTAGTTAAGCCTAGTTAGTCCACAAATTATATACAACTCATCTGTGATCTCTTGTTCGTGTCTGGCTCTGTTAACATTATTATTTTTGTAACGTTTGTGTATATTCATGTAGCGGTTAGTGTATGTACATAACTTGGTCAGCGTAGTATGTATGTATGTAACTAGCTCAGCTTAGTTGACCCAGATTTAGGTTTAGTGCAAGCCCTGATGATGTCCTAATAAGACGAAACGCGTAGGTTTTTACTCAATTTTTGTAAAAAATAAAAATAAATTATTGTGGAATCGGAGCAAGTGTTTTGTTGTTGTTTTTTTTTAAACAAAAATGCCTAATACAAATAATAATTTGTATACAACATCCAGTCAGTGGTTTTCCAAATGAATATATAGAATAAAAATACATAGCAATACAATATTTGTAATACTTACTTACTTTTAGGAGCAGTCAGACAAAAATTGCTTAATTTTATTTCTTTAAAAATCAAGTTTAAGAAATATTAATTTAATTTAATTTTTAACGCATAGTACCTTTGTGTGTATATTTATAATTAGCAGTTCGCAATTTAAGTAGATTTTTCTTCGTAAAGATTGGTTTGTGTTCATTTTAAGCCCGGTATTGTGTTCATTTAGCGGATAAATGTTTCGCTGCAATCGAACAGGGACCTTTTTTACGGCTAAAACTGTTCATTGTTTTGAACTATAGGTGGCTGCTTTTGACAATCAACTGTCATGCATTTGTGATATTATTTCGTGTTCTTTACCAAACCTGTAAATAGTAAGGAATATTATATTTATACTTACTATTTTAATTTCTTTTCTAAATGAAGCCGGAATTTTTCTATCAGAAAAAATAAGAAAAATACACTGCTCTCTTGTATTTCAATTTCTTTCAACTTCAAACGTCAAAATAGCCAAGGAATTTTTGTTCCTATACAAAAACTATGTAAAAAAAGTGTCATGGAATGCTCAAGGAATTTTTTTCTTTGCCGATTCCTTGGAGCAGTACGCTAGAGAAAAGTAATAGGGCGTGCGGAGCACTACTTTCCAATATTGAAAACTAGGCACGTGACCACTGCGTTTATGGAAGATATCTGATACCTGTTTGGCTTGAACGGGATTTATTTGCTTGCGATCCCAATTTAATTAGTTAAATCAAAATTTAAATATGGTCATGAATTGTTGTGTACCCAGTGCTCTAACAAATTCAATAAAAACAAAATTTCAAACAGATTTCATCAGTTTACTAAGGACGAAAAACTTAAATCTGAATGGATTTGTAAGTTGGTAAGTTATGTCGCGTTAGCAGCACTTGGGAGCACTTTACAAAGAGTGAATATAATATAACGTGGTTAAAGTAATCAAAGGTAATGCAATTTTCATTACATGAAAGCAAACATTTCATCGAAGTCAGTTGTACCTTCGAAAAACTTGCTATTAACAAAGCTACAATTTCGTTGCAACAAGAATTCTAGTAAAGCAGCAAAAGAAGAGTTGTCTAGACGACTTAAACAGAAAACAGTATTAAAAATACGAAGCAAGGTAAGTTGACAAATTCCGAAATTGTTTGTACAATTTATATTTAATACTCATTTTCCTTAAAGAGCAAACAATACCCATAATGGTGAATGTTCCAGTTCAAATAAAATTGATTTACATAATAATAATAATTAAAATAGCTGATTTAGCTCTTATTCAAATATACATATAATGGGCCTGTATTACATCTAGGAATTGCTTGCACCTAGGAGCAGGTATAATAACATGACTTCCGAGACAATTTACGTTTTTCCCAACATTATCTACAAATTTATATTTTGAAGTTATTTATGTATGTATATACCTTTTCGTCAATTTCTGTTTGTTACCAGCGGTTTTTACATCATGGAAACGGAGCTTTTCTTTAAGTTACTCCATATGTTCTTTATTATATTTAATTTTTGAAATAATAATTGCAATATAAAGGAAATATTAAACCTATTTGACAGCTATAAAGAGCGGGCTGTCCATAAACCTGATGGTGCTGCCAAGAATCCAGTTGTCAGTTTTACAAGTATTTGCATGCCCCATTCGAACAGAAAAACTCTACTTCTCGATTGACAAAAAGATGTCGCTCTTGTCAAAAAATAAGTACCGATTTAAGCCCGGTACGCTAGAGCCAAGGAATTAGGTCAAGGAATTTTTCCACTTATAACCCGGTACGCTTGAGCCAAGGAATTTTTGTTCCTATACAAAAACTATGTAAAAAAAGTGTCATGGAATTTTTTTCTTGACCGATTCCTTGAGGTAGTACGCTAGAGAAAAGTAATTTGAACAGAAAAACTCTACTTCCCGATTGACAAAAAGATGTCGCTGTTTCTGTAAGGAAGTTCGACGTTGATGGAATAATTGAAAAATTGAACGAAGGAACGGCGATTTTGCAAGAGGTGAATCAATTTTAAAATGACAAATGGACGAATAAAAATTGTTTTACGTGTATCTTAATTTTTCATTGGGAATTATCCATTTCTTCACTTTATTTATTATTTCTTTATTGTCATAAATATCACACAATTGACAAATCCAAATTGTCAAAAATTCCTTGACCTAAGTCAAATTTTCTTTAAGAAATGAGTGGCTCTAGCATACCGCCCTTTAGCGTGGAGCGGATAAATCTGATGCTAAATATGTTTGTGGTAGTTACTGCCATCTACTTGTCAAAACTAAACAAACTTTTAGCTGATAACACACAATACCACTTTTTCCAGCGATGTGGCTAAATATTTCGCCACTAAATTTCACCGCTAAATTTCCATACAAAATTTATTCGCGGAATGAGCACAATACTAGGCTTTATAGCGGATAAATTTTGTATGTATGAATGTCATTGATCATCAGCAAAACCCTCGAGAATGCTTCACAAGCCATGAAACAGACTCCCTCCCTACCTCATGCGAACCCAAGCGTAGTCCTTACATTCTAAAATATTTGCAGTGATCTTATGTAAAAGTGACAAAAGTTTGATTTGAATAGCTCCTCCGCCCTAAACTACTATTCATACAGAAAAATAGTGCTCCGATAATCTTAAGCTTGCTTTCTTATCTTCCGAACCGTAATAAAATTGTCATACCTTTCCTAACAAAATTATTTAAAAAAAATTATCTTAACCAAATGACTACGATTCCTCAATCAAAAATTCTCGTACTGTCGCTGTGCCGTCATGGCATGCCGTGGCTGATGATATTGAATGTAGCTGCCTACAGATTCGGACTACGGCTGCACATACGCACATGCAATTATCCCTCAGCTGAGAGGTATTGAGCGCAAAATGGTAAGGTTACTTTGTAATCAAAACTATTTTATTATTTTGTTAAGTAAGGTATATAGTAAGTGTAGCCTTTGGTCAGGTAAGGAACCAAGCTTTAATGTTAATGTTTGGCACTTTTCCTGAAGTATCAATATAGAACATTTTAGAAAACGGACTAAGCACGCACACATATAGTTTTCTGTTTCATGGCTTGGGAAGTATTCTCGAGGGTTTTGGCATCACATATCAATCTTCAACTACTTCTCTACCAAATTCATCCGTAATCATGCCAAAATCTTTTAAGTTACAATTTTCATAATTTTTACGTTATTCGTGATGTATTATTCCCAGGAAATTTCAATGTGACAAATTACACGGATATGAGCTACGATTACATTCTCATTGCGTCAAAAGTTGTTCCATTGAACTCGTTTTTCATTGATTGACGTGCACTTTTCTTAAAATATCAATGGAAATCGACATTAGATTGCATAAACCTGTTCACAAAACAAAATCACATTTGACTATCCTGCACTCAGCTTTGACAAATCTTCCTTCCAGCATCTCACTTACTCCTATATATAATCCTGCTCTTGAGAAATTACGTTATGTACACGAATTTTACACGATTCAACCATTCCTCTTTGCTATAGGTGTAAATTTTCCCCAAATTTACCCGGGGTTTTGTGCACTCATCGAAAAAGTTTTGGTAAACCTAATGTAATGACATTTCTCCCGACTATAATTAATTGTAAAAATGTATTTATAAAATGGGTTAAGACAAATAAAATGTGCTCTAGCTATTTATTTATTTCTTTTCTTCCAATTTTTGCTCATTTTTGATCAAGAAGTAATTTATATGCCCCAATCAGCAACAAATTTGAAGCGACAAATGTCACACCATTACCCTAGAAATTTCTAGTGTAACCTCGGGGTAGCCCAAGTTTTTCAAAATACAAGATAGTCTAGCCCGGTGTAGTCCTAGGTTTACCCGGGGTTTTGATCAAACAGACCTACTAATTCGTGTTCTTTTATGTCGATTTCGATGGGACTTCAGTGCAACACTGAAAATGTTCGATGGGAAAATTTTTATAACAAAGTGCAACACGAGGTTTGCACTGACTTCCCCTACTTGGCACATTATATTTTGTCGGTGTTACAAAACAATATTCAAGTTGAATTGTTGAAATCTGTTTTTTCTATATCAATAAACAACATTGACAGTTCCGTGTATATAATACGTGTGCCCACAAATCCAAGGAATATGACAGAAATATGTTCGATGGACTTCAGTGCTCCCAGTTCTTCGCTTCCAGAAAAAGTGCAACACTGAAATGGTCCCATCGAAATCGACATTAGATTGCTATTGCAATTACCCAATCTCGAAATAGTAAGGAAAATTACATTTATACTTACTATTTTAATTTCTTTTCAAAGAATTGTCTAAATGAAGACGGAATTTTTTTGTCAGAAAAAAGTATTCCAAATTATTCAGGAAAATTAACTTAACAATGGAAATAGGCATCTCAAACGTCAAAATTTTAGCGTGGAAAAAAGGTATTGAGCGAATAAATCTGATGCTAAATATATATTTGTGGAAATTACAAATTTATTGACAAATATATACAACAAATATCAAATGATACAGTTTGAGAAAAAGTGGAAACCGAAAATGGGCGCGTTCGGGCAAATTTTCGTGATTTCCGACGTGATTTCATTGAAATTACGCAAAACAGATGATTTCGGTAGTTTTTTGTACTGGATGTTATGGAACTATAGTTAGTGATTTGCTTGGGACGTAAAGTCCCGACTGTCAGCATGAGCTGACAGATCACTCGGCGGGCAGCGTTCACTGCAGGGCGGTACGCTAGTTCGCCTCAGCTATTGGCGGAGAGTGTGGGGAGGTTCCACAAAAAAAACCTGCCGCTGCCGTCAGCCATAATCAAAAAAATTTCGTGCCTATCAACACAAAAGCCGGCACACATTCGGTCCTGAAGGGACCCTTACGTCACTTACCTGTATACCATCGAAGGCGCAGCTGTTCTGCCTTGTTTGCCTGCCCCATCCTCCCATCTGACTCTGAGGGGCATAATTCTTCAGAGTCCCTAATTGACCTGAAAGGATAGAGAGTAGCGGACCTAAACGACATTCACGTGCGAAGGCTCCAGGATATGAAGGAAGAATTAAAACTTTCAAAGATTCATATCTACGTTATAATTGCCAGGTTAACAAAAAAACTTCTTCACTCCCACGTCGTTCAAACTTAGATCTAAATCACCCAAGGAACATGAGCCTAGCGATACGTATGTTTCACAACACGTTAATAATTAGTCAGTGTTATACTGTGATATGTTATCTTTAATAGCAAACAATCAACTCATGTCTCTATATATTATCTTTAAGCTCTTCAGGACTTATTATAATGCTTCAAAACAGCTCTAGGTATATTATTTCCTGCTTTCGCTGACAATTTGTGAACTGTTCCTTCACTCGGGATTCCGACTAACTAACATGACTGACTTTATACGACTAGTATGGGTTCCGTATGAGAATTCCCAAATTCTATTTAAATTCTAATAGCTAATAACAAAAAAAAATTCTTTGCTTAGTTAATGTTAGAAATTATATAATGGATCATGATAGGGAATGGTTACAGCTCCACAGAATCCAGTAAAAGCATTTAAAAGGTACGAACATCTACGTATATATTCCGCGCTAACCGAACAGTCTATTGAATTTCCTTGAGGGGAATTTTATTCATTTCCTCCCTCCCTTTTGCTTTTCTTATAAATAAATTTGTTTTTAATTGAATAAAAATTATTTGTTACAAAAAGTCCGTTAAGAAAATATATCTACGTACGTAGTTGTATAATTTAATGCATTTATAGATGATGATACGTTTTTTTTTTTTTTAATTTCACAAAACAATCTTACAGCAGTCTCGGCTGCAATCTCTTAGAACGACGATTCCTTTTGTTTTCTTTGTTATATAGTTATTGATTGTGTATATAATTCTTTAAATCATTTTGTTTTCTGTTAATTTGTTCTTCCTTGTTTTTTTTCTTTTTTAATTATTGATGAAAGGAGTAACATTGTTTCATACTATTCGTTCCGAAGCGTGCTACGAGCATAACTCTACAATAAACTAATTCACTTACATGCTCCTAATAAAATTTCCTCCTGTCGATTGTATTTAACCATTTACCTTAGGTTTGATCCTTAAATGTTCGATCTAATATCATAGTTAACTACATTTTATATATATACATACCTACATACTACATTGGACGAAAAAAGGGAAATGGTTTTTGATGTACTCACCATTATGGTTTCATATTTCAGTCTTTTGTTGATAGCTGTCTCGAAGAGGCCTCCTAGAGTCGCCGCACTGGATATATTGCTATTAGACAAACGTTAATTCAAATGATTTTTCTTAGATCGTCCAGAATCTATATTTAAAACTAGGACTTTTTTTTACACTTGATAGCACACGAAAATGGTGTTGGCCTACGGCGAAAAATCTACAAATTGCAACTCCGTAGAGCTTTGTGTATCTTAGGAACGGTTTACTTCTTTATGATATTTACTATAAAACTAGCTTTATTAGACACTCATCCTTTAAAAAAATCATAATTCTCACTTGTATTTTACTTAGTAAAACACTTGTTGTTATTTCATTGTGTTGACTGCGCAAAGCATCGCAACCTTTTAGTAAACTCACAGTAAGTTCTGGTAGTAGTCCGACTGTATCGTCAGTACCATCGGTCAGAAGAGGTGATTCCAATTCATGATTGAATATCTAGGCGACCAATAAAAGTAGAAAACATTTCAATCCTTTGAAAACTTCACTGAAGTTCAAATTGTAGTTTTGTAAAGCTGTCCGTTTTTAGGGTTCTAACATGTGAATTGTATTGTCGGATCCGTTTACTTGGCGAAGAAATACAGTTGCTTCTACGTATTTATGGTGAAAACTTTCCATTCTAAACGAGTCTACACTTGATTTGTATTATAAAGCTGGACATTTGTGGATACCACCGAATACTTTTAGTACCGATCACGAACTGTTGAAATGTATCTTGGTGTGGCCAGTCCGAGAAATATTGATTTCAAAGCCCTTGGTCGCCTGCATCAAAACTTCCTGCTCAACAGCGAATTTTGTTAAATTTGTGTATGTCTCAAAATTGGACGGAAAACAGAAACGCCAGAATTAAAACAATCCGGCCAACTTATCTCTGGAGCAGCAAAAAGTTCTTCCCTTTCAAAGAGCTCAGCAAAATTTTCTTTCTCTTTGGCCAGCACCCTTTGGAAATTCCTAGAGTATTTTATTTATTGGATTTGACACTACCAAGATTTATCGAAATCATTACCTTTTTGGGCCAGATGTCGTTGAGGAGTTTTGATGATCAGTTTTCTGACTTCGATCGTGCACGCGACTTTTATTCGAGAAGTAAGACAGATTGATTCTTCTTCTTCTTTGTCATCCCCAGCCTGTCATCTGCAGCTTGAGGAAATGCATTTCTTTCGGTCGGGGTGCGTTAATTTTTTTTTATGCTTGACGCAGCCGGCCTACACGCTTCAGTAATTCTGGTAGCATATTGCTATATGCAATACGCTAAGACCATAACATGGAAATTACGTGATTTCGTCGAAATCATGCTGAAACAGTGCAATTACGTGATTTAGATGTAGTGAAAACGCCTTATAAGGAAGAAATCATTAGAAACACATGAGGGTAATATTTGCACTGCTTGATGACATTTTTATAATGAAAAATAGAATTGGCAGACGAATAAAAGTACTGACCGTCAGAGCTCCATCAAGTTGGCCGGTAAACTTTTACTTTTTTAATTTTTTATTGCTGGTCGTTTGTTGGTAATTGTTGGCTTAATTTAATCGTTTGTTGGATAATAGTTTTTTCGGAAATCAAACAAGAAAATTCACCATCAAGTTAGCCGGAAAATTCTTATTTTTAATTTTATTTTATTTATAACCAGCTCAATCAATGGGTAATCATTTGTTGGACTCGTTTTTATTAATAAAATCGTTTGTTGGTCCCTCAATTCTTCGCTAATTGCAAAAACTTCAAAATTCAACAATCTTATTTATTTATTTATTCCTTTTCACGTTTTACGCCTTTTGTGTGGAACCTTCGCATTTTATAAAATTTGTTTTTCAGGTCAGCCCACACCTAAAATGAAGAAATATTGCTATGCTCGCATGAACATTTTGTAAATTTTGTGACACCATTGCCATCTGTCATTGAGAAGGCGGAAGAGAGAGTGAGTGAAGAAGACAGACGTTTTTGGCAATCGGACGTGTTTTGCGTATCAAGAAAGGTAGAGGGTTGACAAGTTTTTGAAAGTGGAGGATTAACGAAAGCCCAGAAGAATCGAAAGGAAAAATTGTGAGAGAGTGCGAATGAGCGAGAATCACATACAAAGTGAAAAGCATTGGGGGAAAATCGAGTGTGCCAGAAAATAAAATCAACTTTGTGTGGCGGAGACACGGAAGAATTGTAATAGACCACCTCCCATGGAAACGCGGGTTTAAGCCGCTAAAGTGGAAAACGTGCCTATTCCTTGTCGGCTGGAAGCTGTTTGATAGATTTTTCTAGATGTATGCCATAGCCCACACAGGGGAGGATATTGGCACTTTTTACTGGCGAGAAGTATTCGGGGGGGTGGAAAAATGCCGAAATGCCAAGTTTCGATCGGGAGTACGGGCAGCATACCAATACTACAGCAAACCGGCCATTTTGAAATTGCAGAATTTCTGAAATTTCTCATTGGACGGCTGTACAGATGTTTACTTGTGATTTGAGTAATTGTTTATATAAAAAACTGACTTAATTGAACACCCACACAATTAATTTCGGTAATTATTGTGTGGCACGTCTAAGCCAAATTCCGCCCTCCCCTAAAATGTTGTCGTCTGGGCTGGGCAATATGCAATGTGACGGCAATGGGTGTGCTCGCTACGAGTAAGAAATAAAGAAGAGGCCTATCAACAACAATTTTCGTGCCAATCTAAAAAATTCGCATTGCAGGCGGATGGAAAAAAGCTTTGCAAGGGATTTTGGAGCGGTTTTTGAAAGAATGAGGCAAAATTGTATACCAGTGGCAGCATAGTGAGTGCTAGTAATACAAAACAACTTTTTGAGATTTCTGGTTCCCCAGTAGGCCTATTTCCATCTTCGGTTGCCCAATAACTTGCCTTAAAATTTCATTTTTGGTAAATCCATAATAAGAAAATATATTAAAATTCTTTTACTTTCATTAAAATTACGAACATTTACCAATATTCTAATTCACAGCTTATTATTAAAAAGAAACAGGGTACAGTAATACTAAATTTCCACCCTTCCCTTTCCCTTACCTACGGCTTTTGTGCTAGGGTAAATTTCTTTACCGAACATAAACAAAAGTGACACATTATTATTATTTATTATTATTAATTACGGGGGATGCAGACAGGATTTCTGCCTCTCATCTTGTCACTGCGACCTATAAGATCTATTGTGACATTACCCCTTGATGCCCTAGGGCGCCCATTCGAACTTAAGGTCTTTGATGAAGCCTATAATATTATTGCGAGCGTGGCCTTTGTTTCACAATATTAAATAATTAATATATAAGTTCTTTATTACACTTAAATCATATAAAGTTCACAAACATTCATTTAATCAACTCAACTCTAATTATCGCTAACACTGTACTTTCAATTATCGCAATCTAATTACACACTATCGCTTCTTTATTACTTTCGCTTCTTAACACTGCAACGTCTAAAACAAGACTCTTTTTCTGGCGATGACAACTGTTATATTTATACCCTAGAAACTCTCCGGATTATTCTGGAGTGTTCTATTCCAAAAGCTTCTTGACTATTCTATTTGTTCTATTCCTGAACTTTCCTAACTTTCATAATCGATTCTCCGAACCTGAAGTCATTTACTCTCCGAACCTGAAGTTGTTTATTGCCAGTAGATGTCACCAGTTGTCTCTTTCTATTGCACGTAACACTGCCCCCTTCTTAAACTTGTTCGTCCCGAACAACAGGTGGTCCACGGTCTTGATGCTCGTAGTATTGACACAAGCGGTCCAAATGAACAATTTTGTGCTTGCCTCTTGTACCACGCTGAATTCTGTATACCACGTCATTAATTCTAGTTACTACTGAATATGGTCCTTCCCAGTGTTGTTGCAATTTTGGAGAACGTCCCTTACGTCGTTTCGGGTTGTACAGCCAAACAAGATCACCTTCGTTAAATCCTGCGGAATTAGCGCGTAAGTCATAGCGGGTCTTCATCCGATCAGTATTTGTTGCTAATTTCGTCCTCGTGGCCTCGTGTACATCGGCTAATTGTTGTTTGAGCTCCGATACGTAGTCTTCGGGTAACTTTTGTTCACCTCTGGGGGTACCGAATTTGAGGTCGCTAGGTAAACGCATCTCTCTTCCGAATATGACTTTAGCTGGGGTTTGTCCGGTAGTACTATGAACGGCTGATCTATAAGCCATTAGGAATACAGGAATATGTCGATCCCAATCGCGTTGATGATAGTCAACTACTTTCTTTAGATGCTCGATCAATGTTCTGTTGAAGCGCTCTACCATGCCATCAGATTGTGGGTGTAGAGGAGTTGTTCTAGTTTTTCTTATTCCCAACGTTTTACACATCTCCTGGAAAGTCCGCGATTCGAAGTTCCGTCCTTGGTCCGAATGAAGTTCGTGAGGCACACCAAACCTACTGACCCAATTCGTTATTATTTGTTCCGCAACTGTGATTGCCTCTTGATTAGGGATTGCATAAGCTTCAGGCCATTTACTGAAATAGTCAATGGCAACTAATATATAACGGTTACCGCCATCCGTTTCTGGAAAAGGTCCAGCGATGTCTATAGCTATCCTTTCAAAGGGGGCTCCGACATTATACTTATGCATTTCTCCTCTGCTTCTGTGTTGCGGCCCTTTGCAAGCAGCACAGACAGTGCATCTGCGGCACCACTCCTCCACATCTTCTCGCATATGTAACCAATAAAACTTTTCTCGTATTTTGGAAATGGTTTTGTTCACTACCAAATGACCTCCAGAGGTTCCACCGTGCATTTCTTCTAGAACATCTTTGACCTGGGATGCCGGCACGACTATCTGCATTCGGAAAGATTCGCCATTAGGTGCTTCCCACTTGCGTTTTAATATACCACATTCAACATGAAGAGAGTTCCATTGAGCCCAGTAACTTTTCAGCTTCTCACTCCGTTCCGAAATTACCTTCCAGTCTGGTCTTTCCATGTCTTCTTTCCAAGCAAGAATAGGTGAAAAGTCCGGATCTTCTCGTTGTGCTGTTCGTAGGTCCTCGTTGTCCCAACCTGTAGATGGCTCCACGGTTACCAACTGTATAGTTGCTGTTGTTTCTTTTTCTTCTATTCGGGTGCAATGTTTGCACTCAAGTTTACATGGACGTCGTGAAAGGGCGTCTGCATTTCCATGGATACGACCTCTTCTGTGTTGTATTTCAAAATCATAAGCCTGGAGTCGCTCTATCCATCTCGCCACTTGTCCCTCAGGATTCTTAAACTGCAGAAGCCATTTAAGCGCTGCATGGTCGGTGCGAAGGATGAATTTCTGCCCGTAGAGATATTTATGAAAATGCTTTGTTGAACTTACAATGGCAAGTAGCTCCTTTCGTGTAGCACAATAATTTTTCTCTGACTTTGAAAGTGCTTTGCTATAGTAAGCTACTGGAACTTCTTGACCTTCTCCTCCTGAGAAAGCACTGCACCAATACCTTCATTGCTGGCATCCGTGTCTAATATAAATGTTTTTCCCAGCTTTGGATAGTGAAGTATTGGTGCTTCACAGAGCTGTTGCTTCAAATTTTCAAAACTTTCGTTGCATTTATCCGACCATATGAACGGCTTTCCCTTTTCGGTAAGTTGATGTAGGCTTCTTGCTATATCTGCAAAACCTTTCACGAATCGCCTGTAGTAGGTAGCTAAACCAACAAAACTCCGTAATTGATGTTTGTCCTTTGGTGCTGGCCAATTTTTGACGGCTTCTATCTTTCCTGGATCGGTTCTTACTCCTTGTGATGAAACTATGTGCCCTAAATATTTAACTTCTTTTTTAAATAGAGCACATTTACTCGCACTGAGCTTTAATTTTGCATCTTTGAGTCTTTGAAGTACATCCCGTAAGTTGTTTTTATGTTCCATGAATGTCCTTCCGATTACTATTATGTCATCCAAATAGACAAGACATGTTTTCCAGGTTAAACCTCGTAGAACACATTCCATTAGTCGTTCGAATGTGGCTGGAGCATTACATAACCCAAATGGCATTACTTTGAATTGCCATAAGCCACTGCCAACTGAGAAAGCAGTTTTCTCTCGGTCCTCGGGATGTATTTCCACTTGCCAGTAACCACTCTTCAAATCCAGCGGGGAAAACCATTGCGCTCCGGAAAGGGTATCCAATGTGTCATCAATCCTTGGTAATGGATAGCTATCTTTTCTCGTCACGTTATTTAGTTGGCGGTAGTCTACACAGAATCGGGTGCTGCCATCCTTCTTCCTAACCAGAACAACCGGCGATGCCCAAGGGCTGTTAGATTCCTCTATGATGCCTTGTTTCTTCATGAAGTTCATCATGTCTGCAACTTCTGGTTGTTTGGCTAATGGCAATCTTCGTGGTGTCTGTCGAATGGGTCTGGAATCTCCTGTATCGATTCGATGCTGGACAAGATTTGTTTTACCATAGTCATCATCATTTATTGCAAATAATTCCGAAAATTCATCGATCACCTCTTTGGCATCGTTGTGTTGTTGTTCACTTAAGGCACTGGACGAAAGAAGTTTCTGAACCTGTTGGGTAGTAGCTGGTATAGTTTTTGTCTCCTTGACATTACTACCATTATCTAAATTGACGATTTGGTAAACGGGTTCACAATTTCCAATTATAGCACCTTCTTTTAGTTGTACCTCGTTTTCGGATGTGTTAAGCACTCTGACTGGAATTAATGTTGCACCTTCTGCCTTCACTAAAGTCTTGCCAACGATGATGTTCGATGTAACTTTTGTGGGGTTAGGCTCCACCAGATAGAATCGGCAGGTCCCGATGTCATCAGTAAGCTTTGTCCATATTAGTGTCTCGGAGCATGGCGAAAGAGTAATATTTTCGCAAACCATCGTCCTTACTTTCGCAGGATGATCTGCTTCTTCTCCTAGTTTCATAGGAATTTCTATGTTGCCATATTTGAGAATCCGCTCTTGAAACCAGGAAAGTGTGAGGAAATAGTAGTTCGCCTAGTTGAACATCTAAAGTTATTTCTCCAAACACCTGTGCTGCCGCTCCAGTTGCTGTTCTTAGTAGATATTTGGTGGTGTTGTGAAGCCATTTGTTCTTAACAAGATCTGCTCTAATAATTGATCTTGAAGCTCCAGTATCGATAGTAACTGCGCAGTCATTTTTTCCTACACTTCCATATATAACAAGACTGCTATTATTTCTCTGTAACTGACTTACTTGGATGATGACTTCGGGGCTGTCGATTCCACCAACCAACTTCTGCCCCACAAAGTTGGTTTTTACTAGTTTTCCGACTGCTCAAGAGGAGAGACGGTGCGACTAGTCGCTGTTTGATATCTAGTCTCTCCACGAATAGCTTGTTCCCTGGCTCGACATCTTTGGCATTCTTCTTTCCCCTCTTCTTCTGGTGATTCCACTCGTTGACGTTTTCTGCAGTCTCTTTGAAGGTGCCCTGGTTTATTACAATTCCAGCATCGAGGGACACCACGTGAAGGCGGGCTCTGTGATGATTGCACTCTATTACAAATACATTCTTCCACTGAAATTTCTCTCAGTCGTACTGCACTCCGTGAAGCTTGTCTGGCAGATTCGTATGCTAATGCATAGGCTAGTGCTTCTGCTGTTGATTTCTTTCCTGCTAGCCTTAATGATTGTTGTAAATTTTGATCTGTAATAGCGTTCACAAATGCTTCCGTTGCCACTTCATTGAGAAAATCTGCATTCACGCTGGAGTATGAAACATGCGCTAATTTTTCTACATCTGCCTGCAGTTGCTGTAGTGATTCTCCATGTTTTTGAATCCTGTTGCGCAATTGTAGGCGATATACTAGCTGCATGTGTTCATCTCCGTAACGTAATTCTATCGCCTGTACTAATGAAGAGTAATTACGTTGATTTTCAATCGGTACAGTTTGTAAGAGTTCTGACGCAGGACCTCGAAGTGCTAACACCAGAGCTATAGCTTTGTCTTCATCATTCCATCCATTTACCTCTGAAGCTGCCTCGAATTGTCTCTTGAAGATATGCCACGAATTTTGTCCATCAAATATTGGAGCTTTCATTCTACCTGCTCCGGATATTTCAGCTGCTACGTTTAGAGGCTGACGATGCTTTATTCTTTCCAGATCTGCTTTAACGCTTTCAAGTTGCTCGGTGACTTTTTGTTGAACTTCCGAAACCTTTTGTTGAAATTCCTGCTCAATTCCTTCAATTTTCAAATTTTGTTCTTCTAAAGAACTTTTTAGAAAATTTTTCTGATCCTCCAAACGAGTTTCTAGACAATTCTCCAGAGAACTCTTTTGTTCGTCCAAGCGCGTTTCCATAGATTTCTTCTGCTCATCTAACCGGGATTCCAGAGAATTCTTTTGTTCAACAAAAGCATTCTTTTGTTCGTCCATAGCTTTCTTTTGTTCGTCCATAGATTTCTTTTGTTCGTCCATAGATTTCTTTTGTTCATCTAAACGTGATTCTAGAGAATTCTTTTGTTCCTCGAGAGAATTCTTTTGCTCATCAAAACGGGCTTCCATTTTACTCATTAAAGTACTCAAAAGCTGTTCCATTTTCATCGCAGGCTCTTCTTCAGCTTCGAGTTCTTCCAAGTTCTCTCCAAAAACAAATGTATCAGGATTCTTTCCTTCCTCTATCAAAGATTGTCTAAGTCGCTCGACTAGAACTTTCTTTGTGCCTGTCGTTTGTAATGACCGGTTCCCTAACTCCACTTTCAAATCCTGCGTTCGAAGCTCGTCCACTTTGCGCCCCATTATTTTAGTAATTCTCTTACAGATGAATATAAATTATTTTCCAGAACTTTCACAATTTAACACAATTTCTCAAAATTAATCACTTTTTTAATTTTTAGTCAATTGCCACCACTTTATTTCGCAAATTTATTTCACTTCTGACACCAGTTATTGCGAGCGTGGCCTTTGGTTCACAATATTAAATAATTAATATATAAGTTCTTTATTACACATAAATCATATAAAGTTCACAAACATTCATTTAATCAACTCAACTCTAATTATCGCTAACACTGTACTTTCAATTATCGCAATCTAATTACACACTATCGCTTCTTTATTACTTTCGCTTCTTAACACTGCAACGTCTAAAACAAGACTCTTTTTCTGGCGATGACAACTGTTATATTTATACCCTAGAAACTCTCCGGATTATTCTGGAGTGTTCTATTCCAAAAGCTTCTTGACTATTCTATTTGTTCTATTCCTGAACTTTCCTAACTTTCATAATCGATTCTCCGAACCTGAAGTCATTTACTCTCCGAACCTGAAGTTGTTTATTGCCAGTAGATGTCACCAGTTGTCTCTTTCTATTGCACGTAACAATATTCTTAGGGCCATTTTTTCGCCATCCTCTGGCAGTGGAAATGCCTTTCCTAGATGTCTTAGCCTTATGCGGCACAGAGCTTCACAGTCACATAGGACATGTGCAGCGGATTCATCGTCTTCATTCATCTTCTTAAGGTTGTATCTAAGTGGGCAATGCCCGTTATGAGCCTTAGTTCCTTCCTGCTGAGTGTGAGGAATTCTTTGGTCCTCTGTTGCGAGTACTTTATAAATTTCTTCGCTTGTCTCAGCCCCGGGGTATTTTCCCAGTATTCCTTCTTAGTTCTGTCCTCCCAAAGCCTGATCTGAGCTGAGAGGTGACTTTTTGGGTATCTAAAGACAGACTCAGGGCCAATAAACGGAGATTTGGCTCCTTCCTTTGCAAGGCGGTCCCAAGCTCGTTTCCCATAATGCCTTCATGTCCTGGTACCCAGATCAGTGTCACCCTATTTGTCTCGGCCAGTTGCTTTAAGACAGTAAGACAGTCCCAAACCAGCTTTGACTCGAAGGTAAACGAGTTTAACGCTTTAAGTGCTGCTTGTCTGTCTGATATTATGTATATTTTTGCTCCACGCATATTTTTATGGATTATTTCGCGAACGCAGTGTTCTATGGCGTGTATTTCTGCTTGAAAAATGGTTGGTGAGGCCCCCAGTGCCTTTGCGAGATGGCACCTTGGCCCATATATGCCCACACCTGCTTTACCTTCCATTTTGGATCCATCCGTGTACCATTTAAGAGATCCTTTTTCAAAGGGTAGGTCCCCAGTGTGCCACTGTTGACGGTTCCCCACGATCACCTTAAATGGTGTTTCAAAGTTATGGCGTTTCGGCATAACGTCTGAAATTGGGTTAGCCATCGGGTCCTCTATGAAATCCTGGAGGACTTTCAGGTGGCCAACCAGATTATTTGTACTTAGGAGGTTGGTTTGCCCTTTGTAGCCTAATTGCACTAAGTATGGCCTGCTCCCTAACATGCAAATGAAAGGGTAGCAGGTCAAACATAGCCACTAGTGCCGCAGTTGGGCAGATACGCATGGCACCGGCTACTCCTAGACATGCAAGCCGCTGTAGTTTTTGCAAACTAGCTTGAGCTGTCTTTTGTTTTGTTTTTGGCCACCAAACGAGTGAGGCGTATGTGACCATGGGTCTCATAATAGATGTCTATGGCCACAGATTCATTTTTGGTTTAAGACCCGAAGTTTTGCCAAAAAGCCTGCGGCATGTCCATGTTGCCACTGTAGCTTATCCAGCATTCTTTTTAAGTGAGAGTTCCAGGTTAGTCTGTTATCCAAGGTAATACCTAGATATTTGACTTCCTTTGAGAATTCCACTACTGTTCCCTCAAGAGATGGTGCTTGTAGGAAAAGCTTCCTTTTTCTCGTGTAGATAACAACTGTTGTCTTACCAGGATTGGCTCGAAGTCCTATTATTTGGCACCAGTTGCAAACTATGTTTAGGGCATTTTGCAATAGATCAGAGATTATCTGATCATGTTTGCCCCTAATTGTAATGACCAGGTCATCTGCATATCCCTGATTGTCGTAGCCGGAGTTTGTTAGCTTCTATAGGAGATCATCTACAACCAGAGACCTTAGTAGAGGGGACAGTACCCCACCTTGGGGACATCCCTTGGCAGCCACTACTGTAATAGAGTCCTCCCCCAGGTTAGCTGTGATACTCCGGCTTTCAAGCATAGCTTTTATCCATTTTATCAAGGAAGGTGCAATTCCTTTTTTGGTAGCTGCATTCTCAATGGCTTCAAAGGATGTTTTGTCAAATGCTCCTTCGATGTCTAGGAATGCGCATAGGGCAGTCACTTTATCCTCTACTGCCTTTCCTAGTCCTAGGACAAGACTATGTAAGGCAGTTGTGGTAGACTTTCCTGTTTGGTAAGCATGTTTATTTGGGTGCAGCGGTGATCGCTTGAGTGCACCGCTCCTAATATAGTTGTCTAACACTTTCTCCATTGTTTTGAGGAGAAATGAAGTTAGACTAATAGGATGGTAGGATTTGGGTAGTGCAGGTGAACGCCCTCCCCCTTTAGGTATGAATGTTACCTTAACTTCCCCCCACGTCCTTGGTATATATCCTAGAGTATAACTTGCTCTAAAGATCTTAATGAGATTTATCAGTATCTCTTCTAGCCATTGTTGAAGTAGGGCTGGAAAGATGCCATCATCATGAGTTGAGATACTTATATATGCATATATATTGAAAAAGGTAATAGACTTATGCTATTAGAACAAAAAGAAATTTATATGAAATGTGTTTTGTTTTCAATTCATTTTTTTTAATTAACAGTTCTAGTTAAAGGTATATTCCTAGATGAGGATTCTACTTCAACATTAGCTTGGCTTACATCGTTTTCAGTGGTTTCTAATGTTGCAGGTTTTCTCTTAATATAGTTCTTAATCATTCTCAAGATAATAATAATCGAAGCTATTGCTACTAAACAGTATATGAGTAAATAATGATGAACGTCATGTGGGGTGACGTTCTTTAATTTAGTTTTTTCTTTACTTTTAAGAGATTTAATGTCCTCGCTGATTTCAAAAAGTTCTTGATGATTATTGTTTCTTATCGTAATCTCTTGTGGTATATTTAGGTTAATTCTGTCCATCAAGGATGTGATATTAGTTAGATTAATTGATGGCAAATAAAATTTATCAAGTGTTGTTGTTTCTTCAGTATGTCCATAGAGTGTTTGAAAGTCGCTTCGAATATAGCAGGTGGGTCGAATTTCTAAAATTCCGGTACCTTTTAAGGTTAGTGGTTTAATTTCGCCATTGCATATATTATCTAAAGTGAGGGGTTTGCTGAGACTGTAGAGCCATTTGCTAGGATTTGCCAATTGTATCCATAAGGAAGAGCCTTTTAGGGTATTTAACGTGCAAGAAGGCGAAAGATCTTGGGTATGTTTTAGCAATTCCATTGCGCATTGGTTATCTCTAGAACTAATATTGAAGATAGGGTGAGTCGTCTGACATATATAATGATGAGGAACATATTGTAAACATTGATGAAAATCTTCCTGATCCATAGGATAGTGTTATTCTCGGTTCAGAGTGACTAATAGGAATTCGGTAGTGGGTTTGACATAAACGAAGGAGTCGTTCACGGCAATCGGGAATGGTATAATTTTATAAGCTTGGAATTGAGTACTTGAAGGTAGAGGTATTTTAGTTTCAATAATAATTTGGTTGTTTATTTTATTAGTACTCGTTTGGCTAACTCTATACAAATCAATGAGTAAGTTAGGTGTAACGGGGACAGGAGATGTCGTTCCTGATGGAAGATTTTTCCTAATGATGGTAAGGGTATGTTCGAGTTGATATGGAGTTATTATAAGGGGATTTGATGTTCTATGTTTAATGTCAAGCAACATTTCCAAAATAGCCTTTTGTGTGTTTTGGTATCTCATAAGGGAGAGTGTTGTAATGGAAATTGCATTTTCTAGTTCTAGTTCTATGAGGCTATCATTTATTTGAAAGGTTAAATTATTGACGACTTGAGAGATTTTAGCGAGTTTCCTTTTTATATTTCCGAATTCTTTTTGGATTTGGGACGAGGTTTTATTGAATACATTGACAGTTTTGTCAACAATTAGGGTTTGAGACTTTAATAATTCCAAAAGATGATCTTCGTTTACTTTTAGGAGTTGTATTTGTTCATCGTAGTGCTGGGCATCTTCTTCGTTCAACGTTCCGAACAAATTTTTGCTTATACTTCCGACAATATTTAACAAAACTCTACGTGACATTAAGTGTTTTGGTTCCAGGATTTCGTCAATCTGATCTATTTCACTCCACAACACCTTTTGCATATTAATCTGGGCTTCATAGTGGTTTGAATGTGATTTGTTAATTATACTAAGACAGAGATTTTCTATATTGCTAGCTTGGGTTTTTAAGTAATCTAGTTCTATGTAAAAATTATCTAAATTATAATACGTTAGTAACTTCCAGGAGTTACAGTATAGATGATATAGATTCTTCAAAATATATACATGGGGTAGAATCGAAAATCGTCACGTTTGTAGCGCTCGTCGTTGTGCATAATAATGCGAAGAATGTAATTGGTCCGATCATCCTGACCTATAGAAAAAACGGATGAATAGTTCGTGATTAGTCGACGAATAACTTTAAATGGTTATTATGAATTCGTTTGTTTTTGTTTTTAATTCTGACGATAGAGTTTTCGGACGAAGGAGTCTCTACTATATCGTATGGTCCTTCCCATAGCGGTGAAAACTTATTTCTTCGGGTATGATTTTTAACTAAGACTTTATCGTGTATTACAAAATTTTTGGGTTTGGATGATTGGTCATAATATGCCTTGGATTTTTCTTTATTTCTTATAAGATTTTCCCTAGCAATTTTACGGGAATGTTGAAGTCTGACTTTTAGTTCGCTGGCATAATTGTCGTAATTATACGCAACTTCAGGATATTTTTTCAATGACGTTGGGATTTTGGCATGGAATCCAAATAATAAGTTATGCGGCGTATAGCCTGTGCTTGAATGAACGGAATTGTTGTAAACGAACATAGCGTAGGGGATCCAAGTATCCCATGTAAGTGGATCTGTTGACACATAGTGTCGAAGATATTCTGCTAAGGTTCGGTGGCTTCGTTCTAAAGCTCCGTTTGTTTCTGGGTGATAGGGAGTGGGTTGTAGCTTATGAATTTTCAGTAGTTTACATACTTCATTAAATGTAGAACTTAAGAAATTGGTTCCTTGATCAGTTAAGATCATTTCAGGTAGACCGTGTTTACATATGATTTGTTTCGTAAACTGTTCTGCTACAGTGTGCGCTTCGGCATGTGGTAAAGGTATGGCATCTGAAAATTTCGTCAGATCATCTTGGAACGTAAGTATATATTTGTTATCCAAATAACTAGTGGGTAATAGTAAAGTGAAATTCCTCGCCCACAAGTCCTTGTGGGATACTTTCCAAACAGCGTTGAGGACCCTACGGATTTGATTCTCGATTATATCGAGGGTCAGAACTTGGGGTTAAACATGTCTGAATGGATAGTGTTGCGCAGAGTACAAAACCCTCAGTCACAGAGCTGATTCTCTCCGTGGACCATGTGTCAATGGAAGTGTTAAAGAAGGCTCAATTCGCAATTGGGTTTAAGTTCGGGTCTGTCCAACTAAGACCCAAGGGTGGAACAGTAAAGGCTGTGTCGGAGGCTGGGGATGGCCCAAATCAGATTAAAACTCTGGCTGACGGTCCTCAGCCTTCGACATCAGGAGTCAGCAGGCCTAAACCTCTGGTCAAGGCAAAGGCGGGCCCTGGTAAAGCAGCAGGAACTGCAGAACCCAAGTCGGGGACTTCCGAAAAGAAGTCTATAAAAACTAAGAATAAGCCCCTTCCTATCCGTGCCAAGCCGGGCAAAAGCAAAGGTCTTAAGGGATCCACCACCAAGGCTGACAGCGGCCATAAAAAGCCATCTTAGTCATGGGCAGCGATCACCTAAGTTGCCTTCAGATAAATCTCCATCATGCTAAAGCGGCATCAGACGTGCTTAGCAGGAGATTTATCTCGGAGAAACTTAGTCTGGCGCTCATTCAGGAGCCCTGGGCACATCAAGGCCACATCAAAGGACTTCCCACAAAATCATGTAAGTTAATATATAGTAATGAACATGAATATTCTAGGGCAGCACTACTGCTCAACACTAAACTAAACTTTATTCCTCTTTCACAGTTCATATCGAGGGACGTGGTTACATCAGTTGTCGAGGTACCAACTTCAGGAGGTAGCCACGAGGTAGTAGTTACCTCAGCCTACTTTCCTGGAGAAGCGGACTCATTACCTCCCCCAGAGCTAAAAAGGCTCATCAACTACTGTAAACGCAGAGGAAAGCATTTCATCATTGGATGCGATGCAAATGCACATCATACGCTATGGGGCAGCACTGATACCAATGACAGGGGTGAGTACCTCTACGATTTTATATTGTCTAACAACTTAGAGATACTAAATCGAGGTAATAAGCCAACCTTTATGAACATCATTAGACAAGAGGTTTTGGACCTAACACTTGCCAGTATGTTCATAAGTACAAAAATAAGCAGGTGGCATGTATCGAATGAGATTTCCATGTCAGATCACAGACACATCAGGTTCGATATAGATGCCACACTCAACACATGTCAGGAGTACCGAATCCCTAAATTAACTAACTGGGAACTCTATCGACAACACCTTAAGGCTGTAGTTGACTCTCCTGGCGGTAGCATTAGCACGACTGAGGAGCTAGACTCAGCCACTACGCAGCTTCAAACGGCTATAATGACTTCATTTGAACACAGTTGCCCTCTGAAACAAAAGATTTGCAATCGGCAGGTACCATGGTGGAATAGGGAACTGAGTTTGAAAAGAAAAGAAGTCAGGAAACTATTCAACAGAGCTCAGCTCTCTGGCATCTGGGCGGAATGTAAAAAGGCTATAACGGAATATAACACGGAACTAAGGAGATCCAAAAGAAGAACCTGGCGGACCTTCTGCGATGGCATAGATCAATTGCCCGCAGCTATCAGGCTCCATAAGGTACTTTCGAAGGATCACACGAATGGTATAGGCACACTTCAAAAGGAAGATGGGAGCTACACCGAGAGTTGCGAGGAAACAGTCAGGCTCTTACTAGAAACTCATTTTCCCGACTCTCTCACTCCCGTTCAAGGAATAATAGCTCCAGACCCGATTGAGGTGGACAAGCACGGAGTCTCTAACAGGAGCAAAAGCCTTGTGGGAAGAATCTTCACTCCTAATAAGGTTAGATGGGCCATTGTCACATTTAAGCCCTTTAAATCTGCTGGAGAAGACGGCATTTTCCCGCCTTACTACAACAAGGTGTTGAAGAAATACTCTTTCCACTACAAAAAATTTTTCGAGCCAGTTACGCTCTAGGGTACGTTCCCCAATGTTGGAGAGACGTCAGGGGGGTATTTATACTAAAGCAGGAAAAAGAGCTAGTTCTCTAGCTAAATCGTTCCGACCCATCAGCCTCTCTTCATTCTTGCTTAAGTCCATGGAAAAAATCCTAGACCTACACATTCGAAGTGAAATTCTGATTAAATCACCACTTCATTCTAAGCAGTTCGCTTATCAAGCTGGCAAGTCTACTGAGACTGCCATTCACATACTAGTCAAAGACCTCGAAAAAGCGCTCGAAGCAAAAGAGGTGGCTTTATGTGCATTTGCGGACATAGAAGGAGCCTTCGATAATACCTCCTTCGATGCAATTAAATCAACTGCCGAGGATAAAGTCTTTGAGCCCTCCACGGTAAACTGGATAGACTCCATGCTTAGAAGCAGGAGGATAACCACATCTCTAGGGAACTGCTCAGTCAGGATCACCGCAGCAAAAGGCTGCCCACAAGGAGGAGTTCTATCTCCACTCTTATGGTCGATCGTGATTGATGATCTGCTAGAGAAGTTGACCAGTTCGGGTTTTAATGTTCAAGGCTACGCGGATGACCTAGTAGTTACAATACGGGGCAAGCATGATCAAGTCATATCCGACCTCATGCAAATAGCCCTCTCCAAAGTCCGCACTTGGTGTTTAAACAAAGGCCTTAGCATAAACCCCAACAAAACGGTAATCGTTCCGTTCACAAAAAGATCGAAGCTTTCACTAACGGCTCCTCTTCTTGATAATACGGAATGGATATTTTCAGACGAAGTCAAATATCTGGGGATAACCCTAGATAAGAAACTTACCTGGAATTCGCATCTGTCCAGAGTGACGGATAGAGCGATGCGATCTCTCTACACGTGTCGTCGCTTCATTGGCAGAACATGGGGTCTGAAGCCAAAAATGATGTACTGGACGTACACCACGGTTGTTAGACCCATGGTCACCTATGCGGCACTCGCATGGTGGCCAAAAACTAATCAAAAGATGGCTGAGACTCTGCTTCAAAAAACCCAGCGACTTGCCGGTCTAGGAATAACTGGTGCCATGAGAACCTGTCCTACAGCAGCAATGGAAGCCTTATTAAACCTTGCACCCCTGCATTTGCAGGTGAGAAAGGAAACGATCTCCAGTGCTATAAGAGTACAAACGGAGAAACAGTTAAAGCCAGGCGATCTGGTTGGTCATTTAAGTATCTTAAAACAGATATGCTTCGAGCAAGTGACGACAATATCTGATATAATCACACCCAGAGTGGATTTTGTAAGACCATTCCAAGTGGTTCTTGGAGACCGAAAACAATGGCGCTCCACTAAACCGTCCTTCCAACAAGGATCGATGGTGTGGTATACAGACGGCTCAAAAACAAACAGTGGGGTCGGATTGGGTGTATACGGCCCCAAATGCCATATATCAAAGGCTGTAGGCTGTACCCCTACCATATTCCAAGCCGAGGTATTGGCCATAGAAGAATGCGCCAATACCTGCATTAAAAGAGCCATAAATGGCTCAACCATTAATATCCTCTCGGACAGTCAAGCTGCCCTCAAGGCCTTAAAGTCCTACACTGTCAAGTCAGGGATAGTCTGGGAATGTCTACAAACCCTCAAAAATCTATCAAGGAGAAACAAAGTTATCCCCATGTGGGTACCTGGACATGAGGGCCACAAAGGCAATGAAATTGCGGATAGCCTAGCCAAAAGAGGAGCGGAAACTAAGTTTGTCGGACCAGAGCCATTTTGTGGCACGTCAAAGTGTTACCTCAAAGCTACCCTAAATAACTGGGAGAATAAACAAAAATCCCTGTATTGGCAAAGGCTACAAGGACTTCGTCAGGCAAAAAAGTATACCGACACCTCTGGCGGAAAAACAAAAGAACTCCAACTCCTTAGAAGAACAGAGCTCAAAATGATCACTGAGCTCTTCTCAGCCCATTGCCCCTTGAGGTATCACCTAAACAAGCTGGGTTTGGCTGAGACTTCATCCTGCCGCTTCTGTCAGGATGCTCACGAAACCTTGGAGCACTTGCTCTGCAACTGCGAAGCATTGGCCAGGCGGAGATTACCCCACCTTGAACATGCTTTTCCTCCACCAAGTTACGTATGGAACCTCAAGCCCAGAATGGTTCTAGATTTTATTAACAGTCTAAACCTATAAATGCAGCAAATTCAACGGGGACTCACAATAGATCTTTCAGGTCGCAGTGATTGCGAGGCTAACGCCTATACACCCCTTCACAAATCTAATCTAATCTAATCTAATGGTCCTACTATATCTAAGAATATTTTTTCAAAGGGTTTATTACTGTTGTGGTTATTTTCATAGGCATTCTTTTGTTTTTCTACACTTACTTTTCTGGCAAGAAGGACACTTCTTGATGTAGTCTCTAATATCTTTGAACATGCCTTGCCAATTGTAGATTCTTTTTATTTTACTTATAGTTTTGGCATCACCTTGATGACCGCCTAACGGAGAGATATGATGCTCTTTTATTACTTGAGCTATATCTCCAGGATCCGTTAGTTTAATTACTTTATGAAGAAAGAAAATTGGTCTAGTGCCTGATTTTTCAAATTTTTAGAACATAGAAACTTTAGTTCGCGATAACTAGTGTTATCGGCGATTGGTATTGCTATAGAAATAGTTTTCTTGTTCTTTGAGTAGGCCTTAAATTTTTGAAAAAATTTTATTATTTGATTTCGATCAGTTTCATTTCTGATAGGTATAGGAGCGCGTCCAACAATGTAAGAAATTTTGCCTTTGTTAAATTCAATAGCTTCTCCTAAGGGTATTACCGTAGTTCTCGGGTAAATACGTACTTAATGAATTTTCCTGTATGGAGTTATGAATTGGCAATAAGAAGTATTTTTTTATAAGGGCGAAATTGCCCAACGGCAAAAATTATCGCTAATAATTCCTTTTCTATGGTGGAATACCTCGTCTCGGCCTGATTGAGAGTTCTACTTGCAAAACAGATGGGTTTATCTTCACCGATTTTTCCTTGAGACAATACACTACCTACAGCGTAGTCACTAAAAATTCTTTATCGAAACATGGGAATTGTAACATCGGAGCGTTAATCATTTTTTTCTTTAACGATTGGAAAGCTTCATCGCAAAAAGCATCCCATTTGAAAGTAGCATTCTTTTTTAAAAGAGCTGTTAAAGGTTTGGCTAGCTTTGCAAGGTTTGGAATGAAGCGCCTATAATAGCCGACAAATCCTAAGAAGGATTTTACTTCTTTCTCCTTTTTACGAATAGGGTATTTAGTAACTGCTTCGATCTTAGCGGGATCTGGTGATACTCCGTTTTTGGTTATAAGATGACCCAGATAGGCTATCTGCTTATTGAGAAAGTGACATTTCTCGGGTTGTAGCTTGAGATTAAGTTCTCGATGTCAAAAACATTCTGGAGTCTAGAGTTGTGTTCTATCAGATTGTACCCGTATATAATAATGTCGTCCATATAAACAAAGCATTCTATGCCTTGGAGACCGACTAAAATATTATTCATCAACCTTTGAAAAGTGGCTGGAGCTCGCTTTAGACCAAATGGCATACGGTTATAGTGGTAATGACCATAAGGTGTACTAAATGCAGTTTTTTTCTTGTCGCTTTCACTAATGGGTATCTGGTGAAAGCCGTTGGCTAAGTCCAACGTGCTAAAATATTTGGCTTTTCCCAATTGATCAAAGATGTCCGTTATGTTTGGCAATGGAAATGCGTCTCCCACAGTTATATCATTGAGACGTCTGAAATTAAGGACTACTCTCCATCTTTTGTTGCCATCGGCATCTGGTTTTTTAGGAACTAATAATAGAGGTGAGTTCCAAGGGCTTGAACTGGGACTAATAATTTCGTCTTCTAACATTTTATTAATTTTATTGTTAATTTCTTCACGCTGAGCTTCAGGTAATCTGTATGGTTTGACATATACGATAGGTTTTCCAGGTAAGATAGGAATGTTATGTGTCGCTGCATCTGTGAATGTCAGGGAGTCTCCTTCCAAGTAGAATATGTCGATGTATTTACGGCATATATCTAAAATGGATCTGAACTCTTCAGCATTGCAGTGTGAAAGGTCTAGCTCGGATGCGAGTCTAGCAAGCCTTTCTTGAATAGGATCCCTTTGAGGATTTAGTTTTATAATATTGTTACGAGCGTGGCCTTAGTTCGTTATTTAAAACACAATATTTCAGATATAATTCAAAAGTTCTTTCTTTATTTAACTTTACTGTTTACTCTCACAAATTCACAAATAATTATCAAATCAATTCTTTATTTATCGCTAGTACTGTACTTCTAATTATCGCAATCGAAATAGTTTACTTCGTTCACTTCGCTGTCTGAAATAATACTCACCTCCTGGATGTGAGCAGCGCCGTATTTATATTCTACGAATTATCCTACAACCTTCCTGAATATTCCATTCTCCAAACCCAGTTTACTAGGATGTCACTAACCTAAAGTTGTTTCCATTTCCAATAGATGTCGCTTGTATCACTTTGTGGCGCGCAACACTACCCCCTTCTTAAAATTGTTCGTCCTGAACAACAGGTGATCCACGGTCTTGATGCTCGCAGTATTGACATAAACGATCTAGATGAACGATTTTCCGTTTGCCTCTTGTACCCCGCTGAATTCTATATACTACGTCATTTATTCTAGTCACTACTGAATACGGTCCTTCCCAGTGTTGTTGTAATTTGGGAGAACGTCCCCTACGTCGTTTCCGGTTGTACAGCCAAACAAGGTCACCTTCATTAAATCCTGCTGAGTTAGCACGTAAGTCATAGCGGGTCTTCATCCGATCGATATTTATTGCTAATTTTACTCTCGTGACTTCGTGTACATCAGCTAATCGTTGTCTAAGTTCCGATACATAATCGTCTGGTAACTTTTGTTTGTTGGGTGTACCAAACTTGAGATCGCTAGGTAAACGCATCTCCTTTCCGAATATCACTTTTGCTGGAGTTTGTTCGGTCGTGTTGTGTACAGCTGATCGATAGGCCATTAAGAACATGGGAATATGTCGATCCCAATCGCGTTGGTGATAGTCGACTACTTTCTTTAGATGCTCGACCAATGTTCTGTTGAAGCGCTCTACCATACCATCAGATTGTGGATGCAGAGGAGTTGTTCTGGTTTTTCTTATCCCCAGAATTTTACACATCTCTTGGAAAGTCCATGATTCGAAGTTCTGTCCTTGGTCCGAATGAAGTTCATGAGGAACACCAAATCTACTGACCCAATTCATTACTACTCGATCCGCTACTGTGGTAGACTCTTGATTAGGGATTGCATCAGCTTCAGGCCATTTACTGAAATAGTCAATAGCAACTAATATATAACGGTTACCGTTATCTGTTTCTGGAAAAGGTCCAGCGATGTCTGCGGCTATCCTTTCAAATGGGGCTCCTACATTATACTTACGCATTTCTCCTCTACTTCTGTGTGGTGGTCCTTTGCAAGAAGCACAGATAGTGCATCTGCGGCACCATTCCTCAACATCCTCTCGCATATGTAACCAATAAAACCTTTCACGTATTTTGGAAATTGTTTTATTCACCCCCAAATGTCCTCCAGATGATCCACTGTGCATTTCTTCTAGAACATCTTTGACCTGGGATGCTGGCACGACTATCTGCATTCGGAATGACTCGCCGTTAGTTGATTCCCACTTGCGCTTTAATATACCACATTCAACGTGAAGATAGTTCCACTGAGCCCAGTAGCTCTTCAGTTTCTCACTCCTCTCCGAGATATCTTGCCATTGTGGTCGTTCCATGTCTTCTTTTCAAGCAAGAATAGGTGATATGTCTGGGTCTTCCCGTTGTGCTGTTCGCAAGCTCTCGTTGTTCCAACCTGTCGATGGTTCCACCGTCATCAGCTGTATTATTGCTTTTGTTTCTTTTTCTTCCAGCCGAACACAATGTTTGCATTCAACTTTGCATGGACGTAGTGAAAGGGCGTCTGCATTTCCATGGATACGTCCTCTTCGGTGTTGGATTTCAAAGTCATAAGCTTGGAGTCACTCTATCCATCTCGCCACTTGCCCCTCAGGGTTCTTAAACTGCAAAAGCCATTTAAGCGCTGCATGGTCAGTGCGGAGGATAAATTTCTGCCGTAGAGATATTTATGGAAATGCTTGGTTGAGTTTACAATGGCAAGTAGCTCTTTCCTTGTAGCACAATAATTTCTCTCTGATTTTGAGAGTGCTTTGCTAAAGTAAGTTACTGGCACCTCTTGACCATCCTCCTCCTGTGAAAGCACTGCACCAATACCTACATTGCTGGCATCCGTGTCCAATACAAAAGTTTTTCCCAGCTTTGGATAGTGAAGCACAGAGCTGTTGCTTCAAATTTGCAAAACTCTCGTTACATTTATCTGACCATATGAACGGCTTTCCTTTTTCTGTAAGGTGATGTAGGCTCCTTGCTATATCTGCAAAACCTTATGCGAATCGCCTGTAGTAGGTAGCCAATCCAAGAAAACTCCTTAATTGATGTTTGTCCTTTGGAACAGGCCAATTTTTCACAGCTCTTATCTTCTCTGGATCAGTTCTTACTCCTTGTGATGAAACTATATGCCCCAAATATTTTACTTCATTCTTGAATAGAGCACATTTATTCGTACTGTACAGTTTCGCATCTCTCAGTCTTTGAAGTACGTCCCGTAAGTTGTTTTTATGTTCCTCGAATGTCCTTCCGATCACATCTAAGTAGACAAGACATCTTTTCCAGGTTAATCCTCGTAAAACACATTCCATGAGTCGTTCGAATGTGGCTGGAGCATTACATAATCCAAATGGCATAACTTTGAATTGCCATAAGCCACTTCCAACGAAGAAAGCAGTTTTGTCTCGGTCCTCGGGATGTATTTCCACTTGCCAGTAACCGCTCTTCAAATCCAATGTGGAAAACCATTGCGCTCCGGAAAGGGTGTCCAATGTGTCATCAATCCTTGGTAACGGATAGCTATCCTTTCTTGTTACATTATTTAGTTGGCGGTAGTCCACACAGAATCGGGTGCTGCCATCCTTTTTCCTGACCAAAACAACTGGCGATGTCCAAGGGCTGTTAGATTCCACAATTATGCCTTGTTCTTTCATGGAATTTATCATATCTGCAACTTCTGGTTGTTTGGCTAATGGTAGTCTTCGTGGTGGTTGCCGAATGGGCCTAGAATCTCCTGTATTGATCCGATGCTAGACAAGACTTGTTTTGCCGAAATCATCATCATTCATTGCAAATAATTCCGAAAATTCATCGATCGTCTCCTTGGCATCGTTGTATTGCTGTTCACTTAAGGCACTAGATGAAAGAAGTTTCTGAACCTGTTGAGTAGTAGCTGTTATACGTATTGCCTCCTTAATATTACTACCATTTTCCAAATTAACAATCTGATAAACAGGCTCACAATTTCCAATTATAGCACCTTCTTTTAGTTGTACCTCATTTTCGGATGTGTTGAGCACTCTGACTGGAAGTAATGTTGCACCTTCTGCCTTCACTAAAGTGTAACCAACGATGATGTTCGATGTTACTTTTGTAGGGTTAGGCTCCACCAGATAGAATCGGCAGGTCCCGATGTCATCAGTAAGCTTTGTCCATACTAGCGTCTCCGAGAATGCAGAGAGGGTCATATTCTCACAGACCATCGTCCTTATTTTTGCAGGATAATCTATTCCTCCTCCTAGTCTCATAGGAATTTCTATGTTGCCATATTTAAGTATTCGTTCTCCGACATCTAGATTTATTTTATATGTGGTCATAAAGTCTACTTCAAGGATGCATTCATCCATTATGTCTGAAACTAGGAAATTGTGAGGAAATAGTAGTTCACCTAGTTGAATATCCAAAGTCAACGCAGTCATTTTTTCCTACACTTCCATATAACTATCTGAATGATGACTTCGGGGCTGTCGACTCTACCAACCAACTTCTGCCCCCGAAGTTGGTTTTTACATGTTTTCCGACTGCTGAACAGGGGAGCTGATGCGACTAGTCGCTGTTTGATTTCTAGGCTCTCCCCGAATAGCTTGCTCCCTGGCTCGACATCTTTGGCATTCTGTTCTGTCCTCCTCTTCTGGTGATTCTGTTCGACGGCGTTTTCTGCAGTCCCTTTGGAGGTGTCCTGGTCTATTACAATTCCAGCATCGCAGAATACCACGTGAAGAATTGCTCTGTGATGTCTGCATTCTATTACAAGTACATTCCTCCACCGAAATTTCTCTCACTCGTACTGCACTTCGAGAAGCTTGCCTGACAGATTCATACGCTAGTGCATAGGCTAGTGCTTCTGCTGTTGATCTCTTTCCTGCTAGCCTCAACGCTTGTTGTAAATTTTGATCTGCAATAGCGTTCACAAATGCTTCTGTTGCCACTTCATTAAGGAAATCCGCATTTACGCTAGAGTATGAGAGATAAGCTAATCTTTCCACATCAGCCTGCAGTTGTTGTAGTGATTCCCCATGCTTTTGAATCCTGTTGCGTAGCTGTAGGCGATATACTTGCTGCATGTGTTCATCTCCATAACGTAACTCTATCGCCTGTACTAATGAAGTATAATCACGTTGCCTTTCTATCGGTATAGTTTGTAAAAGCTCTGATGCAGAACCTCGAAGTGCTAATACCAGAGCTGTAGCTTTGTCTGCATCATTCCATCCGTTTACTTCGGAAGCAGCCTCGAATTGTCTCTTGAAAATATGCCACGAATTTTGTCCATCAAATATTGGAGGTTTCATTCTGCCTGCATTGGATATTTCAATTCCTTCGTGCCGTGGTTGTCGATGCTTCATCTTCTCCAAATCTGATTTAAAGTTGTCAAGCTGTTCGGTGACTTTTTGTTGAACTTCCGCCAATTCTTGCTCGATTCCTTCAATTTTTAAATTTTGTTCGTCTAACGAGTTTTTCAGGAAATTCTTTTGTTCCTCTAAGCGATTTTCTAGACAATTCTCCAGAGAACTCTTTTATTCATCCAAACGCGTTTCCAGTGATTTCTTCTGTTCATCTAAACGGGACTGCATGGAATTCTTTTGTTCATCCAAAGCATTCTTCTGCTCATCTAAACGGGATTCCATAGAATTCTTTTGTTCGTCCAAACGGTTTTCTATAGATTTCTTGTGTTCCTGGAGAGAATTCTTTTGTTCATCAAAACAGGCTTCCATTTTGCTCCTTAAAGTACTTAAAAGCTGTTCTATGTTCATTGCAGGCTCTTCCTCAATTTCTGGTTCTTCTTCGAAAACTAATGTCTCAGGATTGTTTTCTTCCTCTATCAAAGCTTTTCTAAGTCGCTCGACTAGAAAATTCTTTAGGCCAGTCGTTTGTAATGACCGCTTCCCCAACTCCACTTTCAATTCCTGTATGCGAAGCTCCTCTAGCTTGCGTCCAATTCTTGCATCTTTTGTAATTCCCTCACAGTTTAATATAAAATTATCTTTCGGAATTTTTACACACGATTTCACAAAATTACTCACTCTTTGAATTTCAAAGTCAAATGCCACCACTTTATTTCGCGATTTTATTTTACTTCTGACACCAGTTGTTACGAGCGTGGCCTTAGTTCGTTATTTAAAACACAATATTTCAGATATAATTCAAAAGTTCTTTCTTTATTTAACTTTACTGTTTACTCTCACAAATTCACAAATAATTATCAAATCAATTCTTTATTTATCGCTAGTACTGTACTTCTAATTATCGCAATCCAAATAGTTTACTTCGTTCACTTCGCTGTCTGAAATAATACTCACCTCCTGGATGTGAGCAGCGCCGTATTTATATTCTACGAATTATCCTACAACCTTCCTGAATATTCCATTCTCCAAACCCAGTTTACTAGGATGTCACTAACCTAAAGTTGTTTCCATTTCCAATAGATGTCGTTTGTATCACTTTGTGGCGCGCAACAATATTAAATTTATTAATTTCATGTAAGTGAGGTCTTATGTCCGTTTTCCTAATATGAACATCAGTTTGATTGGAATTGAGGATAAGAATATTCGCTTGACCATTTTTGTCTGGTTTCATAAGCGTATTCCCAATAATCACTCCTGATTCCAATTCTTTGTGTTCGCAGAAAAAGGTACCTCTTTTATTCATGGCTATCCTAGCTATTACCTGTGTACGTGCTGGTATATTTATATCGTCAGCATCGCACTTGCCTTTATTCGATTTCTTTGCTTTATTATTTTGTACTTTGTCTTCTTTTGAGACATTTTTCGAATTTGGTCTGACGTGTTAGCTTGGGTCTTTCAAACCTCCATACCTTGCGCCTGACCTAACTGGAGATAGTTCGGAGCTTGGGTCTTTCAAGCCTCCATACTCAATGTTCGATACTATTCCTGTGATTGAATTTTGTATGTCTGTGTCATCTGGGGACACGTTATTTATTTTAAGAGTTAGTATTTTAGTTTCTTATTTAATTTTGCAAAGAAACTTGTCTAAAAAATCATGACCTAATATTCCGTCATATTTTAATTGTAGATTATCATCGACCATATGTATATTATGTTTGAAAGTAGTATTTTTAACGTAGAAATTGCATTCTGCAGTTCCTAGTGTACGCAGGGGGTTCCTGCTAATGAAGATAGCTCTATGCTTTTTGAAGTAGTGACGATTGTATTCCCAAGTGCCCTAGTAGCTTTTAATACAGATATTTCTGCTCCGGTATCTATCAAAAAGGTGCTAGTTTTAAACGCAGTAATAGAATTCTCGATCGTCACAACTAGCGATTGGCGATCGGCGATTAAGGAGAAAGAAAGTTCTCCTTTTAAATTTGAGGTTGCGGATGGACATCGGCGGTTATCATTAACTGATTTAGGCGAGATTGAGTTTCCGCTATCTCGTCTCGCCGCTGACTGTTTTTTGGAATTTTCCCTTTTGCATTAGCTTGTGGCATATCAGGGTTACCTTTTGGATTCCTACTTTTAATTGCGGATCTAATATTACGAGAATATGTAGGAAGTGATGAGTTAGTAGGTTGAAATTGGGGAACTCTATTTCCTTGTGGATATTGGCCTTGCCTATCTATTTGTCGAAGATTTGGAGCTCTTACAGGTTGCTGCTGTTGAGGAATCCTACTGGATTGAAAATGTTGAGGGCTTCTTTGTGTGAAGCTAGTGGAAGGTTGAGCAAAAGATTTCTGTTGAAATAACCTTTTTCTACACTGACTAATGTGATGATTCGGTGTTTTAAAATATGCGCATATAAGCTTGTTTTCCACTCTAATTCTGTATGTTAAACAAGAGTCAGCAGAATGACCCTTTTTGTGATATTTAGAGCAAGATGAATCATTTTCGTTGAAAGAACCATTTCTTTCAGATTGCTCTATGGCGAATTTTGTCGAATCTTTTAGGTCGGTGTAGCCTTTAGCCTTGGTTATCAGACGAACATGGTCATGTCTTAAACCATCTTCAAAAGCTCTGATAACCATCTTTTTATTTTCCTCAAATAGAAGATTTTTTAAAGTCTGTTCATTTGTCAGACTTGAAGTAGCGTCGTTGTAGATAGCTAATAGCTTTTGAGCTCGGAAAGCATATTCCTTAATGTCTTCCTTAGGCAGTTGTTTTAATGATTGGATTTCGTTCTGAATAGACATTCTAGAGCGAGTTTCCATGAATTGTTCTTGGAGAGCAGCTTGCAATTCTTTCCAAGAATTAATTTCATTATATTTGATGACATCGTATGCTTTGCCAATAAGTTTAGCCTTTATAATGTGGAGGTATAGCGCTTTATCTGATTCGGCTGTACCTTGTTTTTGGAATAGGCTGCATATGTTTAAGAACCTGTGGAGATTCTCTGGATGCCCATCGAATTCTGGGATAAGGCTCTTTGGCATGATCAAGAGTTAATTGTTCTGTCGTGTTATCAGGCATTGTTCGTTTTTGTTTAGGAGTAGATTTCTTCCTATGTGTAACGAGACCTGGTAAAAGGGTTGCGCGTACACCACGATGTTTCGAAGATCGGGTGTGAAAATATTTGCGCGAATTTCCCTCAATTTTTAGAGTTCAACGTAGTTTCCAGTAAGAGAAAAAATTGCAGAAGTTTTGCGAATAATAAGTTAGAAAATTTGTTCAAAAAAGTAATTTGCAACTCATATAAATTTGTAATTATAATATATCGATTTATCTTAATTAGTGAAAAGAAAATCTAGACTTACTTAATTATTATATAAATTTGCTGCTTGTCGCTCCCTGGATTATTGGGCAAGTATAGGCACTACTTGGTTCACGTAATCTTCTGCGAATCCGCACTGATAAATAGATGTCGTATTAACGGCTCGGTTACGGCTAGTTCCAGTTGGGCTATGTCAACAAGAGAAATGAGCTGCTGCATTCCTTGGAATACCCTGGCCTGTGAGGTTTGGTAAATTTGATTTGCTTCTTCGTCGTGGAAATCTTCTTCCTCTAGTTGAAAGTTTACGTATTCTATGGAGTCGCTTGCTACAATCGGGGGAATTTCTCCTGGCAAGCACATTAAATGCTGCTCGAGATTTGTAGGTTGGTGTTTCGTACGTCTTACAAACCTTTACGAAATCTACACGGCTGCCACCAGTTTTTGTTACACGCCACTTGGGGTATAAATCAAATTTTGTAGATAATAATGATAACTCCTTTTCTTTAGTTGTAATGATGCTTTATTCACTTTTGAGCAAGATAACTCTTAGCACAGAACAAATTCTCTTATATACTTTTATAATAAAAAACTTTAAAAGTAAACTGTTTTCTTAACACTGAATAAGTAATATTAAAACTCACTGGATAACACTGGAGGCCTTACCTTGGGTAGGGGGACTCTCCAGGTTGAACTTTAAGAAACTTCTCTTCTTCGACTTCGCTTCAACGGCCTTTTTATTCAAAATCGAACCAATTCCTTAACCACTCAGAATTGGTCGATTTTGCATTTCCCTATTTGGTGGGAATTTTCGGATAGGCAATTCCATATGCATTCATATGTTCTGATTTTTGTCCAAACGGAAACGCTCAAATGACAAAAATCGAATAAACAATCACAATTCTGATTTTTGTTTAAACGGAAACGCTCAAATAACAAAAATCAGAAAAATAATTGAAAATTGGCTTTTCGTCTTGAACGGAAACGCTCGAATTTCAAAAATCGGTCAACAATCACAAAAACAATTAAAAATGACAAAAACAATCAGAAACAATTTTCAGGATCACCAGTAGCATATGGAAAATGATAAACAAACATATAATTACGTAAGAGTACTAGACCGACGGTCAGTACTCAGAAGGGATCGTATATCATGTTTTCGTTCTGGTGAACGGTAGCTACTTCGCGGTGACGTGTTTATTTTATTGTCTTGCGGGTGCCCCGAGGAATATTGAGACATGACACCTGTTTCTGAGTGTGTTAATGGGTGAAGGTTTTTTGTATATGAAATGAGTAATTTTTGTATATGAAATTGGTTTAAGATTTATTTTTAGGTTTTTGTGAATAATGACAAATGCATAGATATAGCATTCAAGTAATTAGGGAGTTATGAATCTGAAGAAGGTGTGTGGATTTATGACATTTTTTTATCCGAGCATGCGAAGCAATAATTCTGAATGTAACTGTCAAATTGGTTTTTTGTGTCATTTACCCATCCCATGCCGAGCTAGGCTGTGAATTTACTAGGCATGCCCGAATCAACACATTTGCCCAAATTGTTCTTTTCTTCTTTTGCAAAGGGTAATACTCATTCATATCAACAGATGGCAGCACTCCCAAAATGGTAGTTGCATTTGAATTCCTTTAGATATCAATTGCTTATTTGATGTCTAAGATTTACTGGTTGGAGAATGTCGAGCGTGATGGTGGCAGGACTCTGGTGTGGACCCGTCCAGAGACTGAAGGGTGTCCTGTTTGACACAATTCAGGGTTTGGACGGTGACGCATTGGGGAAGTGTCATAGTAAGGTTTGATATAACTTTAATCAGACAGACAGTTACAAGCTTTGATCAAGAAAACGATAAGAGGAACAGCATGCCTTCGAGGTAAAGGCCGCATAAAGTAAAGCAATTATCGTCAAGTAAGTACGTTTCTTTCCTTTTTGACAACGCGTACTCAAAAGTGGTCAACAAGGCTTTCTATGCCACGTTCCCCAAAATCACTCTTATCAACACGGCAGTGGATACTCCATATGAGAAAGAGTATTCGCGCGGACAGCATTTGCCTGGCGCCATGAAATCCTGATAAAATCCAGACCAAGTACCAAAAATTGGTTCGAGGAACGACATACAGTACGTTTACACGAATACTTGAGTACTTCACTTGAAATCCACTTCAAACTTAAGTATGGTTTTTGGTTGAATTAATTCCACTTACTTGACTTGACATTTTCTTGAAATTTACTTGAAATGACATTTTACCTTTGACAAGTTTGCATTAGGTTCAATACACAGGTGTTAAAAATCGCTACCTGAATTATCAACTATAATCTTCTTCTTGTTCCTCTTTGCCGTTTTCATAATTCGCACACATGAAAAACGTTCAAGTACTGAAGTTGCGTTTGCATTAATTTTTTCAAGTAAATCGAACAAAATTTTGTGATTTACTTGACTCAAGTATACTTGAAGTCAATGCGCGCTTACATGATATTTTGATTACTTGATCTCTACTTAAAGTATACTTCAAGTATTCATGTAAACGTACTGATAGTCATTTGATAGAGGCGAATCCTCACATACGCATCTGCTTAATAAACAAATCGTATAGGAATTAACGTTTTCTACTGATTATATCAAAATTAGGATGGCATTATTTTCGTAATGGACAAGAAATTACAAAATAGGATTATGTTACAGGCATGTACGCATACAAGGGTTTACTGCCGCCTCCAATTAAGAACCACCTAAGCCTTCTACATAGAAACCATACATCCACAACGGCATGCTTTGCAGCGTCGGAACGACAGTTTAATATTATCCTAAATACAAGTTAACTACATACATGCTCCGCAGCGTCGGAACCATAGTTTAAAATAGGATATTCGCACAGGGGATGAGTAAATGCTCTTACAGCAGTTGACCTATTGTATACGATGATATATGCTGATAGACCGAGACTAATTATCAATTCGTATTAAGAACCAGTATACCCACATGTCAGATGAGTATATGTTTACTTGCCACATTCAGTAGAGACCTTAATTTTTATATGAAATCAACATGTTCGCCGAGATGTGCGTTCATACTTGTAACGTAGTGAAAGGTTGGCAGAAATGAAACTTGGAAAATTATATATATACAAATCCACCGACATAGACAGACAAATTTGAAAAGCATTAATAACAGACTAGATTAATAAAATCAGGCATATGCGAATTCACAGCCTTTCCTAAAATTTAAATTGTACAATAGAAATAAAATAACTTAACAAACATAAAATGAATAATTAAAACATACAAGCTACAATAGCAATAAAAATAACTTAACAAACATAAAATGAATAATTAAAACATACAAGCTACAATAGCAATAAAAATAACTTAACAAACATAAAATGAATAGTTAAAACATGCAAATAATAACTAAGCAAATATAGAATAAATAAACAAAAATACAAACCTTACAAAATAATAAATAAATAATGCCTAATACGAACCCGGCTTAAACACTAACGCTAGCAGCGCCACTGAACAAAAAGACAGTGAAGAGCAGAAGCAGCGATTCTGACGGGCGATCGTCACTTGTGTTTTTGTACCAGCGGCAACGTGACATGTCTTTCTTTGACGACGTACAAAAACAGGAAAAAATCAGTTTTGATCCGATAAACGGAAGACGGCAAGGGATAGACATCCTCATCTCACGACGCCGTGTAAATGATAACAACAAATCTAGAAGTCTATTTTCGGTCTAAGGAAGGCCAGATTGCAAAGGCTAAATTTTTGCTACGTCCCACCAGGAATTTCAACTTGTGAGTCACGCCGCTTACCGGAACTTTGAGGACTGTGCCGAAGGATATTCAGGCAAGACAGTTTAAAGACCATTTAAAATACCTAAATAAAAAAAGGAATAACTAAAATAAACCATCAGATAAGTTACTTGAATTTATACAACATAACTTGAGAACTAACCTAGCTTTTAGTGTACTCATAATTGAATTTATATTGTTAGAAATTACTAATCCCCTAGCCCAATTATTTTGGAATCAGGGCAGCCGCATAGGGTTCTTGAAAATTGTCAGAATTGTGAAATTGCAAACTGCCAAGGGCAAAATATTAAATTCATAGTCTGAATCGGCTTGTTTGTTCTTATTTTCGTACCATTCGTAGGGACCACCCCTTACAAAACTGGGGGCTGAACAAAAAAGTAAATAAGTCACTTAAAACTTTTGAAATAATGATCAAATTTAAATGCCAATTTCGTGCCTGCATAGTACAGCATTAAAATTAAAAAGAAACAAGTTCTAAATTAACGCAATTACAGATATTTGTGATAAACTAACCAAAAAGGATGTTCTGCCAACCTTCCATACAGTTGTAAATTAGTAATTATAAACAGATCAAAGCTCAGCTTACCTAGGCTACAATCTCTTTAGCAATACAACGGCAAGTTCTTCTTCCTTCGAACTAAGATATTTTTTTTATATCACTAATCGTTTTTTCATAATCACTACTTAAACGATGCAAGGTATCTTGTTCGCGAGACTCATATTCATTTCTTATATGATTCCAACTTGCAGTGAGTTTTGAAATGTCTGTATGAAGTTTAGTTTTACCAGCTGGTGTATCCGATTTAATTGATTGGAAATGCTTTTTAAGAGTATGCAAGCATTGATACGATACGTCAGACATGCTGCGTAAAAGGAATTTCAAATTTTCGACTTCAAGGCGTGCTTACTTAACCTAATACAAATTAAGCAGATAATCAAATCATAAATAGTAAAAGCTAAAATTTTTTTTTCTTTATATAAAAAGCAAGATCCAAAGTTAGAATAGTTTAACGCGGAATATAAGTAGGAATACATCAATCAACAAAAATACTAATGTAAAGGAGGTCTAAAACGTTCAAGTGCAATAACCTAACCAAACTGTTGTACCTAGATCATTAGATAATTGATTATAGACGGCATCCCATAGCATGGAACTCAACAAAAGTGCTCATAATAAAAGCCCAGTGTTGGTTTTTTTGTTAAAATCATTTAAAATATTACATTAGATGTCGTCCAACCTAAATCCAACTGAATGGTCATTGAACAGTGAAATTGAAAACATACGTATTGAAGTTGTAGATTACTAATCCCTGGTCATGGGGTATACTACTAAATGCTAGAGCTATGAATAAATAAAAAAATACAACAGAGGGAAAATTCCTTGGAAAAATCGGGATTTATACTATACGGAATATTTTAATATTTAGTGATCTAGACATTGTTCTCTTTATCTAAAAAAAGTGTTCGACGGTTGTTTCGAATTTTATAGCAGAGTGTAGTCGCAGGTCATCATAATAGAATCATTCTAGTATACGCTGACATGAGCATGATTTCTAGCTAGAAATTCGAAAACTTAGTTGTATGGAAAGTTATAGTCAATTAATGACATACACATTATATAATCTCGGAAGATTACTATGCAAGTGGAAGTAAAGTGAATCTTCCTATAAATGCAAAGCAGTTATGATGATTGGGCATCAATAAATGGAGACACGGTTATTACAACCATATATATAAAAAAAAAAAAAAATTTCAATCTACATACTATACTGAAGAAACACTTTCAGATCTAATAGACAATCTAATTGAAACTATTTCTAGCGGAGTTGATGTTGTTACAATACATTTATAAATTACTCTATTGAAATTATTCAAATCATTCCAGTTCTTGTCACACAGTGATTATAGCAAGAACCCACTTGTAAAGGTAATATCAAAATATTCTTCGTTCGGCAATTTCGAATGGTTGTGTTCAACGTTCCTTGGAATAATTCCACATGGTTCTGAAAACAATCATTGCACATTATAGATTCATTAGCACATCCAATCTAATCTCTGCCAATTTGAAAGTTAAACTTTGTTCTACTCACAGATTTCCAATAATTATTTCCAAATACACATTATACCTTAGACATATACACATATAGAACGATGTCCTTCGAAGAAGTGTCCGCACTGTGCTCAGACTTAGACATAAAATATGAAATGAGATGCAGGAATGTATTCCCAGAGGTGTATACCGTTGAATCACGAAAAACTTGGTGGGCAAAACAACTGAAGAAAGAAACTAATATCGACATAAATAACTCTCAAATTAAATCACATTTAGAACCCTCTATAGATCTTGAGCAATGTAGACTCATTATGAATGAATTCGAGAGTGACCTCGACGAGGATAGCCTCTCATAGATTATAATGGTTCGCTTAGGATTTTTGAAGATACGTTTAAATAGAATTAACGCTACAGTAGAACTCGAGCAATCTAAGACTGAGTTACTGTCAAAGTGTTTAAACCTAACAGAACAATTAGAACAATGCTCTTTATGATATACCTGACTCTAAATTACAACCTTTAGCAGAAAGGGACAAGTTTTTTCAAAAAATGGAAAAAATATATGAAGACATTTCCAAGCGTTTATTTAAAGCCTATGAAAAGAACAAAAAATATTTTAATAAAGGAAAAATACATTACAAATTCGAAATAGGCGAAACAGTATACACAAGAAATTACGTAATTTCTGATGCCGCTCAAAATTTCTCATCCAAGCTAGCCCCTAAACTTATTAAGTGCGTAGTGCAAGAAAAAAGGTCTGATCTAGTGTACCGATTGGCCGACGAGAAGGGAAAGGATATAGGTTGGTGGCATATCAAAGACTTCAAAACACTGTTGAAGCTATACACAAGATTTTAACTAACCTCAAAGACCCCTCCTTATATTCCGCACATAACACACAGCGTGGTCAGATAGCCAATACCTCACGTAACGCAATCGCTAATAACCGGCCGAAATGTAGTATTTCACTTCTAGGGTTTAGCAGTATTATGCTCACCTAGGAGATCCAAAAATAAATTTTAAATAATGATGCTTAAAACTTTGGTTAATAAGGCTAATCCTTATCACGAATTTTTACCCATCCATTAGTAATTGATTATCTAAACAAATTCCAATTATATAAAAAAAAAAGGAGAAATAAAGCGCACGCCTCGGTTCGACATTTGAACACTCAAAAGAATAAAAAAAAAAACATTAAATAAAAAATAAATTATTTCCGCAAATAGTTATTAACTTTGGTTACAAAAAAAACAATAGTCATCAGACAATTTTTTTTAACCCGGGATAGGGGAGAATGAAAGGTTGGCAGAAATGAAACTTGGAAAATTATATATATACAAATTTGAAAAGCATTAATAATAGACTAGATTAATAAAATCAGGCATATGCGAATTCACAGCCTTTCCTAAGATTTAAATTGTACAATAGCAATAAAATAACTTAACAAACATAAAATGAATAATTAAAACACACAAGCTACAATAGCAATAAAAATAACTTAACAAACATAAAATGAATAATTAAAACATGCAAATAATAACTAAGCAAATATAGAATAAATAAACAAAAATACAAACCTTACAAAATAATAAATAAATAATGCCTAATACGAACCCGGCTTAAACACTAACGCTAGCAGCGCCACTGAACAAAAAGACAGTGAAGAGCAGAAGCAGCGATTCTGACGGGCGAACGTCACTTGTGTTTTTGTACCAGCGGCAACGTGACATGTCTTTCTTTGACGACGTACAAAAACAGGAAAAAATCAGTTTTGATCCGATAAACGGAAGACGGCAAGGGATAGACATCCTCATCTCACGACGCCGTGTAAATGATAACAACAAATCTAGAAGTCTATTTTCGGTCTAAGGAAGGCCAGGATGCAAAGGCTAAATTTTTGCTACGTCTCACCAGGAATTTCAACTTGTGAGTCACGCCGCTTACCGGAACTTTGAGGACTGTGCCGAGGGATATCCAGGCAAGACAGTTTAAAGGCCATTTAAAATACCTAAATAAAAAAAAGGAATAACTAAAATAAACCATCAGATAAGTTACTTGAATTTATACAACATAACTTGAGAACTAACTTAGCTTTTAGTGTACTCGTAATTGAATTTATATTGTTAGAAACTACTAATCCCCTAGCCTAATTATTTTGGAAGCAGGGCGGCCGCATAGGGTTCTTGTTTAAGTGAAAATTGCCAGAGTTGTGAAATTGCAAACTGCAAAGGGCAAAATATTAAATTCATAGTCTGAATCGGCTTGTTTGTTCTTATTTTCGTACCATTCGTAGGGACCACCCCTTACAGTAGAACTAACAGCATAACACTTTCATGAAAACAACGCATTCTTATACAAGACAATTATTCCTACGGGCGACCCCAGACCAATATGATCAATAGCCTAAAATTTCAAGAAAGAGATAATGTATTCAAGACGAAATGTTTATTCGGGCTTACAGCATTCGATTAATGGCACATAAGTAGGTACACGTTTAGTAAGACGGGACTTAGCAAGTACGTGGAGTACATAGGCACTGTCAAGGATATTTTTTTGTTTGAAGTTAGATATTTTATTTGAGTTAGATATACTTATAGAACAATTTGTTTTTACGGCCACAGGTGGATTAAGTCATGTTTAGATTAAGTTATTGTCTATAGCGCGACGGCCTGTCATTGCTATAAGGGCGCAACCCTACAGTATCATTGACATAGTTCTTTGTTTTTTCTTTCTTTCAGAGATAGCTGAGATGACACTTCAAGAGACCTTCTGAGGACATGGCAATCTCTCCAATTGAATTTCTAAGCACCAATTTTGGTAATTTAATACTAGTGACTATTCCTTGGGGTTGCTTCCGCGACGTTTCACTACGATATTTTATATGAAAAATTTTGCGCCTGGCGTATAAGTACCATCTATTATGATTACGCTAGCTGAGTTTAATTTTTGGGTTTGAATTATATTGATTAAGTAACATCAACAACGCTTGGAGTGACTCATGTTACTTTGTTTCGAATTTCGAAAAATATCGCGCTAGGTTTAAGTTACATTTATTCGAGCACCTGCTGAAAGTGTGTCCCAGCGAACTGGCGTAATGAATCTCTTTATCTAGCCATATACGGGGGTGATTATAATCACAACGAAATATTTTTTGTTTATGCAGTCATGTGTTTTCAATGATTTTAGTTAATAAAGCAAAAAAGTAATCAATGTCTGAGGGCTAAGTTATTTTCGTTTCCATCACTCTCCCGGCGTCCCTCCCGGTTATCAAGATTGAATAAAGGTCCACTCCTCCACTAGAATTGTAGCTGGTCATAAGAGGACAGTGAGAAAGGCATCACCCACAGTGTCATTGGGTGGATGGGGCACGGCACGAAGACAATAACATCCATGTGTTCAAGGTGAGTTAAGGTAAGTAGTATAAGGGTCCCTTCTGGACAGGATGTGGTGTTTTATTTTTGTGCATGCCAGAAATTCGTGTGTGTATGCTTCCATAACAAAAATAACGCCCAACGAGGGGCCACCTCAGTTAGACTACGGTGATCTAATTGTAGATTCTACTGGGGACTGGGACTTGTAGTTAGATGATCATTTGGCATTTTGCTAATTGATTGCATGCAGACCTGTAGGTTTGACTGTTCGAGTTAAAGTTTTTGATTTTGGTCAAGCCTCAAGTCTGAACAATTTTCGATATTTTTTTGGAATTTTTTTGAATCTTTTTGAATTTTTGTGTTCTTTCAAGCTGGCCTTCCAACCATGAAAATGACAGGTGGCCTCAAAAATATTTTCGTTTGAATTTTCCCACGGGGACATGTCTCTCTGGCCATCTGGCTGGACAGAGCGATGAATCTGTGAGATGAGGTTTTGGCTTTTAGCTGACTAGTTGACCAGATTCATTACTTTGCCAATCTGGAGAGTTAGCTAGATATTACGATCGAACGAGGAGGAAGGAAAGAGTTGTGAGGGGATGGAAGTGATGCTGGAGACCTTCAGTAATCAGGAGCTGGCACACTGCCAACTGCCTGGCTGAAGACTCTCTAGTAAAATTTTCAGTCTTTGACATCTCCATCCAAACCCTGCTGAGATTTCTATCAGAAATTCCAAATGTTCATGCACACATCCACAGTACTTGCTTTTAACTTCTGAGCTAATTTTTGAGAGAGTGGAGTTTGGAAAGCTTTTGTATTGTGATGGTTATTGGAGGGAAAGGGGGATAAATCGCATGAACAATTTTTTTCTTGATTATTTTGCTTTTGGAAAATTTTGAGTTTTATATTAATTGGAGTTTGGCTCCTCGTATATTTTGCATAACATTGTAGTATTGTACTTTTGAACGGACGTTTGGAACTTTGATTTTTTCTAAATTCTGTTCAGTATTTAGTCTACTCAGCTATAATTTTTGAAAATAAAATCCTGCGCGATTATCTTTGCTTGGTCTGTATATCTACCTTGATTTTGAGCGTCGACCATCGATAAGGCGACGGAAGCTTTTGCTCATAGAACAAATTGCGTTCAGTCTTAAAATTCTAATTTTTCAGTGATCCACGTGGAATAGATGTTTGGAGTCCCTTGAAATTGTTTACTACTCCACGTTAGCTTGTGTCGTTCCGATTTTAGTTTTAATAACATCTGCTGTTCTTATCTAGATTTGTACACCTTCGCGTCAACTTATCTGATGTCTTAAGGGTTTGAGATAAAGTAACACTTTTATTGCTCCTGTTGAGACTGCTGAATTTCCATCATGGCTACCATGAGACCCCGGCTCCTGCAACTGACGTTCCTGTGCAAATGCTAAAACAGTGCGCCATATGTATAAACGGAGACTGGTCCGCCAAAAAGAAACCTGTAGTAATCATTTGGGGACATATGTCACAGGACATGCCTACAAACTTGGGTAAGTGATCACGCTAAGTGCCCTAAATGCAGAGGCGCCCTCGCACAACAGGACTTCACCGCATACACTGGTGCAGTTCAAAAAAGATACCACACTCGACATCGAATGCACATTCTGCATTATTGCATTATTTAATTGACCCGAAACCCATCGCTCTATTAATCGATCACAATAAATGCGATCGATGATATTATTGCAAGTAAGCAAAACATGCGTTCAACCAAATGTATGTCACAACCATAAGAAGTGACTGCAATTGTTTACACGCGTTTGTTTACATGTTTTACAACCACCGTAATACGGATCAAGCTACTTGCGTCACATCTTTTCCGAAGTTAAGAACATAAGTGCAAATAAGCAATTTGGCTTAACATGCCCCAAATCACGGGCATGTACCTACACAAATCAACGTTTGTATAAATAAGCTTCCCCTCTGTGAGATCTGCTTGTCAAGCTTCTCACCGTGTTTTTAATCTACTACCGTTTGGTAATCTTACTACATGGCGACCGTGATAAAAAGAATCTAATCTTCGAATCAGAATAATGAAAATGAAATCTTTGGACCGCGACAATAACGAGCAATGTTTTGATCGTGATAATCAAGCCGACAATAGCGGATTATAATACTTCCTGCATGACGACAAGAGCGGAAATCTTCAAATCGTAGCACTAAGTTAGTACCAACGTCATCAAGTACGAATCATCTGAAATTTTCGAATCGTGAAGATGAAACGTAATTAACTAAACTACTGAAACCTTCACATCGACTTTTAATACATCCGTCTGTCGCGTAACACCATCCTTTTCTACAATCTAATAGATGTTATAACGAATATACGTGGACTATAGGAAAAGAACTACACTATGCAGTTGTACGTGAAAATTTGTATTACAAATGATACTTATCCTTCGCGCAGTTCGCGCAAGTCTGACTCTTATATGTATACATATGTTCAACTGTTCAGCTTAATCTCAGAAACAATAAAAACGTAATATGTACAGGAACAAGCAATAGGCATAATTAATATAAAATTATTGTAACAATAGAATTGTTTTTAATGAAACCGATTAAAGAACTGAATACTAAATACTCTAAGTAAAATTAATATTTGAATCTTGAATTTTTTGTGAAAGCGGTGAGCGGTGAGCTTCTTTATATTAATTTACAAAATATATCCATTTAAGTTTAAAGTTATACTTATTTCTACAATGGGCTCTAAACCCTAATCCAATGTTTCTTAATTAATAAAAAAAAAAAAAAAATGAAAAAATAAACATTCTTTTTCTAACAAAAAAATAAATAATATTTACGTCAACGGTAACATTGAATTAATAATCAAAAATAAACAATTTAATATTATAGGCCAAAAACAAAAGTTTATTAACATTTATTCCACGCAAATTCGCTCGCTGAACAATTTTTCACTCGCTACAATCAATTCGCAAAGAAATATGATGATCAGCTGTATGGCCCAGCTGCTCAGGCGCGTAAGCAGGATGAAGCCATGAGGGGGGGGGGGGGTTCAGAAAACATATTTTGTATAAGTTTTTTCACATAATAGGACTATGTACTAAATTATATTTTATTTTTTTATTTTATTTCTCTATAAATGCTTATAGGTATATTTCAACTTTTTTATTGAAAATTATAAAGAAACCTAAATAACACTTTATTAAGAAATATGAATAATAATTATACATATAAGAAAAATTAATAAAAGTTATATAAGAAAAATTAATATATGTATTAAAAATAATATAAAAAAAAAATAATAAAAAATTCAGCAAGAAATAAGAAAAATTAATAAAAATTGTATAAGAAATATGAATATATTAAAAATTAATAAGAAATTATACATATGATGTATGTATTTAGAAAAATTAATACATAAATTAAAAATTATATATATTTTTTTCATATAAAATAGAATAAAAGGCAGATTCAGTGAAAGGACTATTTTCTGAAAAAATTTAAAGCGATATGGTAAGAATAAAGTTCAAACATTTTTTCTTTTCATAATTACCTACTACATCCGAATTTCTAATTTACGTGAACTATTTGCTAGTTCATCTAGAACTGCATCTGCAGAAACCGCTTCATTACGATGAATATTAAGCAACGCTAATCCATTTAGCCTATCTTCACTCGTTGTGTTGCGTAAATACGTTTTAAGTCGTCTCAATGTTGAAAAAGATCGTTCACTGCTTGATGTCGTAATCGGTAGTGTAGCAAAAATTTGTAGTAATTTTCGAACAGTTGGGAAAATTGATTCGTCGCATGCATGCATGGTGTATTCGAAGAATTTAAAACATGGCACCACCACAGCTTCAGTTCACCAATGCCCTCAACTATGCTACAGTTCGTAATACTTTCATATTTTTGTAAGAGGATTTTTGCAGAGTTTTCGTGCTTTGATGAAAAGTTTTGTTCACTTGGCAAAAGCCATATAAAACTTTGCAATATATTTTTATGTTTCAGAAACCGATCGTGAACTTGCATCTTTGTAGAATCTAGAAAAGGTATGAAGATGGCAATACGATAGTACTCTTCAGGATTTTCAATTGCAATGTTGCAGCGATGAGCTTGTCTTCCGGTTAAACGAGGAATTCGTATTTCTACATTAAGCTCGTCTCATATTTTCTTGATGTCATTGAATGTGGTATTAAATTGGTTTTCTGCTTCACGTCGTGTTTCATCTAGCACCTCTTCAATATTTTCTGCCAATCCGATTGCAGCGGCCAGATCCAGATTAATTGTTTGTAGTAATCGCCTTAGCGGCAGGGTTATAGCAAAAAACTTGGCAAGAACATGAAGGGATACTTGAAATTCTGTACTCCTAATAACAGATAAAAGCTGAATTGCAGCAGAAGAAGTTGTTTTGTCATCCCAATCAGAAATGATTTCCATCGCAGAAATTGCAGCTTTTTGAAGCTCCAGAAATACTAGGACAGACTCGTGGCGTTGAATCCATCGTGTGGGACTTATTTGTTTTAGTCGCGTTGCTGTTGATTCAGGTGCCATTTCATCTATACAATTTTTTAGCACGGCTTGGCGCTTTGGGGTGTTAAAGAAATTGTATACACTTCCGAGTGATCCTATACAATTTCGTATAATTGAAATTTCACAAGCATCAGAAATAGCGAGGTTTAAACTATGAGATGCGCAGTGTACATATAAAGCTAGCTTGTTTTCATCGCTTACATATTTTTGTGCCCCATGAAATCGTCCACTCATTGCTGAGGCTCCATCAGAACCCTGTCCAATCATGAATTTACAATCTATTTCCAGATTACGCATAGTTTGCGTTAAAACATTTGCAAGACCCTTACCAGTCATATCACTAACAGGTACAAACTGTAAAAAATCTTCTCTGATGTTATACGAATCGGCATTGTACAATACCAGATATATCACTAGTCTCGTCAGCCAAAATCGAAAATGATTTGGCACTATTTATTTTGGCAACAATTGAACGATCAACTATTATGTTGCATGCACTTATAATTTCGTTTTGAGTTCTTGGACTCAAATAAGTTGCATTTTTTCCTGAGACCTCTAGATGATTTTTAAGTATTTCATCTCCACAATGGACTCTAAAACTTAAAAGCGCTTGAAAATTTCCATCCTTTTCCTCTGGATTATCAAACGTTAAAGTACCTGAGTCTCTATGTCCTCTTATAAAGACAAACCCTGACGACCTCAAAAAAGTATTGTCTCTATGATTGGAGTTAATGTACAGCGATTTTCTACTGTTTGTTTTTTTAGAGCGGAGTCCAATGCCAACACTACAGGTTCCATTCTATGCTCGAAAATTGCTTTACGATTTTGTGCGTGAAGAACGGCTGTTTTGTGGTACTCAGTTCGTTGATGTTTGTTGAAATTTTCTATAGCATCTTTCCAGTTTGAGAAAGCAGTTTTAACAAGTTTTCCTAGCGGCTGATGTCCAACACCACCATAACTTGTAGAAAATAATACACAAAACTTGCAAAAAGCACCATCAAAACGTTTTGAGTATACTAACCATTTACACCTGCCAAACCAGCTGCATTGAAACTTCAAATTACGTTTTCCACTAAGTGAGAATACAATTTTGTCGTCAGGATACCAAACGTCTTTTAACAAAGATAATCTTTTTTCATCGATGTATTGTTCTCCTCCAATAAGATTACTAACATCATTAATATTTATATCTGCATCTGATGGAGACACACATCCAGATCCACTTTCAAAAGCTGCAGCACTATCATTTGTACTAGGAACAGGAGCAATCTGATCGACCTGTTCTTTCTAAATCACTTTTTTTTTTAGATTTTTTAACGAAATAATTTGTTAAAGTAGAATTTTTCAATTTTCTCTTCTCGTTATTCATCTTCACAAAACATTATTTAGAATTAACAAATTTTAAAATTAATACTGAACGAAAATTAAACTTTCTCAAGAGAAAACAAATTTTAAAATGAACAGTAGGAAACACAAATTAGACTTTCAAGTTGAAGAGTAAACAAAATACAAAGTAGATTGAACAAAGCAAGCACGACTCCTGTGTATTTTTGTAAAAATTTTCGCTCGTTAGTCTAGTCATTATAGACTTTTGAAAATGAAAGTGAACCGAGAAGGCTGATTTTTAGAACCAGAATTTACATTTGATGAAACTACATCTCCAAAATTTAGAGAAGTTCTTGCTAGAGACACAAACAAAGCTAAGTTTATATGAATTCTTCGCCGTTATTTTGCAAATCAAAGTTGAACAGGCTCTTTAGGATGCAGATACTCTTATCGTACCACGGCATTGAAGAAGCATCAATTTATAACTCTGTTGAAATCGTTGACGAAGCCATCGATTTTTTGGTTTTTATCAGTGAACTCGCGCAGGACAAACAAAAGTGTACTCCTGAAAACCAGCAAAAGGAAATACACCCGCAAAACTCTACTCTCCGCTTAGTTTGATAAGTCCGTTCTCGACATCATAATTTTCCTTCATGCTTTTGAGGATGATTCGAGTATGCTTGGCAGGTAGGAGCGATGAAGCTCTCTGTTAGCCAAGCGGCTATTCCAAGTGGGAGCTATAGAGCTCTCTGTTAGGATAGCCAAGCGGCTATTCCAAGTGGGAGCTATAGAGCTCTCTGTTAGGATAGCCAGAGAAAATATAAGGTAGAGCTAGAGAGCTCAATTACCTTTAGGTGCAGCCATGTTGGAGCTAGGGAGCTCGCAGTTAGGATCTAAAATAAAAATAGATACGCACCAGTGGAGTTTAATATAAACTCTGATCTATTTCATATAATTACACTGAATATATACATTATGAAAAGTGCTGACATTACTTATTCCGATCGTTTCAACCAATCACACACCTTCAGCCATTGTTATATTCAATTATTGATCATAATTGCTGTGCACGCAAATAATGCACAGCGGGCATTACCCAAAGTTTCAGCCAGGTAGAAGTCAACAAAGAAAGCTACAATGTAATGCTTTTCATTGATCGTTTACTCTATCGTACCATATGCTGTTGGTTTTGCTTTTCCTATTGCAAAGCAAAGGCATAGCGTAAAGCTTTGACGTCGTGTATTCATTGATATATGACACTCATATGTGCTTAATGCACTTCGCTTGTCCATAAACAGGTGGACATAGCTTTTGTTTTATTTTCACATTTTGTATGGCATTCTGCATATACAAAAGAATGCTGTGAATCACCTTATGGGTGTTTTGCCTGATCAATGTTCTTTTTTTGTTTTATTCTTTCTGCATGTACTGCAGTGAATCACCTTATGGGTGGCTGGTATGATTTACTTAATTTAATTTAATGGTGTGTGTGTGGTGAGGCGCTCTGCAAATTGTTATGATACCCTAGATGAATGCCCATTTGAAATTTCATATGGTCACCCATCTGTGCAAGTTTGATTTTTGAAGTGGTTTTTCGCACATATTTCTAGAACGGTTCGTCGGACAGAAAAAATTATTGTAACAAATTTTATAGCATTTCGTATTCTAAAGAAGTTTTAGTACAATTAAAATGTCTAGGACTGATCGTTTTCACAGTTTACGTAAAAACCCAAAAATTTTTGTGTGGCAACCCCGCGAAGGAGTTGCCCGATTTGTCTCATTTTCGAACTTAATTTTACTATTTTTTTCAAAGTCCGTGTACAAAATTTCAGCTCTCTAAGTATACGCGTTCTCGAGTTATCGTGAGCACAGACAGACGGACGGACAGATGGACGGACGGACATGCAAAAATCGAAATAACTTTTAATATTATGCGTGGGTGTCCAATCCATTTTGCTCTACCATCATTATTTCTGTGCATTGCAAACGGAATGACAAATTTAGTATACTCTATACATTTTATCTAGGGTATAAAAACGGATTTCTATTCATTGCCATCTTCTACAACACAAAAACGTGTATTTGCTAATAGATTTAATGTATGTGATTCATAATTTTGCTCTTTTATTGAAATATATTGTATTTTAACAAATTCCTCTACAGTCTCTTAATGTTTTGCTTTGTGACCCCCACATTATGGCGTGCTAAAAGTCGTAATTTTTGTCTAAAAAAAATAACATTGCAGGTATTAACATGCTCTACAATTTTGATAATGGAAATTTTTTCGATATGTATAACAACTTTCAGTCTCTTAATTTTTTAAAGTGCAAAAGGCATTCCGTATCAGCAAGAACTTAATACTCTTCAGTACGACTGGTTCTTGCTTGTCGTATATGCTTGGAAAAAGCTAAGTTGACCTCACTTATATGCACTCAGTTAAAATTCTGAGTGTGAATCATATGAGGCGAAATACTAAAAGTATTTACTTTGTACTCAGCAGGTCAGCCCTAAGCGGGACTACACAAATTCATACAGAAAAATCAAGAAGACTTTTCGCAGAAAATTGTTATCAATTTAAAAAATTGGTAACATACTCAGAATTTTAACTGAGTGCATATAAGTGAGGTCAAGTTGGCTTTTTCCAGGCATGTACGGCAAAGTCTTCTTGATTACTTATTTTTTTACTTTCTAGTCCGATATCTCAACAACGATCGACGCTAGGTGAAAAATCTATCTAAAATCAGCTTTCTCGGTCCCCTTGCATTTATATGCCTTTTTGCCGTAATGAGTGGGCTATGTGCTGCACGAGCAAAAAGTTTAAAAAACAAATTCACACGTTTGAAAATTTAAAAACGCGACTGATTGGAAACAGCGGGGGGGGGGCAACCCGCTCAAGTAGTCCCAAATAGGAGTTTTAGCGTCCATATTATAATTTAAACCAATACAAATAAATTGCCGATATACACACACACACAAACGCGACGATTAGAAAGTTTCCAAATTAATCTAAAGGTAACTATTACTCCGTATGTCCCTCAGACAACCAAAATACTGTTTATATTATTGTTGTACTTAATGAGAGAAAACTAGAGAAGTAATTAACTAATCTCTAATTAATCAGTAATCAGAATCACACTGTTCTATTTACGTAAACAAGCAAAGAAATAGAATTATTCTTGAATATTCTTGTTTATCTGAAAGACCAAAGAAGAAATTAAAATAAATTTTCGTTCAGTAAACGCACAGCACAGTGGATAAGTCTCAACAAGTAACATAACTTTCCCGTTTTACTTCTACAACAAAACTGTCATCGGGGAACAATGAAATTCCACGTGACAAAACAAACACAGCGACTTGCTGATGTCCACGTCATAGGGCCACCCCAAAACCAAAGTTTACCTAATGACAAGTTAGGAAGCTGGCGAAGTTTCCGAGTGTTTTACATTTAAAATGCACACGGCAAGAAAAGGAAGAAAAAAAGAAAAAAATCGAAAAAAATCAAACTCTCTTTAAAACTTTTATGAATAAAGATAAAAAATGTGAAAGCGCAAATTGCATGCAATGAAACAGAATGGCAAAAGTTTCATTTTCGCAATAAAATGAGAAGGGGCGGAGTTTTCACGTTTTACTCGCATAAAATGTTCCCGCGCTTTTGTGAAAACCGGTTTTTGCTGAAAAATTGAGAGAATCGGCCAATGTTTTTATGGCATGGCCAATGTTTGTTAGTGTAATTTCTATGCTAATTGAGCAGCACGAGCTTACAATCGTTTTGCTGTGAAGAGATTAAGTGGGAGAAATTCTTGCTGTATTCTCCGATATTTTCGGGAAAAATGAGAATTTTATTTGAGAGGAATTTTACATCCCCTTTCTGCATCTGGGCCAAAGCGAAATTTATCATTTTCTTAAAAATGGGAGGTAGTATGACCTGATGTACATTATAATGAATAGGTAGAAAGGACTTTGAGGGATTTAATAAGATTTTGTCGTTCGGGTAATGCTACGTTCTCTCGAATTTTGTTTTTAACTCGTTGTCTCAGTTGCAAATGACGAAAGTATATGAAATTACTTGCTTCATTCTAAAAAACTCCAGAAATTTTCCAAATTTGCTCTACAGCTTCTTAACTTGTCATTAGGTTAACCTTGCCAAAATCCTCGAGAATACTTCACAAGCCATGAAAGAGACACCCTCAATACCGCGTGAGAGCCCCAGCAGAGTCCTAGAATTCTGAAATAGTTGCAGTGTTCTTATGTAAAACGGACAAAAGTTTGATTTGAAAAGCTCCTCCGCCCTAAACTACTGTTCATACAGAAAAGCAGTATGCTACACTGAAGCACCATGCCACGTGTACGCCGGCCTTCTGCAAACGGACGGAATCTCGGTGAACTCGAACGCACCCAAATCGACAGGAAGGCATTTTTCAGTCTGACTTTAAGGCGGAGAAGAAGAAGAAAGAGGAGGTTGTTAGAAGAAGAAAAGTAAAAAGTGCGGTGGAGAAAAAGTCGGGAAATAAAATCGAAAAGTATTGCGATAAACAAATCAAGAAAAAGGTTCATATTTGAGTACGGTGTAGGTAGCGCAAATCTTGTGATTGGAGAAGGAACATTTATCTATTAGACCCGCTCCGAAATTCAAAAGGAGAAAAATGCATGTGGAAGTTGCTAAAGAAGGTTCCATCAATCGAGAAGAACCTACTCGAGTCTGAAAAGGCAGTAATTCAGCCATCAATTGGTTCCCGACATTCCTTCCGACCACCTAAAAGGAATTTGCCGAGACAGCTAATTGCAGGTCGTTTGGCAGAATACGAGGCCGGTGTTATGGCCCAATATAAGGAAGATTCTTCTTCCAGCAGCCAAGGGCGCATTCTAGCGAAATAATCAGCAATTGCTAAACAATAACCTCGCATGCTATTGTTCTGCAACTGTCGGTTATTTTGCTGATTAGCCCAACAAATGGCTGCGATGAGCGCTTAGTGGAGCAATCGACGATTACAATAATAATTAACTTCGCATGGTAATTATTATATAAGGCGATTGTTTACTACTAAGCGACTCAGGTGCTGCAACCGGTAGAATAAACGACAAGGTTGTTGTCGTTTGTTTACATCCGCGTTGTGAGCAAAGAAAGCTTACTTCCGAGTATAGGTTCATAAAAGACCAATGACTGGTCTGTCGAGTGCCGTAGTATTCTCGCCGTTAAGCGTTCAGTTTAGAGTCGCGTTTTTTCCAAGTTAGCGTGAAGTACTAAGTTATACTACAAGTTAAGAGTGCGGGTCGTGAATATTTTAACATTGTTGACGTAGGGCAGTTTAAACATTCAATCAATAAAGAAGTAAAGTTAATTATCGTAAACAGGTCTTTTAATTGCTCGAGGGGCACGACACCGGTAGCACTGTCGGTTAAATTCTAGCTTTATCTATATATATACATAGCTTGTCACGTAGAACCCTAATAACAGGACAAGCAATAACCTCAAGGTATCTATAGTCCAGATAACACGCTGAACCACCTAAGGTATTGAAAGAGATACGTAGCAACTCGGAATGAAGAAACCCCTCATAAATTGTGCAAAGGCTCGCTGAGGCAATGCAGGCTGACGAAATCAACGAATCAACTCATCCAGTCAGTTGTTTTGTTTTATGCAGATTAAGTTACATTCGGTATCATTAGGTAACCCTGTACAAATGTATGTAAATGTGACATGTAGATAGAGTATAATACCTTGCATGAATTTAAATTTCTTTTCTTTTGCGTTAGCCTCAATAAGTACATGAAAAAGATTGAATCCAGTGACATGGTGAAACCTCTTGGGGCACCTCAGCGAGGGAGCATCATCAACAGGAAAAACTGTAATCATTTTACACCACCAAATTTTATTATTGCATTGATTAAAAGAATGAGTTTAAAATTTTAATAGTATATACTGGACAGGCAAGAACTAAGCCTCCTATCATGGCGTATACATGTACATAGTCAAAAATTGTATTACTGTCTTGACTAAACCAATGAATTCAAAACTTTAATAATACATAACATATATATAGCTGTGGTCATATATTTTCTTCTTACACGTATGTTGATATGCAAGAGTTACGCGTCTCATTATACAATCTAAATGTACATAATGAAATTTTAGTATTTCACGGCCTAAATAAGTGAATTTAAACTTTAACAATACATATTAGATATAGTTTTGATCAAATATTTTTCTCCTTATTATATTTATGTTGATATGCAATAATTAAGCCTCTTATTATCCAATATACATGTACCTACTCAGATCTTATTATTGTATGGCCTACGCAAATGAAGTTAAAACTTTAATAATACATATTAGATATAGTTTTGATCATACATTTTTCCTCTTATTATTTTTATTTTGATGAGCGATAGCTAAGCTTCATACTAGTGATTCCCAATTATACACATATACATAAATTATTGTCTAACTTGCATTCACTCAGTTCTTTTGCATTTTGCATTTTTACAACAAAAGGTAACAGTTATACAATTTTCTAGTTTTGAAGAGTAATTGACTTGCTGCTATGTAATTTTTAGTTCTGTTCAAACCGGGCGGCGTGCAATAAAGATTTCAAGTAAATACATATTTCGAGAGTTTTAATTAAAGCAATCCGATCTCCTATTTAGTGCAGTTCTATAATGTGTAGGTTTGCCCTGATTTCAGACAAAAATCTGTTTTGCAGCAAAGAGAATTTGTTTCGAAACATTCACTTTGTTTTAATTGTTTGCGCTCTAATCATACCCAAAGTAATTGTCCGTCATCTAACCGTTGGAAACACTGCAACCAAGCACATCATTCGACTCTACATGTCTTCTCTATCAGTGGTGTGCAAGCAAGGGATACGCCAATTGCAAAAGGACCAGAAAATTCGACACCTGCTTGTACTGAATCCTCTTGTAATCAGGCAACCACATCTAATGCATGCACATACAGAAATTCTTGGAATTCTTCGAGAAAGCGGTTTTGTTAACTTGGACATCTCAATTGGAGCAGGTACACACTGGCTAGCGTACTACTAGAAAGGTGATAACATCGAATACTTTGATAGCTTTGGTAATCTCCAACCACCAAGGGAGCTCATAAACTACTTAGGTAGTAATATTACGTACAACTACAGTTCTTATCAGAACTATGATGCAGTAATTTGCGGTCACTTATGTTTAGAGTTTTTATATAATTGTTATAGCCATTAATTATTATCTATAAATAAATGTATCTATATTGAAATTGTGACAGTTTATTATCAACCATCATGACATTAACACTTACTCTCACTGGAAATTCATCTCTACTCCCTGCGGAGTACTTTCCTCCGCTGGAGCTAGCAACCTATTATGTTTGTGGATTAATTGATTTTCAAACATACAACTCTATACCAAATATTGATGTGAGCAATAATCTGGTTCATGTAGGGAATGAGGTTGTTGAGATACCTGTTGGATCCTATGAGATTGATGATATAGCAAAATATGTACAAGGATACTTGGATAAAAAAGGGAAAAGGAGAAAGGTTGCGATAAATGCTAACAATAATACATTGAAGAGTGAAGTTAAGGCAACTGAAGAAATACATTTTGAAAAACAGAGATCCATAGCTCCTCTGCTTGGATTCAGTAAAAGGAACTTATTTGCTAATATAGTGCATACATCAGATTTGCCAGTTAACATCATTAAAGTAACTACTATACGCATCGAATGTAATATTATATCAGGATCATTCTTCAACAACACACAAGTACACACTCTTCACGAGTTTTCACCGAACGTGGGGCCTGGGTATAAAATAGTGGAGGTACCCAAAAATGTAATCTATTTGCCTGTGAGCACCAAACGTATAAGTTCTCTAACATTGAAGCTCCTTGACCTAGACGGTGACTTAATCAACTTCAGAGGAGAGACTATAACCATCAGGTTAAATTTGAAGCCACAGCATGTTGATATACAATAATGATAAATACGAGTTCGGAGCAAACAAGATCATTAGTCAGCGGACAACCTTGACGCGGTCAAAACCCACATTAACACCTTCAAGTACAGCATATTTACAATCGATAGGCTTAACGCTGAAACAATGAATAAAGGAATACTAGATATTGCACCAGACGCTTGCTTTGACAACAGTGTTACTAAATTTGAACATCACTCCTATTCACCATTTCAAACATCATTTAAAAACAGCGATGAAATCCGTATCTCTGTACAACATCAGGACTTGAATCTTCTACCAAGCAGGAGTTTTCTTTACGTTGAGGGGTCGCTAACAAAGCTGGATGGAACCGTTTCAGCAACTGCAAAATTAGCTAACAACGCTCTACCATTTCTTTTTCAGGAAATATGGTATGAATTGAATGCAGTGGAAATCGATCGTACAACAAATCTTGGGATTGCGACAACATTAAAAAACTGCGTATCGCTAAATGCAAATGTAAGTAGAATACTACTCAACGGCAGTTGGTCACCAGATTCATCCGCTATACCAGCCAGTGGACTGTTTAACTATTGGGTACCTCTGAAATATTTATTGGGATTCGCTGAAGATTACAAGAAAATTCTTATAAATTCCAAACATGAACTCATATTGATCCGGAGCAGGAGAGACGATAATGCCATTATATCACCCACAGAAAATTGAAAATTACCAAACTTCAATGGAGCATTCCGCATGTTTCAGTATACGATGAAGAAAAGCTGCAACTATTTAAAATTATCGGGAGAGGTCGCCCGATACAAATACCTTTCCGTAGCTGGGACATATATGAGTATCCAGTACTACCGGAATCCACGCATCAAACCTGGTCAGTTAAGACTTCCACTCAACTGGAGAAACCTCGATTTATCATCTTAGCATTACAAACGAATCGTAGGAACGATAAAACCAAAGATGCAAGCAAATTTGATCACTGCCAACTTACCGATATTACAGTTCATTTGAACTCAGAATCATATCCCTGTGATGATTTGAATTTGAAATTTAATCTGAATAGATACGCACTGCTGTCTGACATGTATATAAAGTATACACAATCATACTATGGTCATCAGTATCAGCCGTTCCTCACATGGGAGAAGTTCAAAACCGATGCTCCAATCGCTGTCATTGATTGCTCACATCAAAATGAGAGAATAAAAACTGGGCATGTTGACATAAGGCTAGAATTCAAGACATCTGAAAATATACCGACTAATACAACAGCATATTGTCTGCTTCTACACAATCCAATAGTAGAATACAGTCCGCTGACAAGTGAAATTAGAAAGTTAAATTAAGAAGATGGCTGTCATCGTAGACGTCCAAGGATTCAAAACAAACCTCAATGAATTTATCACTAAAGAACTGGCAATTTTAACCAATGAAAACCAGATGTAGCACTTTATATTTCAACCACCGTTCAGATACAAAGATTTGACTTCAGCAAAAAAGAGGCAAGTAAAATGGCTTCAACACAATTTTCATGGATTCCGCTAGGATGATGGCTACATACCGTATCACAAGCTGTACACTATAGTTGAACCACTGCTTCGAAACAAAACCATATATGTAAAGGGAGCTGAGAAAGTTCATTGGATGCAGAAGACAGTTGGAGAGGGCGAAATCATTATCAACGTCGAAGATGAATACAACTATGGAAAACTAATAGAGATTAACACAAATGCACCATCTTGCCAAGCTCATATTGGACAATGTGCTATAAGAAATACTTTTGTAATAAGAAATTTTATTGGAAATAAAAACAAATCTTTATAAAACATAAGACTTTTCAATGCACATACCCCCCATAACCCACACTGACATCTTCTAGAATCTGTTCCTGGTGATGTCATGTTGTGAAATTCGAATGATGCTGATATCTTCAACTGCCCTGCTAAGAAAACTTATTTAGGTGCAGGATTTGAAAACAGCAAAACCATGATGACGTCATGCCGATATCTAGAGCTCTCCCGCTAATAAAAGAAAACAGCAAAACCAAGGCATACTGGTAGTTCCGGCTAAGGCCGCTAGGGAACCTTACTCGAGAAATGGCGTTTGCGCCCGAACAAATGTCGCTAATATCTCGAAAACCAAAGCCCGTAGAGGATTTCTGATGAAAATTTCATTCCCCCTCCCACCCCACACCGCCTAGAATCCATTACCATGAACAAAAAAAACTTGAATTATTAATACGCTAATATCTCGAAAACCAAAGCTCGTAGAGGATTTCTGATGAAAATTTCAATACCCCACTCCCCCCCACCTGCCCACCATCTAGAATCCATTGGCATGAACAAAAATTTCCTACTATTAACTTTAATTATTTCTAATATTAATTCAAAACACGCAACACTTGAAAACAAAACAAGCCTACATTTAAGCGCACCACACATCCAAGAAAACCGTAGCATTTTGCTGCTACGTGTGGGCACGAGTGAAGCAAAAAACTTCACACATCCAAAAAAAACCGTAGCATGCTGCTATGTGGGCAAAGAAAACCGTAGCATGCTGCGACGTGTGGGCAAAAGTGAAGCAACAACCTTCCCAAACCGTAGCATGCGGCAAAGTGGGGGGCAAAAGTGAAGCAAAAAACTTCACACATCCAAGAGAACCGTACCACTCATCCAAGAAAGCCGTATTACCGGAGCATGCTGGTAGTATCGTCTAATGCCGCTAGGGCGCGGTTGCTGCAGAGTACTGAAAGTGATCTCGTATCCCCAAAACTCGAGATGAAAAATGTTGATGTCAACCTAGAGGCTATGAGTCTGAGATGAAAAATAAGCGAACTCCAGAAACAAAATCGAAATCCTATGCTATTTCCCCATGTTGGAGAGTGCCAAAAGTGGTCTCGTATCCCCAAATTGGTCTCGTATCCCCGACATTTAAGACATAAACCCGTACAACCAAGACACAAACCCACATCTAGTATGGACTCAAACCACCTAGCATCTGTGGCAAAATCCTGGAAGCTAAAACGGTGGGCCAGTAGCCCCATAGAACAACTACTGGGATAAAGCTTATCCTTGCTTAAAGTGGTGTATTCCTTTTTATAAGGACTTTGGAAGACTGACAGTTGTTAAAAGACGTCGTTTTAATAAAGCACACGCATCTATACGACAAACAATTTTAACCGTTTTCGTCGTTTGCACTACCTTCAAATGAAAGATGTCAAAAAATATCCCTTCGATCATTCTAGCTGCATGTGTTTTACATAATGTATGCATCCGGCTTCCTGAAGGAATTGGAACTAAAAATTAATGTGTCCAAAATGACACTTAAGATGGAAAACAATTAGTGAGGGAAGATAAGAAAGGGACAAAATGGCAGAAGAATTGCATGCAGAAGTATTTTAATTTAAAATTTAATTCAGTTATGTACATTTTGTAATTAAAAAATAAACAGAAAAATAACAATTGTAAGTATTTCTTAAATATAATGCCTAAAAGATAAAAAACAAAACATTTGTAAAGGTTTTCGAGGAGCTTCTCCATAACCGGGCTATGTATCCTATTGCCCTCCTCCAGTGCATTAGCTAGTCTCTTCATGGTTACATTTTGATCCTCTAATAGCTTTAGGCGTTTTCTTCCTATTCTTGATTGCTGCTTTGGTCTTCCTTGTGTGTTTTAAGGAGAAGCTCTGGGACCGTCTCTCGTCTTCTTTTCCCTGATGATTTGGGCACATGGCTCGCAGACTCATCCAGTTCTCCTGAGTTACGTCTTTCCCAAAGGTGTCCTCAAATTCATTAGAATACTTAAAGAATTTTGGACCAACACCTGTCTTACAGTTCTAGTCCCTTGTCGCTGTATAATGGCGTTTTAAATATTGAACTTTAAATTTACAGCGACTTGCCGATCTCGAAATTCCTTTTGATTCAAAGTGGGCGGCAATTTTTTCCCAAACATCATCATTTTTGCATTTCATCTTTTTCATCCAAGAAATTTGTGTGCCCTTCTATAAGTGTTTTAATTTAGATCACAGTCCATTTTGATTCTAGAATAAATTGTAATTTAATACTTATTTTTATTGTTATTGTAAATGTCTTTTACCTTGTACTCTACCTGGACTAACAGTATTTTCTTCCTCCCTTTCAAGCAAGCCGTAACAAAAACGTAATAAAACTGTGAACATGTTTGCATAGAAGTGTACGTAAAATAAACGTTTTGGTGTTATGAATGCGAAACAGAAACGAATCATCAGGCCAAAGAGAAGTGAAACTGAAAAACGTAGACTCTCAGTGAACTGGTAGTTGACATTATATTTGTATATTCTGTACTCCAAAATGTTTCGTTTTCGAAATGAAAATTACGTTAAGTTTACGCACCGTTTTGAATGTGGAGTGAATGACTTTTGAAGAAAACAACAATTTTTTTTATTTTAATTTATTTGGTAAAAATAACATCAGAAACCCTAATAAGAATATAATAGGAACCCATTGATTTAAGAACGTCAGCTTACGCTACGTTACAACGTTAGATACATCCAGTAAGACAAATATAATTGAAATTATCGATAGAGTACAAAATTGCTTAGTAAACTAACAAAAGTGCAATAATAATAATATAGGTATACCTATTCAAATTTTGTTACACTTCAATATTTTAATAAACAAATATTAATGCGGCATGTTGTTATCAGAAACACAAACAAATTAACATACACAAAACAGCTGCCTTCATAGAGGAGGTACGTTTTCAATACGTTTTTGTTACGCTGTGATTATAGTGTTAGGGCCTCAGGTGTATTAGTAAAACGTGGTTCTTAAGTTTCGCGTTTTCGTTTCACTTTAGGTGTATACTCTCAAATGTCTAGAAGTCCTGTGATTCTGAATCTTTCCTGGAAGCATCTTCTGAAATTTCACTGCTAGTATTTTCAATAGGTCCTGTAAGAGGATTCAAAACCGGAAACTATGAAACAAAATTATACGTATTAATCGGAGAAATCTTATGTTTCTCAAAATCTTTTCACCAGGCTCTTCAGAAGAACATATGTAGCTCTCTTATCTCCATAAAACATGAAATATCTCTGCTCGAAAATAATTTATGTATCATATCAATTTTCAAAGTTCAATATAATTTCAAATTTAGCAATTGAATACAAAAAGATCTATATTGACAGTTCACACATATACATAGATTGGAAAGTATAAAAGCAGCTTTGGCTGTCCAAAATTGCGTAACCGCTTTTTTCTATGGCTAAATTTGACTGTTCTAAAAAGTGTTACTTTGTTAAGGCTAAAACACAATGTGAGCGACACGGCAAAAACGCCGTAAAAAATGCCGTAAAACGTCAATAGCTGTCAATCCACAATTAAATTTATTCTGTTATTAGTGTTGTAAATTAAAAGTAGAAAAAATTTCAACGAATAAATTAAAAAAGATTATTAAAATTGCATGTGTGGCATAATACGGTGATATTTTAACATCTCAATAAACTTTTCTTCCATTTTTTATTCAACCAACTTTGATATTTACCACGGCATTGTTATTTACTGATATTTTAATTTATGAAGTCATAAATATGATTGCAATGAACGTATAACAATAAATATGAACGCAACCCAAAATCATAATTTTTCTAAACGTACCGTAAACGTGGGACAAATTTCAATTTTCATTTAAGTTCGACGACAACGTCGAACGATGTCGTCAGCATTGTATTTTATACTATACACTGCCATGTTATTAGAACTCAAATGACAGCGTTTTTTACGGCGTTTTTGTCGTGTCGCTCATATTGTGTTTTAGCCTTTAGGCTATCGAAGCAGTTTTAGCTGTAATATTGAAGACATCCCAGGATGAGGTTCTTAAAGTTATACTGAGGTAGAGGTTGGAAAAGATAGCACTGTTTTCTAGCTTGAATGTACTGTAAAGTCATTGGGTTTTGTAATGTATCTACCCTTAGGTATAGTATATCCATGGAAAACTAAGGGCTGGGTAGTGTTAGCACAAATTACTGAACTTTTAGTCCCACAAAAAAAAAATAAAAGAAAATGTACGCAACGAATTGTATATTCTTTTGCCTTTCACGCCTTACGATGACTATTCTTGATTCTTATACTTGTATGTGTCGAAATGCCAACTTATATTTAAATAGGTAGTGTACTTACTTAATCTAATTAACGACTAACAATTTTATAAAAGATTATGGTAAAAAGGCTTAATTAGCATCCTTAAATGCTACCATTCGGTTGAATTTCCTAACAGAAATAAATATTGAAAACTTTTAATAATAAATTAACATATTCTTTTCAATTGATGGACAGCTTGGTAGTTGTTCCGAAAATTATTGCGTTCTGGTTTTCAATTATGCAAATGTGTCAATCCACATTCACACCCCTAACAATTTTGTCCAACATTAACCATCGACACTGTATGGGGATTGATTATATACCTTATCGTCTGCATACCCCTCCATTCTACCCAGCCGAAGGATTCTCGTCAATTTTAGTCTTTTTATTTTAATTAAATTGAAACTAATTAATCACTTGAGCATTTTATTAGACGTACCTCATCAAATCTCAGACGAATGGTAGCAGAATAATTGCCCGAGGACTGGGAGGAACGCCCTAACTTGAGGGATTATCCCGGCAATACACAGGAGGCTCTGTTTGTTCAGCTGATTGACGAGAGGTGTTGGCTGCGAGGTGATCGTGAAATGATTTACGAGACTCCGATTAGCCAAAGGCCTCCGGGAATAGAATAATTACCTGTGATGAACCTTTGTGTTTAACATCTTCTTGTTTTTATGTTCAAGTCGAATTCAGTTTGTTTTGGTTGGGGTCTTTATTTCCAGTCTTTCTTAAGTGATTACACACTGAGCGGGAATCTTTTCTGCCCGCATATTACGAAACCGAATAAATTGATTGCTACTCATTACCTGCAGAAGTTTATTAGTTTAATTTGTTAACTTAGGAGCTTCGATTATAGTGAGAAGTTTGCCTGAGTGAAGACTACTGAATTTTACAGAGCCACTTATTACGATTTAACCAGAAAAGAGAAGTAATTTTGTTTTTAACTGAATATCATTAGTGTAGGCATTCATATAATTATACTCCTACAATTTTCCGGACCAATCAGGTTGGAAGGAGATGTAATAGCAAAAATAAATTCAGACGAACGATTACCATCAAAATCTTAAAGTACTTTCACCCTACATGCGAAATTCCATAATGGCTTTTCATCCTTCTACCCGCACACGTTTGTAGGATTTTAATGTTTAGTGCTGAAAACGTATGCTCGGGATTTTGCTGACAGTTTTCAGCCTCTTGCTTAATAAAAGGGAAACTCCTTTCTTACGTAGTAGGGTGGCAGTATTATATCATGACGACCCCAATGACATATCAAATCCACGTTATTACATTTTCGCTCGTCAATCACTGCTAAGTTGATTTTAGGACACCCTTGGGACGGGGATTCGAAATACAAATAATCTAAACGAGTTTGTTTTTGCGGTTTTGCTCTGTGTTTGGTGATTTTTATGGTTGGACAATTCGTTTTGATTACGATACATGAAGCCTTTGAATTTAACTCTTTTAGTGCAGTGAAAGCATATTATATCTTCTTCTGTTCAATAGATAACTTGTTGATGCGTTTGAATAATTTCAATTTAGATAATCGAATGTAGCACCTCCCCGAAAAAGCTTTTGTACACTCTACGATACTTGATTGATCTTACCTTAAAGAAGTAAACCAATCCCACAAAATATCACAGTTATTAGAAAATCAGTGATGCATAAAGTTTGCCTAAACTAAATAGCAATAAAATACATTAAAATAAAAGTTAAAAATTTATCTTCTGATGGGCTTTTCAAACAGCGTCACTTGATTAATTTTATCGGTTTATTTTCAACATTATAATAGCGATGGTAACCGGTCGGTTGGTAGCAGTTATAATTATTTTGAAACAGCAGGTATGTGAAAACTCATTCATTGCGCACATAATGTAAACATTTCTTACAAATTATTATTTGTATTTCAAAATTATGTAACATTCTTGAATATTAGAATCGCATGGAAAAATATTACTTTCAGAGCGTAAACTTCGTTTAGTTCACATAAAAAACTACATTTAACTAAAAGCCGATTAAATTAAACGATTATACATAGTGTCCCGTAAGTGGTGTGATACCTGAAGGCTATGGATAGGTTATGCTTAGACGACCATAAAATTGTATGGGGGGTAGGAGGGATCCTAACGGTTTCCGAGATAACGGGACTTAAAGATATTTGGGTTTGTTTTTATAGATCACCCTGTAACTTTTGAAGGTTAATTAAACCGTATGATGATGATTTAAACTTTGGTAGATAGACAATCATTGAACACTGATAGGACATGGAGCCATGTGAATGTTGCCAAGATTGCATCATATATGGCAAGTTTGGCTTTCTCGTGGCTTCAAAATCATTCACTTTTTTGTAAAGCATTTCATATTATTTTTTTCATCATATCGTTTTTAATTCGAAAACCGCACGGAAAATATGTGTTTTATCAGGAGGGTTCAACAAGGCTTTCAAAGGTTTGGTATACCTATGTGTACTTTTAAAACAAAGTCGAAATTGAAGAACAAATTTAAAAGCAGTTTTTAAATTTCAAATCGCTTCTTTTTTCTCGTTTCTTTAACGTTTGCTGGTAAAACCATATATATCTTAAGGATATTTTGTAGCAATAGCAAAAATTTCTTCCATATCTGGATTACGAACCAACCTCAGCCTTGTCAAGCGCGTAAATTCAAATTGAGAACAAAAAATTTATTTAACAGTTTAGAATCAAAAATAATTTATATTTATCAAAGGCAAATGTTTTTAATATTATTTTTTTCGCCCGCAATAATTGTTTTTTTCAACGGGCGTCACCCCTCCGCTTCAACGTCTGCCTCACTTGCCTTACTCTTGTTACAGCTGTGTAAGTAAAATTGTTGGTCTATCGGATACTATTTCCACAGAGATACCCTGTTTTAGTTATAATTTTAAGTGTGAAAGGACCAACCGGTCTTACACATATTCTGTGCATACAAATTTCCTATATAAATTTCTTCTTTCTTTCTTCTCATTTAGCATGGAATTCAATATTCAAAGAATATTCAGTAGAAAACCAACCTAATAATTTGGGTTGTTTGCCTTTTATAAATATGTCATTTATGAAGACCCTTTGGGGCTGGTTTGTTATTATAAGCTCGATCCGATTTGAAGACCCAGCCCGGTCCTGATTATGATTGAAAATTAATCGGGCTTCCGCAAAAAGAATTCTTCGGCCGGTGCTAAATATGTGGAACCCATAACTAGGTATGTCATAAGAAGAAAATAATATGTGTCATTTTAGATCTTGAAGGAGCGTTCGAAATTGTGGTTAGGAGCAAACTAATGCAAAATTTGGGGAAATGTGGTATTAGAGAAAGTGTACTTAACTAATCTAAAACAAGGAACTACGATTAATGGGCACTGGTTCGAGGTCATTGCAGGTGAATCTAGGAGTCCCTCAAGATTCTGTGCTGGGTACACTACTATTTACTTTACATATACAGAATTTGCAAGTAGTAGTACCAAAATTGCTCCCTGGCACTGTTAGGACTGTTCAAAGAAGGGGACCGTGCTATGCAGGATGACCTTGAAGTTTTCCATTATTTACTGCTGATTTATTACATGTAGTGTAATGTTTTGAATTGACCCCGAAAGTTATTTATTGATTTGTATTTGTATTTTATTCTCCTGAATTACATTCTTATTGTTTGCTGTTCATATTTCTAAGAAAAAGTAAAGTCAAGTTGAAAAATGGGACAAATCGGGTAACTCCTTCGTAGGGTTTTCGTTTTTCACTATATATTTTTACACTAACTGAGAACGCGTCAACGTAGAGAGCTGAAATTTTGTATATAGGGGTTTTTATGAAAATCATAAATACAATTTCAAAAATAGGTTAAATCGGGCAACCCTTTCTTCGTGTTGCCATAAAAAAATTTAGGATTTTTACGTATACTGTGAAAGTCCTATACAATTTTAATGTACCGGAAAGTTCTTCAGAATGTAAAATCCTATAAAATTGGTTATACTCATTTTTTCTGTCCGACGAACCGTCATAGAAATATATGCCAAAAACCACTTCAAAAATCAAACTTGCACAGAAATAACATACGGGTATTCATCTAGGGGTATAAGAATTGCTCTTAGACCAATTCTAGCTTTTTTACTTGTCTCTTCTAATTTTATTTTTATAAAGCAATTGTTGTTGCTTAAATGCTGGACTTCAATTCTCTTCGGTAGCAGAAGGCTCATCGCGATTACTAGGTGTACTTTCATCCTTACCTGAAATAACATTTTTCATTTTAGCTTTATGCCGTTCTTGATTTTCATTTCTAGTGATTTTGAACCTACATTTTTTTCTTCTTTCTAACATGTGTTTCGTACTATTTATGACCCGTATCCCTTCTAATATATAATCATCGTCTAGTAATTCCGTATCAATCATTCTGAATTTTGAGTGGTTGTTTCCCCCTTGAATTTCTTTGATATAATTAATGCTGGCTACCAATGTACAATTAACTCTTTTTAAATTTAATCTATCGACTACCTTTTCCTTTTTCTCCAACATATTTTTGTGAATTTTATCGTATTCATCGTATGTTGCCTTTCTCTGCATGAAATCTATGGGTTTTCGCTTAGTGGTAGAATGTATGGTATTATTATAATAACTGTTAATCAATAGCAGTAATTACCTTCTTCATGCTTCCGTATGTGTTTATGTATTTCATTATGGCACTTTTGAACTTAACCTCACTTTTGTTATTCATTTTTATAAAGATTGCTACTTTACTGAACTTATCTATTATGGTGGCAAATAATGATTTCTAATACAATAAAATATATCGAGATGAATAATTTCGTTGGCTTTCCTAGGGCCTGTTGACACCTTAGCAGTCGGTTTTAAAGGTCTCTTTCTTTCATACAGTCTCGCACTTCTTACTTATAAATTTTGTAATTTTAGTTTTTCATCTGTGTAATAATATACTATTATATTTTAATTTCTTCATATACTTACTACATTTATACCTCTATGATAGTTTCATAGGTGTTTATTCTCTATAATAGAATTTAGTTCCTTTTCATCTATTATATTCTTTAAAAGTTTCTAATACCTAATTATCTTGTAATTTGCGTAATGTTTTGCGTTTATTTGATTTGTACAAAAATGGTTCTTAATTATTTGGATTAAAGGTTCCTCGTCGGCGTGGCGGTGGTTTGGAGTCGGTTTGCGTCGTTTATCGAATACGTTCGTCCTTTATTTACAAGGATCACGATTGTTGAAGTTTAAATACAATTTGCTTCTTATATAAATTGATAGGGGTAACAGTTTCTAAGATTTCATTTCTAGCATCCATATTTTCTTATCGTCACTTCAATTCTACTCAGAACATCTGCGACTTTGTTTTCTTGACCCTTTTTATAAATTGATTCATAATAATTCTTCTCGCTGAATTTTCAGCGAATAAGTTTTTTATTGGGCTCCTTGACACGTTCCCGCCGGCATGTACCACTGGTGGTACATGGTGGACTGTTCTATTGGGCGGAATGTACCACTGGTGGATACGGAGGACTGTCCTATCGGACTGGTGGTGCAAAGGAAGAATTCAATTTCATGTCTTTTTTCTTAATGGACTTGGATGAAGCTTTCACAGTTCTTATGGTGTACCAAAATAGCGCACACATATTTTTTTGTTTCCCCTACAACGTCTCTCTTCCATCGCGAGGGTGGTTAGAAATTTCATGATTTTACGTTGAAACGTTAGTTTAAAAAAATCATATCTCGAGATGGAAGCAATCGATTTTTCTGATCCAAATGTCAAATGAAAATGAATGCTCTATATTTTCCATAAAAAACATAGCAGCTCAGAACAAAAAAGAATTTGTTAATAATAGTATTTCGTGAATTTACGGTATACGGTGACTTTGAAAATTCATAAAAAAATTATTTTGCGTGGGAGAGCGGAAGAGCAATGCCGTTTTTTTAGTTGTATTTCTTGTATTCATGAGAAAAAGATAGGTGAAAAAAAATTGGTTCGATGTTACGGGGGGTTGGGGGTTGTACCATCCCGCATAGGGGTTGTCCGAAATGGAGCGTATTGGGTCTCAAACTAAAGAGGGAAGATAGTGTGATCGAGTGGCGGAGCTCGTTTTTGAGCCTGTAAACTTCATGCGGACTTTTTACCGTTAAAAAGGCTTGTTTTGCATTTGGGTAATATACACCCTCTTCCTTCATTTTGCATATATTTTACCCGTTCTGTCTTTCGTATGCATTAGCGGTCTGTTGTGAACGCTTTTTGTTTGGGTGGCAAATTTCGCCGACGTAACGGCTTTGCGCAAACACGATATTAAAATAAAACCATTTTTTCACTCAAATAATGGCCATTTTCCAGCTTAAAAAGGACTGGTTTCCTTTCTTTTCGAGTTATCGAATTTAAAAACTAATTCGATACGTTATTAGGGGCATAATGCAGATTGGATTTCATTCTACAAACATGTTTTAATGTGCATTTATTATAGAGTCTCTTCTGTGCTGGAAGACGACTAAATTGAGCTTTCTTCGGGTAATCTCAAATTATCTTGATAAACCAAAATCGATATTTCTATGTAAATGTTAGATGGATATTAATAATTCTTTTTTCACAAATAGCTAATATACCTCACAATACCAGGGCCGTAAATTCAAGGGGGGCCCCAGCGGGATGGGGGTGGAGATAAAAAGCGAAAATGTGTCGGATATTTCAAAAAATAATTTTTTTCAAATCAATATTTAGTTCGGAAATTACTTAGGAGGGTTATTTAGAGCTAAAACATTGATACCAAATACTACTGCACGGATTCTATTAAAAAAAAGTAACAAATAAATTTTTGCTGCATTGAGATAAATAGAGCTAGACACAGCGTTAATCTCTGCATTGTCTCCTAAAAATTTTGTTTGCAGTCAAACTAACTAGTTCAGTTCAATTTGGTATCCTGACGCGAATTTACAAAATCAAGCTAGTTCTACCGTACCTCTGAAGGTACCTACCAGAGAAGACTTTCACGATCTCAGGGAATAGGACAACCTGAGAGGTACTTCCCCGACATTATCGTGGGGAAATAGGTACTCAAGTATCAACAGCTTCAACAATAGTTTGAACAATAGAAAAAGTAATAGCTTCAACAACAGAATCAACAGCTTCCACTTCAATCGGCTCAAATATTTTAGCAAAAGCAATATCAGCAGCAGTACTGTAGGAATTGTATCCTACATACAATTAATGACCAGAACAATCGCCAGAAATAAGGGGCCAGAAGCCGCCAGTCTGACAAGAGGAGTTGAATCTTTGCTGTCATTACGCAGTTATGTAAAGCTGTACATAGTCAGGAATATTGTGTTTTTTTTCTCTTTCGTTGATGCTCACGTCCAGTTTCCTTTGTTATGTTATTCATTTATATAACATATATATATTAGTCTCTTTATATATACATTTTTAATTTTTTTTTATATACATGTATTTACACATATTTACAACTGGTATATGGTTTTCTTATCGCATGTCGTTAGTGCTACTTGAATAGTGTAAGCCCCCGCAACTCTCAAAGTAGCTGGTTGACATAACTGTTGTCTCACTATGTTCAACAAATACCTAAATTTGAAGGAAACATTAACTTTCAGGTTGTCCGGTAGTAAAAAAAGGGACGTCGAGGCAGGTAATAACCGGGATGTCCTTAGACGATTCCCATCCCTCTCAACTACTCAGGGATATGAGTAATCCTATCAGACAAAAAATAAGCAAAGAAATTTTGAAGTCGAGCAACGTTACCGGTTAAAATGTAAGCTTTTTTAGCATTCAACCAGGACCATTAGAAGTGCTCGCTGCCTCTGCAGATTCAATCGGAGAGGTTGACCCTAGTTCCGAAGTCAGCTTTGTCGCAGCCAACATTCCTCCAGAAGGGCTGGCCCAGTAAACTAACCGTCAAACTCTACAAAGGCTGGTCGAAAAAGGTTTGAATCGTCATAGGTCCGCTTCTCGAAAAAGCTCACTGAGAATCAGAATCAGGTATAGGTCGACTTCGCCCAGTTCCGATTATGGTCGCGCCATAGATGTATGCTGGTATAAATTCCAATCTAATACGAAAAAATGTATTCGTTCATGTAAATATAGAAATTGTTATATCTGAACTAAACAAATAAATTGTTCCGACCATGCATTACACTACCTCCTCCTTTGAGAGCTGGATGAAGCGGGGCGGGGCGAATAGTCGTCTCTATATCATCAACCAACAGTTGTTACAGCGTCCTCAATTGACAGACGCATTAAGTCATCTCGTTGTCTTTAAGTAGCAAATTGTTCTTCAATTAGCACATTCGGTCATATTCTTTTATCCCTAAATCAAGGTCATCGCCGTATTTTTTTAGCTATTCATAATGGCGACATTCTGAGAGCGAAACTGGACGCAGACTTCCTGGCTTGTTAATTGATCCGCTTAAAAAAACCCCAAAATTCAAAATATCTTGTGAAATTTCAGAGATATTACACTGGAGACAAGTTTCAACAGCTCGGTTAAACACACGGTCGCTCACCATATTGTTACTAAGGGAAGAGTCTTCGAGTCACGGCAGACGTACGACGTGTTCCTCCCGATAAATCAGCTGTCGTGAAGAATGAGTTGGCCTAGGGCTGCCATCCGTCCGCGTTTCCCCGGATTTGTCCTAGTTTGGATGGCGTCCGGGGAGAGTCCGGGCGGGGTTTTCTATATTGTCCGGGTTTTAAAATTTTGGAAACCAATTAAATAAAAATTTAATTTTTTGTGTGTACGGTGTAGTTGATAATGCCGACAGTCAGACCGAATCGACTCTCACCCGTTCTCTCTTCTGGTCCCATCTAGTCTTAGCTCAGTAACGAAGCTAGCAGTACGACAATTGCTTGTGTAACTTACCTTGTGTACCTGTATTTGTTTTATGTACATTGTTAGAAAGAAAGTGAAAAAGCTCTAAAAAAATTTATGCAAAAATTTTACGGGATAAAGGACAACACAACAAAGTGTGATGTTTCTTTTTTTTTTTAATAACCAGCCCTCTATTGACGAAAAAATGTCTCTTCTTTAAAGCCATTACTATCCCAACTTGAGACTTCTGTCTGTTCGTCTGTCTGGCCATCCGCGAGTCCGTCCGCACGATAGCTTGGGAACGCGTATATTTAAAGAGCTGAACATTTGCACACACACAAAAAAGTAAATTTAAGTTCGAAAATGGAACAAATCGGGTAACACTTTCCTATGGTTGCCATACAGAAATTTCGTTTTTTACTGTATATTTGCACACTGCCCGTCAACGTAGAGAACTGAAATTTTGTACACAGTGCTTTCATGAAAATAGTAAATATACTTTCAAAAATGGACTAAATTGGGCAACGGATTCTAGGTGTTGCCATATAAAAATTTAAGATTTGCACGTATACTGTGAAAACGATCGTTCCTAGACGTTTTAATTGCACTGAAAAGTTCTTCAGAATATGAAATCCTATGAAATTGGTCATCATCATTTATACTTTCCAACGAACCGTTCTAGAAATATGCGAAAAGTCACTTCAAAAATTAAACTTGTGCAGATAGGTGACCATCCGAAATTACGTACGGGTATTCATCTACAGAATCATAAGAATTGGTCTTATACCAATTCTAGCTTTTTTACTTGTTTTTCTTATAAAAGGCATTCTTTATATAACTTTCTCTGAAATAATTTAAAGACCGTGCCTCTGTGATAGGTATTTGGATTCAAAGTTCTCATTTCTTTAATATAACTTTCAGGTATGTGTAGTAACTACACTTACCAAAAATTGGAACATTTTAAGGGTTTCAAAGTTATAGTTTAAATTTAGTATAATGCAGGCAGTATTCATCGCAGGACAAAAATACTTAACTTTCAGCAAAAGAAGAACGTTGGGACAGTGCAAAATTTTTCAATTTTCGATGGATTTACCCTATGATAAATAAAATTAAAAATTAACAAAAAACCTTGCCAAACTCACTCCACAGTTAACTTAACAGCAGAACACACAATAGTCTCCGGAAATCCAGAGACGAAAAATGAGCAATCTTCGAAGACTAGAGACCGAGCATGGAAACCCGATTGATTTGAAACACACGATGGGAGATCGGAGCTGGAGAACAAAAAAATTTCTAGTAATTTGGTATCTTTTGCATATCCGAAGTGTATGCATGGGTCTCTGGGTGTCCAGAGATTGAGAAAGTGGTGAAGTGGTGAAGTTCAAGTCTCTCGCCATGTGGCCTCACCTTCCCGAGAAATGAAGCTATTTTGAAAGCTATATGGTACAATAAATGTAAATGTAAAATTGTATTTCTAATATTTAGAAGATTTATTTATGTTCCTAAATGTAAGAAAGATTTAATTCAGTTCATTCACATCGTTTTATATTATTGTTTTTTTGTAAACTGACAAATTTTATAATAAATAAATAAAAAAAGACACTATGCATAACAATTTCAACCTATTTCATTAGTAGGTAAGTAAAACAGAAATTTATTTGGCAACAATGTCCGGGTTTCAAGCTAAAATGTCCGGGGCTTTCGAACTTGTTGTACTAGTTTAATGATTTTACAGATGGCAGCCTTGGCCTTCCTTTTAAGAGAAGGTATTTGTCGGCCGTCGAAAAGCTGTTGGTCCTCCCTCTTCACTTAGTCAAGCAGAAAAACGGTGAATGGAGACCGTGCGGCGATTACAGACTTCTTAATTCCCATAAAATTCTGGATCAATTCCCAACGCATTTGATTCATGATTTCTCATACAACTTAGAAGACTGCAGATTTTTTTAACGTTTGACATAACTAAAGCTTACCATCAAATTCTAATTGAACCCTAAGAAAATCCAAAGACGGCAAGATGCACACCTTTCAGACTATTTGAATTCACTCGGATGACTTTCGGTCTCTGCAATGCTGCATAGACTTTACAAAGATTCATACATTAAATTTTGCAACAATTTTCATTTCGTTTCCACTACTTGGACGACATGTTAAGTGCATCAAAATCCAAAGTGAGCACCTCAAGCATTTGGAACTAGTTTTTCCACGACGTAAAGAATACGGGTTCATTATTAACGTTAGTTAATTTAAATTTCTACCACCAGAAGTGAGCTCTTTAAGCCATTTAATTTCATCAAAAGATATTAAACCACTTCCGGACAGGGTTCAAGCAATCGCTAATTGCAAGCTTCCAGGGATAGTGAAAGATCTTCGTTGCTTCTTAGGCATGATAAATCATTTTTTTCTGCATGCCACATAAAATCAGGCAGTGTTAAACGATTACCTTAAAGGGTCCAAGAAAGATGGCAGCCGGAACATATGTTTTACAAATGAGGCTATTAAGTCTTTTGAGCTCGTTAAGAAGCAGCTGTCTGAGGTTACTCTCCTAACTTTTTCCATTTTTCCCGCCGAATGGGCTGGACGCTTCCGATACCGGAAGCGGCCCTGTTGTTCAGCAGAAAATTGGCGACACCTGGCAGCCGTTAGGTTTCTTCTGAGCTAATTTGAATAACGCGCAGCATAAATATAGTACATACGATCGTGAACTCCTACCTGCCTGTAAAGATGATAAATATTTCAGGTTTCTGTTGGATGGTCGCTTCTGAACCCTCTTTACAGATCACAAGGCTCTTACTTTTGTCTTCTAACAGAGATAGCGTTGTAGCAGATATGCCTCTGGACTGGAAGAGAAGATCCATTATCCTAGCTTAATAGACTTCGCGGCTATTGCCGATTCTCAGGCAGAATATTCCAAGCTTCAAGCTTTGCTTCCAAATTCGCAGTTCAAATTCGACCAATTTCCTATTTTTGGCACTGATAGACAAATTATTGCGAAGTCTCTTCCGCCAGGAGCAGACCTTTCATTCCTAAGAAACTTAGACTTGAGATTTTTAGGTGAGTGGACAATTTAGCCCCCTGATTTTATCCGTAATGGCATTATTCAAGTTTTATGAACTTTGTACTTATAGAAAAGATGTTGAACTTACGTGTGCAAACGGCTTTAATAAATTGAATTGATAATTAATTTGAAATTGAAGATTTTTCTATTTTTTGTAGATTGTAGATATTTTGGTTACAATTCATAATAATAATAATTCTGACGGCTTTTTGATGTAATTTGTAAGAATGAATTTTGCAATTTAATTTTCGTTTGTCATATGTAGAAATAAATTTAAATGACTAAAATTAGTAAAACAATTTATTTTATCTTGCTGAAGTGGTCGAACATTTTTTTTTAATTACTTTTAGTTTGCGCCAGTCCTTTCTACAGGTAAAATTGAACAATTGCCAACAAATTTTATCTTCATCCATCACCGAATTATTATGAATGGTATGAGGTTAAAATTGATGAGCTTTTAGTTATTTAACAGTGATCCCACCCTAACCCTTACAGTATAAGAAAAAAAGAGGAAAATATCGAAAGTGCAATTTCTTCGTAACCAATTTACAAAGCAACGATCTATTGCTTTTGACGTTGCTACAATAATAATTCTCTGATGCCCCGCGAAACGTCCCGTCCTTTTAATTTTGGAACTTCAATGAAAGCGAACACTTTTGTCGGCCTCATCGGTACTGGCTGGGTGGCTTGAATAGAAACTTTTTTGGTGAAATTATGACAATAGTCGCAATGAAAATCGATTGAAAACTCATATTTCATTCGTGGACCACGAGGCAGATACAAATGGTTTGGAATCAATAAAATTAAAAACACGGACGATGATGATGATGATGATGGGCCCTGTCTATCAATCGCCGTAAAACTTAGTGGAATATCATTTATCAAATAGCTCTGTGAGTCCCATCGTTTTTTCCAATTACCATGAACCGGTGTCTACACCTTTTAACCTCAGATTAAGCTGCATGATACGGTTTGTAGAAATTTGTAATGTATAAAATTGCTCAGCATCTCATTGAAATTTATGCTCCGATTAGTTTAGAGGACATTATTGTAAAATTACCTTTCACTTTAGAAAAATGAAGTTTAGGAATGTTACCTTAAAAGTGTAACTTTGCGAAGGTATTCCACATTGTTATACGTGGTGGCCTGCAAGGGAGTTATTTTCATTTACTTGCGATACTGTATATCACTTTAAGGTGCTTTATAGCTCAAAGCGTAACCTGGAAGGTGGAACATTTCAACAACCTGTAAAAACACTTTAAAATCACAACTTGGAGTGCATTTTAAATAAAGATGATATTGTTTTTGGATAATTGTAAAGGATTTTTTAAATGCAGAAGAAAATAAAATCAAAGAAAGGTGAAACTAATTTTTTGGGTTGCTCCTCGAAAACTAAATCTTACACTCACAGCCCCTACGCATAGCAAAAAAAAATTGCTTCCTAAATGCATTGTTGAATTGCCGTTTGACTGAAGTATCAGTACTTATCACTAGAAGCACATAATAAAACATAAAAACCATAACCCTTGGAACAGGTAAACATCATGCAGAAGTAAGTTATAAGTCAATGCCACTAAGTGATCGCAATGAACGTAGGCATCGTGGCCGTCGCAGAAGTTTCGAATTTCAACTTTACCGTAATTACCCTATGTTGAAATTTGACAGGTGATTACTATTTTGTTTGAGTTTCAAAGAAAATTTAATTATGGTGGTGAAAAAATTAAAAAATTATTATTTTGTAAACAAAACTATTTGGAATTTCATGTTGATGCAGTCAGCAATTGCCATTGTGTTCACCATGTTGGTGGCTACAATTTTGACAGTACATCACAGCATTTGTGCGGGATGGCTGCGATGCATTCTGTTCCAGGCATAACAAACTACAAAAAGTAAGTGAAAAAAACCAACAGCCGGATGGGAGCCTGAACTAATCTCATAACATAGAAAGGGAAAAAAGAATTAAAATGAAAACCACTTACTGCGTTTAATTACCATATTTTCTTATTGATATCTACCTTAAGAGCTTAGTAATTTATAAAAAAATTGCACAAAAAGGTACATTTGCAGCTGCAAACTCGATTTTCGGAATGAGTTTCTATAAGACCCAAAGAATCGCTTTGGAACGTTAAATGCTGGGAGGTACTTTACTTCGCCTTTCGTAGCTAAGGTACCAGATATAAGAATAGTACCTATCTTCATTAACAATTGTATAGGACCATTCCACAGAATATCGACAAATGTTTTGAATGGACTATCTCCGATTTTGATGAAATTTAACAGGTTGGTTGGCTTTATTATTAGTGATAGCTAGCTTGCTGAAATATTTTCTATTTTTGTCCATTTTTGACGGAGATACGGTATTTTGAATTTTGTAAAAAGCGGCAAAATTTGCTTGGTAGCTGTAACTACAAAAATTAATATCTCAGGACGATGTGTACGTCCAAGCCCATGAAACCAATACTATTTATTTAGGGAAGCTTTAGAGTTCCTGCAGGTCTTTTTTCTGAAAATATGTTTTCAAGAAAATCGATAAGTCCGTTATGCTTGAATATCTAGAAAAGCGCATTCCCGATTTTTTAATTTTAATCCTTAATGGGTGCAGTTTGTTCGGCAAATAAGAAAGATGGAGTATGTCAATGGATTCCTGGGAGTGTCCTGTCACTCCTTCCCACTCAAATTTGTTTGAAATTTTTTCATTTTTCGAAGGAAGTGTGGCCATTTAAATGCTTATGAGTCCTTTCATGGCTATCGTCGCCTCAAACTTGCACATTGGTTTCAAAGAAAACCTTTTATTCTTTATTACGATATATTACGTGTTACGATTTATGGCCAAAAGCACCAATTACTAAAAAAAAAGTCATGTCAATTTGCAGTATTATCCTTGACGAGCTTGTTCGTTTTGGTGCAGCCTAGGAGGAATCTTCTTACATTATCGGGATTGCACCAAAACACCTTGTCTCAATTATTTCGGTTTGGGCTGACCTCCAACACAGTCGCCTTTGGTTAGATGACCCTTCCGGTAGAACTACAAAGGAACTGTGGGGTAAACCCAACCCAAACCAATCGAATAAGGTCTTGGGACTTAGTAAGCCAACTCTGAGAATTCTAGTGTCTATTCTCACTGGACACTCTTTTCTCAGAGGTCACCTTTACAGCAAAAGACTTGTGAATGATCTTACATGCCAGGTTGAGGAGAGGAATCAGAAAAAGTGACTCACTTTCTTTATCACTGACCGGCTCTCTCAGGAAAGTGATAAAGATTCCTCGGCTCACACCTCCTAGACGAGCTGCACAAAGCCCACAAGGAAGTATGCGGGCCAATCTTGAGCTTTGTACGTGCATCCGGTTGGGAGCTATAAGCGATTGCTCATGTGTCCGGAGGGTGAACAATGGGCCCTGCTTGGCCTACGTTCAAGGGGCCCTTTGGAGCCCCAACCTCTTTTAAATCGATCAATCAATTAAGGCCCAAAACTTCTAACGTGTCCTCAGCAACAGGATAGTGATATGTTAATTTTTCAATTAAGAAATTTTTCTTCGTCGCATGCTTGTAACACACGGGGGACATAGTTTCGGATTATATGTTATAGCGTGTCAAATTAAGCACAGATAAAAATTATGCACAGAAAAGTAAGACTAGCTGTGTTCTTTTGGTTTGCAGTACACTGCCGGAGTATGCATACAGTAGAACATATCATTTTTTCTACTCCGTTTAAGGTACAAAAACTCCAGAGAATTGTACTTGGCCATATGTTCTACATAATTGCTTCATATAATGACGCCTTAGTTAATCTATTGGTGGCCAATGATGGAAGCTCTGTCTATATTTAACAAGTAAATTTTTGATATTAAGTCTGAAATTGTAATTGAATTGCCGCCCTTAAAATGTGTAATCTCAGCGCCATCATGTTGTTATCTAGATCAAATATGCTTAAAAAAATCTTAATTTTTGTATGGAATCTCTACGAAGAAGGATATATATTTTAGCAATCATTCCAAAAAACGATAAATTTGGACTGATTTTGGACCGGACCATTCGTGATTTGGATCAAACTTTTAGTGTTTTATATTTTTTGTTTACCAATAGTCCCCCCCCCCCCCCAGTCCACCAAACGAACCAGCATTTCCTCAATTTTCGACACATAAATTAGGCTAAGACCTTAAAAAAATAAAAATATAGGATAAAAGTGCTAGTGGTACTCAGTAGGCAAAAATATTACGTTCCTTCAAGAGTAGTGCTCCAATACTCTGCTTTCAATATACGGTGACTTTAAAAATTTCCTATCTCCAGAACAAGGTCGAGCACTACAGATTTTTTTGTCACATAGATAGGCATTAGAATAATAAAATACCAAGAAGCGACAAGAAAAGTGAATATCTGTAACCATTTCCCTACAGAGCCGGTGTCACTTCACCTCCAGTTTAAAAATATAAAAGCTGTTTCTTATCAAAGTCGTGGGAAATGTGGAAATACGTGCACATATTTTACGTATAAGTTTTCCCACATTTTCAAGTACATCACCACGACAGAATGAAAGAGCTTTGTCTCAGGTAATGTGACACTAGCTCTGTGGGGAAATGCTTGCAAATTAATTACTTTTCTTAAGCTTAGATCTTAAAGAAAACATTAAGGTAAAAGAGCTAGAGGTCTTCAATAGTAAATAATACTAATTTCAAAAGTATACTATTATAAATAAAATAAAAGTTTCAATCGATGTTGTTATAAAAAATATAAAGCATTCATCTTCATTTAACATTTGGATCAGAAAAATCGGTTTCGCCTTTCTTGAGATCTGATTTGAAAATATCGGGGTGGGACATGGTAGAAGGAAACATGGGTGAGCTATTTTCGTATTCCATACAAACTCAAAACTTTCATCCAAACCAGAGATGGTCCGGTTCATGGCCCCTTTTTTAAATAATTGAATAAAACAAAAATGTTACCATTATTTTTCATTTATTTAACGTACATTGCCCTTAGCAAATAAATAAGCAGACTTCGAAATATCGATAGATTGCCGTGCGACAAACTTGATTCTCGGCAGAGGAAAGGATTACCTCAGTATAGTCTACACTGCATTATTTTTAACTCTATGTACAGGACAGAGAGTAAATTGAGCCTGATCTCCTCTGTGGTGGATCTTACATATTTCCTCACTTGTTTTAGCGCTGGAAACAACCGTTCTTCCGAGTAGTTTGACCCTGGTGTACACAAAAACATCCTGAGCGCTATTTCCACATTTGGAAAAATTTCCAAAAAACCTTTTTTAGGATGTATTTGCGTAACTCCAGGGCCGAATTTGCAAAAATCATATCTCGAGAACATAACAACCGATGGTTCTTTTTCTAATTCAAATGTCAAATGAAGTTCATTCTATAAAAAAAGAATAGCAGCACCGAATGAAAACAATTTCTTGTTAATTGCAGTAGTAATATTAGTAATATAAAAAACTCCCTAAAATCAATGTATGTAAAGAAATATCTTTATTTAAATTGACTTACTAAATTCTGAACGGCAAATAAAAAAATCTTCAATGAATAAAATTATCGGGCAAATCTGGTAAATCGAATGTTGTGTAAACGTGAAAGTAAACTCTCCGAAATAAAGTTGGTTGTGTAAACGTGAAAATAAACTCTCCGAATTAATGTTGGTGGTTTAATCCGCTTTTTATTAACGATGTGCGAATCAAGCGTTGACTTTCCGACTCCTCAATCGACAATATCCCCTAAGCTGTTTTCGAAATAATTGACGCCGGAATTCGCTACCCACCCTCAGTTTCCTCCGCGTGCCTTTATTCGAACTCACGTATGCGAATCCAATTTTATCCTGAGCTTTTACCACCAAGAACAGGGTGGCAGGGGTGAAGGGATACAGAAATCACTCCCATTTATCATACGTCGTCGTGAACACCCACAAATCCCAATCCAAACACAAGGCGGCGATCATTTACATTTAATTAAACTTCATTCTCAACTGCTCTGCAAACTCACCCCAATAATCACGAGTTTGTTTTGCTTTTCACTTTTTTTCCGTCCATCCCCTTTGGACGGTATATTGTACCCACCAAGGAGAAATCGGGAATCCGGTAATAGAGCGCAAAATGTTGGTCATGATTTTCTTCGTAAAGCTGTGATTCCAAGCGATTATTTAAGATGTTCATTAAGCACTTAATATATGCATTATGCATAACTGGGACGAAGAGATGGCATGGGAAGTACAGCAATGGAAGTTCTGAATTTTTTTTTCAGGAACAATTTTCATTACGATTATTGGATTGGGATTATCGTCGCCTTCGTTTGACACGCGAGAAGGGTAAGTTGACTGAATTCAATCGCTGCAGTTATAGAGAGTGTCTTGAATCAATTATCAAATATTTACATATAGCCCAGTCAATAGGGACTAAATAAGGTCTTTGCCTTACAAATGGTGTGGTAGTTGTTATTTTTATATGTTACTTAGTTCCAAGCCCCGATGAAAATCCAAGTTTTCTTCCTTGGAGGCGGTCTGCGCGATCCGCCATTTTGAATTAAAGGTGCAAAAAACTGCTCTTTTTTCAAAATAATTCCTCAACGGTTGATCCTACGGGAAAAATGGCTGATACAAATTTGGAGAAGACTAAATTCACTACATTTTTTATATGAACACTTTCTTTGTAAGCCTGATGTGTAGCGAGTTACAGTGGCGAAAACGTGAACATTCTTCCAAAAAAATGTATACGTATAGTACCCCTTTTATACAGGGTATTTCGTGAGGGGTGGTCCATAGGACAGAAGGTAATAGTAGTTACCTAGCCAAACAAAAAACTGTGGGATTTACCACAAACGTATTTGGGACTATTTGTATTGTTAAATTTTAATTACGAACCGAAGGAATTGATTTTCACAAGGCTGTTTTTGCACGAAAGTTTTGATTACCAAGTTGCCAGTTCTGGAAATATCGTTGAACTTCAAGCAATTTCTCGTTCCCAATCGTTAGAGTTCAGTGCAAAAGTACGCTTTCACGGAAAGAGACAGGAATATGAAAGTGGTGCCATTTGCATTTTTGGTTGAACCAGCAGCCCATTTATATCTATGTCAGGAGTTTATACGCACACTATAAAAAATTCCGAATGCAGGCGGCTGAAAAAAAAAGTTTATGAGGCAAAATTGTACACCAGCAGCAGCATAGTGAGCGCTAGTAATATAAAACAACCTTATGAGGCTCCTAGTTCCTCGGTTTCCATTTTCGGTCGACCAAGAGCTTGCCTTTAAATTTCCTTTTTGGTAAATCTATATTAAGAAAATATATTAAAAATGAAGTACTTTTATCGAAATTACAAACATTTACCAATATTCTATTTCCCAGTTTCAGCGACGTTCTTAGGGGTGGTGCAAAGGAGCAGCTACCCCCCGGCGCCGTGCAGTGAAGGCGGTCCGCGGACTCGATAATTGTTTTTTGTTAAATATAAAAATTTTTGAATCCACTAATTTGAATTGAAAAATGATTTGTCGAAAATAATTCATCGAATGACAATTCGTCGAAAAATCTATTCGACACAACCCAACAAAACCCATCCTAACATATTTATGCCGTCTACACGACGGTCGTACTGTATGAGATTTATTACACGATTATACGTATGTTTTAATGTATATATACAACAACTATTGATATATTTGGTAGTATCGATAGTTTTTTGCTGAATTTATCAACACTACTATGTACAGGTTGCGCTGGTAATAAGGCCTCTCTCAATTAGAGATGAGTAACTCAGATCTAAGTCGACTCAAAGGTCCGCGTCTCTAAAGTGAGGCAAGTGATCCGGCTCCTATTTTTGGCACCAGACGGTTCTAATTGAATTTCGCCTCAAGATTTCATGCGAATCCCATCACTGACTCTGACTGTCAAAGCTGTCAGTGGTACGTGTTGGGAAAGTAGGGTTGATGACATCAAACCTGTACGCTACTAGCTTGGAGAGATCTATCAAGTACCTGCGGAAAATGCACTCGATGAAAAAAGAGATAATCTATCGAAACATGTGGCTCGGTGCTTAGCCCAATTGCCATTTAAATTCATTTGTAGCGTGATCATGTGGTTCGAAATTCTAAATAAAGTTAATGTCGCTTCAAAATTATTACAAAGTCCTGCCTTTAATATAGCTGAATGCTGTAATATTCTAGACAGAGCCACAGAAGCAGCGTCGATCTGAAGCCAGTTTTTCTAGAATACTGAACGGAGCGAAAGACTTAGCATCTGAGGTGGAGGTAGAGTCGATATTTCCCCCTAACAACACAGTCCGCGTTCGGCATAAGAAACTTAATTTCTAATACGAAGCTCGAGATGAACATGCAACAGATCCGAAAGATCAATTTAGAACAGAATTCTTTTACCACGTCGTTGATATAGCAGTAATACCAATGGAAGAGAGATTTCAACAACTACAGGCGCGCAGCAATGACTTAATATTTCTGTATAATATTCATGCTCTCAAGTCTTCAACGAAAGAATAAATAATGAAGAGCTGCAAAGATTTGAATAGTATATTAACAGATGGGGAGAACATGGATATTGATGGCATTGATCTGTGTGACCCCAAATGAAGTTTTGAATTTAATCGTAAAAATGATATTCTAATTCTGTCGATTGGTACCCACGGTTTTTATTCCCTTGCGGATATTATTACGTTTACTCATTTCAGTGGAATCAGGGGAGCAGAGTTTCTGGAAACTGATAATCATTAAAAATTATCTGCGATAGACAATGAACCAGGAACGCTTAGTAAAATTTGCCAGAATATCTATTGGTAGCGAATTATATGTTCACAGCGAATATAAGGAGGCTTTGCAAAAGTAAAAGCACAAAAATTAAATTTTGGGTGAAGGCTATTTTTGATCAAATGAAAATTATAGTGTGGTTTGGAGTCAATAAATACGGTGCGACCCAAGGAGCATTCTTAAGATTTAAAGTGCTGGAAATTTGGAAGCTTTCCTATAGGGCTTCTATACTATAAATCCCGATCAACATTTAAGTTCTTTGTAGTTCTTAAAGCAATACATAAAGTGTAATTTCTACATTTTATGTTCTATATGAGTCTAAGGAGTATAAGTCCTATATGAAGAATTCACTACTTGAATATTAGTGGTATAAACGTGAGTATATCGGACTACAATTCCCAGGGAATTGTAATCCTATAGAATATTCCTATATCAGTATTGAGGAAATTAAATTTGGAAGTACAGCTCTTGGGAAATATGTTCGTATATCGATGCTCATATGAAAAATTAATCACAAATCAACCCTTATATAAGTATGCGTGGAATAAGTAATTTCAGTAAGAGTTCATTTTCGCTATTAACACTCATAAAGCTATCAGTATTTAGTGAACTTTTATATAGAATCCTGGGGATCACTTGGAGATTGTATACCTATAGAAAAGCTCATAGAAGATGTTAAAATAAGATAGCAAATCACGAAAGAAAATTCAAGCAAAATTCTACGAAATCTGATAGCAAAACCACAAAATTTGTTTAATTTTTCCTTCATTTTCCTCAATTCTGATAGACCGGTTTCAATGTTTTAAATTAATAATATGGCACTATGCGCACGTTTACAGGACTGTATTATATGCGAGTTGTTCTTTAAACTGTCAAGAAGGATTTAAAAGCACACCACGTTGGCCGATCGGATTTTTCATACAGGAATTCCCATCACGAAATGTGAACGTATGTGAATGTTCTTGTTTCGGTATGTTCTGTACTAGGCTTATACAGGGTGTCCCATACGTACCGCACTTCCTTTATACCCCGGACTCCTCACTCAATTTCGAGAAATAAATTGTATTAGAGGAGAGCCGGAAAATGCACGGTATGGGCGGTAGGGAGGGTTTTGTGATTTTGGGTGTTTTTTATCCTAATACCATGTAAATTTTTTGTTATACACCCTATGAAGGTAACTTCATCTCAGGTCATAGTAAACCCTCTACGGTTTCCAGCAAATGCCCAACCACCGCTCTAGCCCCTTTAAAATAAAAAAATAAATTATTTAAGAGAATAATCATATAGAAGCTATAAATTATTTGAAATCGGCCCACTGGAAGCACGGCCCACCGGGAATTTTCCCGGTGGGCCCGACCGCCAATCCGCCCCTGGTTGTCAGCACTGCAGTAATTTTGAATTTTTAAAGGAAAATTTGCCATTGTGAATTTCGATGAAGAAGACATCAAAATAAAATACTGTTATCACTCGTTTGGTTAAACTGTGCGCAGTTATTACCAGTCCGTCGAGCTTTTTATCTGCGAGTGTATCAGATCCAAAAACATTATAGCAGTATGTTTCGACAGTCGAAACCGAGATTAAAAATCAACGTCATCCCATTTCTCGAAATGTTGCGGGCGCCTGGTTATAATTTTTTCACGGGTCACACTTATTACACATTTCTTCAACGCCTATATACTCTACATGAGATAAATAACTCATTTTTGTCTTAAATTGTTTTGTGTGTTTCTAAAACGTCAAATGGAATGCTGACACTAGCTGCCAGACAGTACTCAAAATTGCTAATTAGATAACTATTTTTCCCTTGGAAAATTTCAATTTAGTTTTAAAGTATAGCATTTGAAATATGTACGTCCGTTTAATAAGAAAAATTATAATATTTACGAAAAATATATATTTAGCAAAAATCTCCATATGTGTTTCACAGCAACATCTGAGGCTTAAGCCTTCCAGATGACGGGGTTAAGGTTAAGCTTGCCTTAACCCAATGATGTCACTTAAGCCTTGACTGTGAAACCGAAATATTTATTAAGCCTTAGCTTAAGCCATCGCTGTGGCTTAAGCCTTTACTGTGAAACCGGCCATAAGCTTAGGTATTTTTTGATGAGATTGAGGAAAGCTATACATTGGAAAACGTGGAATAGGTCTTTATCCATAAAATGTAGGTACTTCCAAATGGTAGAATAATACCTAATTTATTGAATTTCTCTCTTCCTTTTATCCGAGAAAACTAAAATTTTCGGAATTTTAAGTTTTCTGGTGGCGAAAACCTATATCTATTGAATGTTCCATTGATTTGGGGAAATTGAACCGATTTTCGTTTATATCAGAGAAAATTACATTTATTTTTAGAGAAAAACGTGTCTCAAATTTAGGGAATTGTCCTACTTGTTTTTTTACAGTAGGTATATAAGTATATAAGGGTTTATTCCTGCTTATGTAGGTGTTGAAGTCATGTATGAAATTTTGTGTGTTATATCAAGATTTATAATCTTTAAGGGAGCACTGAAATTCTATATCGTTTCTTTTATATGTAGCCATATTCACCATAAAAAACGACGCATTTTTTGGAGTTTAGGATTTAGGCGTTAATTAGCTTAGAAACATGAAAATAATGACTTGTTGATAAATTTATTGAAAAATAGATAAATATGCATTAGTTCCATTTATTTGGAGAACCAAATGAACATAACTGTTTTTAACCCTAGTTAATTAAACTATCTGTTTATTTATCGATTTTGAGGCGCTTTATTATTTTTCGATCCAGCGTGTGAAATACTAACGGTAAAATTTAAATCGTTGGTAAATTCAAATACATACCTTCTGAAAAATTAATTTTCATATTCAGAAATATCCTCATAATATGTTAATAATATTTTACAATACCAGGTTTTGTATTAAGTGAAAACTTTCTATAGGAGTTTAAGTCGCGCAAGTTACATACATTGACCTAAAACGTGACGTAAATCAGACACCGGTTCTATCAGATCCAGACCCATAACAAACTGCAACAACAAAACCCATGGCTTGGTAATGAGAAGGTCTAAAACTCAACTTTCTCACATTTTCATGTTGCAACCGGAACATTCTCTTATTAAATCTAATTTTCCAAATTTTTTCGTCACAACGTCAGCGTTTTTCATAAACCGTAAAGGTGTCATGTTAATTCCTATATAAAATCCAAATGTTATCATGAGATACATAAAAAGTGCTTACCCGACAATTAGAAGGACACCAAAAACACAAATTGTAAGAGCTCTAGAGAAGTTAGTAATTAACGAGTTACGGTGTTTAAATGTTCGATCGAGTCAGTAGAGTAGTATAACTTGATTGTTGAGTTTTTTTTTGAAAAGAGATTATTATAATTGTACGAAGGTCTTGTGAAAAAAGTGTTGAAAGAAAAGATCAATAAAGCAAATCAATTAAACTACAGACGGTGAAAAGTGTTGTGTTTTTTATTATCTTCTTTATGATTGAAGCTAGTGAGCTATTGCTTTTGAATGAATGGTCATTTTTGGATAGAAGTTTCTTACCTTCCAGTTTAGTTCCACGATCCTTGAAGTACCAGGATCTAACTCGCATGCATAATAAGTTCCACATGAGTAATAAATTTGTGGACTCAACTAGGATCTGTTGTCTTTTAACGATTTTTTTCATTAAGATCACTTTTCCTAGATAGGATAATTTATTCCTAAAATAGTTATCACATAGGGGTATATTTAATTGCTTTATAAGTGTAGTTGATCAATTTAGGAAAACAACTTCATAACACAAAATTTCTACAATAGGAATTATATAAACTCTTATATTAGCTCTGAGAATCAATATGAGATGAAGATATAAGTATATTACAGGAACTATTATTCCTATATCAATACTAAACTTTATTCCCCGAACATGATATGGTATTCTCCACTTTAGCGCTATAAGAGTCTAGTGTAATTTCCTGAGAATTCGGAGAGACAATAATCTGGCTTCTTATGACACCTTAAGCTCGCAAGATTTATTTCCTAGCTCCAAGCTTTATATATTCGTTGGAGAGAGACGAACTATCACTATCAATTATTTGTTAATTTTTTTTTAATTCTGTATTAAAATATTTGATCGGAAAAGACGGTATTAAAATAAGTATCGATAAAAGCGGGTTCTCTCAGCTTGACCAAGGAGCCCCAAGGGCTACGCACGGCGCCTGCCAAGTTTATTATTAAATAAGAAATAAATACAATATTACAAATATCCACCTTAAAGGAATGTAAATATTTTTAATTTTAATCCCCTTTCAATTTTAATTTAATCTGAGGCTAAGTGCGACTAAGTGAGAAAAATTATCACGTACGCCACGCATGAATGCCATATATCTACATATTGTTACGAGCGTGGCCTTAGTTCGTTATTTAAAACACAATATTTAAATAACCATTCAAAAGTTCTTTCTTTATTTAACTTTACTGTTTACTCTCACAAATTCACAAATAGTTATCAAATCAACTCTTTATAGTTATCGCTAGTACTGTACTTCTAATTATCGCAATCCAAATAGTTTGCTTCGTTCACTTCACTGTCTGAAATAAGACTCGCCTCCTGGATGTGAGTAGCGCCGTATTTAAAGTTTACGAATTATCCTAGAACCTTCCTGAATATTCCATTCTCCAAACCCAGTTTACTAGGATGTCACTAACCTAAAGTTGTTTCCATTTCCAATAGATGTCGCTTGTATCACTTTGTGGCGCGTAACAATGGGCGTGTTCAGCACAGTTCAACGGTTGACACTAATCACAAAACATGTTGAGTATGCTGGAAGTCAACCGTTGAGTTTCATCTGAACGTTTTGCTGACTGTAATCTGTTGCTGTCAAGTTTGGCTATATTGTTTTGAACTTTTTGTTAGTAAAATGTCATATTATATTTTTTGACTGAAGAGTTTACAGCGCTTACAAATTAAGGCTTAAACACAATTGCGACGACAGACCACAAACGACGACGATATATCGCTGTCAAACTTCTAAAAGCACAGCATCTTATGAGAATGTACCAAATTGCGACGACCGACGTTGAGCGATCGACGACATATTCGCCGGGACTGATCATTTTCTAATTTTCCCGTCGTCGCTGCAGTCCTACAAACAAAATTAATCGAATGAAATGGTTGTGGCATTCACTTTTGTCTTTTTCAGGTGGTAGCACGCCGCGGTAGTTTTAAAATATTGAGCTTTGAGGAAAAATTGATCGAGGAAATGCGAAATCCATAAAATAATTTATAGTTTACAAGACAGGCAAGTCAAATGGACAGAAAAGACGTGGTTTGGATGGATATTTCAAACCGTTTAATTTAGTTAATTTCCGCATTTTCAGTTTTTTTCACACTTTGATCCATTTCATCTCTTGCAATATTTGAATATAATATAAAATATTTTTGATAAAAATCTCCTTTTAAAACGCTCGAAACATTTAATAAATGAAATTTCAGTATCCTCATCTTTCACAATCGGCGCTCATCGCCTGTCGTTGCAATTGTGTTCCCAATTTTTCGACTGCCTGTTTCGCAGCGAATTTTTCGTTGTCGTCTGTCGTTCTGTCGCGCTGTCGTCGCAGTTGTGTTTAAGCCTTTAAGCGTAAATAATCCCCGCTGCTTAATATACTCAACAGTTGAGAGTCAGCGGAAGGACAGCGATTCGACTGAACGCCACCGCTTAGTCAGCAACTCAACAGTTGAGCTGAGCTGAACACACTCAATATATACACGCAATGCGAATTGCAGGAAAAAAAAACGGAACACAATATCGAATCGTATTGACAACCCGACGTTGGTTCGCTAGCTGGACTTTCTTTCGAAGTTCCTGTATGTGTTGGTAGTTCGTTTTGGATTCGATTTTTTTTTCGACTTCTCTTGTAAAGCGTTTTGCAAATAGTAAGTAAATACGATATCGAATAAATAAATAATAAGTACTCACCATAGTAAAAATTCTTTATGCCCTTCACTCAATAAAAAATCTTAACTTAGAATGCCAGCGAAGAACAATTTCATAAATAGAAAATATTTGTTTTAACGAATTCCTCGGAAATTGACATGACGAATTGTAACTTCATATAAAGCAAATCGAAGAAATTTCGAACTACACGAGCGATGTATTTTTTTCGAAATTTCGGCATGCTTGAAAACGTCGTTTATGGTAAGAAAATGGAAGCGACTCATCTATTACGAATTCTCGGAAATTAGAGCATGCTGCTAAATGTTCGTTTATGTTAAAAAAATCCTCGACGAGATTTTGAGCTTTGAGCTATATTTCAAATTCATTTCGCTACGGGGGAATTTCGTCTAATTGTTAGCAGGAACATTGCACAAATACAACCAAATCAAGCAGATTAATTTGAAATTAGTATTAAAATCATCACCAGCGAACGGAATTTGTTCTCTACTTGGTAAAGAGACCTATATTGTAAGCAGCATTTAGATTGTAATTTAACACAGCAGCATGGGTTGCCGTAAACTTATTGTTGCTTGCTGGTACCGTAAGATTACTGATGCTATGCCAATTCTTGTTACCATGCGCCTCTGATACTCCATCATTGAAGTCGTGTGCAAGCAAATGCTATATAAGCAACAATCTGGTTCATCTCGATGTCTGTTTGCACTTGGCAGCGCTTCAGGTAGGATGACTAGTTAGCGATTTACATTTATATCGGGTATCGACTGATAATCAATTATTAACGAATAACTTAAAGAACATTATCTCAGGTATCGACTGAAATAATTTTTTAATAATAAACACTTTATTTCTGGTCTCGAGTGAAATAAAGAATCTTACTTCGGCTTGTTGTATATACAAAACCTCTGTATATACAGCATTACACAAAAAAAAGAAGAAAAGGAAATAAAATTTGAATTTCCATAAACTAACAATGTCAAAAAACACGGTTGGCTTATCTCTTGGGCATATGGAAAAAGTTGCATCAACAATTTCCTCAAGTATGCCCGACATATCTAACAAATAAAACTCCTTCCAGAAATTCAAGGGAAGCAATACAAAAGTCGAAATAGAAGTCACCCATGCATACATTGTACGTGCAACCACTAGACTAGGATTCTTGTGAGTGGGTGCGGGCGCAACTTTGGTTTAAAAACGGTATAAGCTGAAAGCCACTCGCAAATGTCAAATGCACAAAATTTATCATTAAAAGATACCTGTCGAACAGATAAGTGAGTGGCTACCAGTCGGATCGAAGAAAGTTGCTCCACGTTCAACTTTTGCCACTCGCGAAAGTCAAACGAGGCGTTAAATTTTTTTTTTTTTTGGGTTATAGATAATGGAAGTGTAAAACTTCCAAAACATCCATTTTACTTAGTAAAAATAAGGAAACACATTTTGTTCAAATTGGCCAATTCATAAAAAATTGTAACTTTGCAAGATCCAGGAATTAAAGCGCTACGTACCTTACCTCTAGTACAGTCAAGAAAGTTTATTTTTTTTAAATATTATTAAAGCAAATTCAGGAGTACCTAATGATGCAAAGCACAGCATGACAGAAAGGCGATAGGGAACAGAATTAGGAGATGTGGGAGAGTGGTGGAGGTGCTGATGTATGTCACTGTTAAACTTTCGTAAATTTTATGCCGGAGGAAAGAAAGAAGATGGTAGAGTGTTCAATATTCGCACAGTTCAGGATAAAAATGCATCACGGAATTTTACTGTACGGTCGAAAGTGTTTTGAAGGGTAAAATGATGTGCGCGGTTTGCGCGCGAGTATTGCGTGTAGGAATCATTCTACAAGGGATCAGAGTAGATATTTCATCGGAACATTGACGCATGTAGCGATAAAGGAGTGAAAGGCATCCATCACTGTGGCGGTGTTCGAGTGAGTCGATATTACAAGTCATTGCCACATCGTCAGTGAGCTTGAAGGCTCTCCTTTGGACAATATTCAATGAAGGTAAGACTGTGCGACCAGCCCTGGCCCAGATATGATTCTAGGTCTGGTGTAGGACTTTTAGAGGAACGCTAAATTTGACTGGCTGAAATTTTTTTTAAACCTTTTCAGAAATCCAAGACTTTTTGATGCTTCTTTGGTAATAGAGAAGATCTGATCTTGTGCTTGATGATGGTGTATCGTAAGTCAGTGCTCCATCAAAAGGGACTTAGATGGTTTGAACTCGATGCGAATTGCTTTACTCGAAGCGAGGATATGACAAAGGTCGTTATTCATTGATCTAATCATTCAATCTCGTTTGAAAAATGTGGGATTCTCTCTGGAGTCCCGAAGAGTGTAAAGGTGTAAGCGAAATCAAGGCTATTGTCATTGACGAAACTATGGATGGGAATAAAAGTAAGGGGAAGTAAATGTTTAATGAAAATTAAGAAGATAAATGGAAGGATAACAGACCCCTGTGGCATATCGGCATCTATAGGGTGAGGTTCTGATGAAACCCCATCTAGTATAACCGGGATTGTGTGATCAGGTAAGAAACTTTCAGTCTATAATAGAAGAGGAGGGGAGAGACCAAGTACTTTAAGTTTAACTAACAAAGATTTAAGCTAGACTCTATTAAAAACCTTTTATATATCTTGAGGAACAATTTTGTATTCATCATTGATCAACGATGAGCTTTTAATTAACATGGGTGAGAAACCATCAGGACTACAGCTTTACGGATGTGTATTGGCTTTTATATAGAGAAATTGAGGATAAATTGAGTCAAAATATTACCTTGATCCAGGGAGTCAACAACTACTTCACCATTAATAAGTGGTGAAAGTATAGATGAACTGCTGAACCTGTTCCAGATGGTTTTGACCAGAGACCAGAAATCTTTGCTGCCTTTGCGGCTTGCCAAGATTCCTTGTCTCATACTCTGGTCATAAAGAAATTTTTCAATCTTGATAATGGACTTGCAGGTGCTCCGTGCGGTCTTGGAAATGGATGCAGTTGATAGGTGCGAAAAGCAGACTATTCGCTTTTATTACTTGGTTGAATTTATCATTAAACCAGCAGCGATTTCCTGTTGTTGAGACCTGCTGTAAGAATAAGGAATGTGTTCTTGCATACCGAGACTAAGTATGTTACTAAGTTCTATTGTGCATTCATCAACATGCCTGAAAGAAAAACAGACCGAACAATTTATTGTAATTGTTTCTTTAAATATTGAATCGCCGATAATATTCTAACGACCTGTCTTTACATCGAAGACTCATCAACGAAACTTTCGCAGATATTTTCAATTAAAACAAATCTCCCATTGCTTTTACCTGAATAAGTTCTGCTTCAAATTGAACGTTTCTAGAAATTTTTATGTTTTTTACAAAAAGTGTAGTAGAGTATCTACTGTAATTTTCTTGGTCTTTAGGGGGGGGGGGGTGAGCCCCGAACGCGTCCGCTAGCTAGATCCGCCACTGCGTGCAGCAATGTAATGCAAAACAAGAAAATGGCTTGATATTTATGAAAAAATCAAATTAGATTTCAACCATTGTCAGTCGCGATAGTTCTGGACATGTTCAAATATGTCCAGCGAAAATGATTTTCTTAGGGTAAGAAACGCTAATTATGCATTTTCCTTACCCTGAACTGGTACTTGATGATTAAAGTAATCAAGTCGAGTAGAGTTGATTTTTGTACGTGATCGGGTCGCCACGGAAGAAAAGTTAAAGTCGAAATCTCTGTGTATAAATGGGTGATAGCAGAGTGGAATAAAAAGATAGTAGAACGATATAAATGAGACTGCTGGGTATTTCCTTATCGGTCATTTCAGCGTAGGATAAGAATTGAGTTAATTTGTAATTGAAAATACAAAACCAATAAAAGGTCAAGTATGTAAAGATAATAATAAAAATAATAAAAAATAAGTAGAGCAATTCCAATAGTATAAGGTGTTTGAAGAGAACAAAAACGGATTACCACACCACACGCATACTCACACAGAATCAGGGGTAAGCCAGTGGTAACATCCCATACGATAACAAATTTGGCGCAGCCGAAAGGGTCATGGAAAGCTTTCCTTCAGGTCCTCTCTACTAGACTTCGAGTTGCCGAATATCAATTATTCGCTTCGGATATCCCTGCTTCATTTACTGAAGTAGGGGAACGTCTGAACAGAACATATCTCCCACGCGGCGCATGTCAAGAATTAGTGAACAATATGATCACAACCAGATAAAATCCGTTAGAATCTCTCTGTCAAGTATTCAACCTTAAGTTAAATCTTGAAATCGTAGAAACGAAAAAGAAAACGCTTTGCTTGAGTAAAATAATTAATTGAGCAAGTTTATTAATAGGCATGTGCCTTAAATAAGAAAAATATATTTACAAATTTTACTCGCTAAGCTTTTTGTGGTGCCGCCGGTCAAGCTCATTGACCCATGCTGTGTGTATAAAAAATGCTGTGTTGCATAAAATTGCATTGTGCCGATCAGTGCAATGCCCGATAAGTGCAATGTATGGGAGAATGCTTACATGGGTAAATGAGCTTGAAAATATTTTGGGGAAAATAATTAAGCCTAATCACAAAGAACACGTGAACATCTCTGGGGGCCGCCAGGTGTAGGTGGTAGTACTCTGTCAAAGTGTCGCATAATTGAGCCTTTAGAAGCTGAATGTGTTTCTTGCCTGGATACTTGAGTGAAGCTCTTTCTTGACTGTTGCTGTGGCAGGGTTGAAGTATTGCCCTAATGCTGGTCCAGTATGTCCGGGTCAATATTGCCCACATGCATATGATCATCGTGATTGTTGCGGCAGTGCAATGTATAATCAGAGTCTTCTTAAGCATGGCAGGATGTAATTCACGTATCATACTATAGTCCAATATTTGTTCATTTGGACCTTTTAGTCGACCTGGTTGCAGCATTGAGGGTGGCGTGTTCAAATTGATGATGACTGGATTTGGAGGAACTTCCTTCATGTACGTGGTAGATCGTCTGAATTTTGGTCCGGATTCGTCTTTAAGGTAATCTCCTTGGTCTTAATGTAGCAGTCGTCGTGAGGGTGAATAACTCCCATTTTGTTTAGGAGTAACTCTCTACTTGAGCCCTTGTAGATTACAGCAGTGACCTTGGTTCGGTTATTGATGTAGAGCCAAGTATTTTTCATCATAAGAGCCTTCCATATTGTTCCGGTGAACTTAAGTTGACGCATTTCGCAAGTAGTAAAAGCGGAGAACTTGATGTCTGGAATTGTAAATTTGTTGCTTTCGATCATATGAGGCGTTGGAGTTACATGTGTTAACTCGTACATGCCCTTTCCACAATGTTTACGTACCCGCATAACCTCACAGTGCTGTTTTCTGCACTTACATTCAACGGATATATCGGTGTTGGTAATATTATGAGAATATATTGCAGCCTTTGAGATAAGTTCTGTACAACTAAGTTGATGTCTTGCAGAGTGATAAAATTCAGTAAATGCGCACGATTGTGAATTGCGTTTAGCCAGTGCGTATATTTCTCCTGAAGTTCCTCAAAGTAGTCCTCAGGGCTGAGATATGTAGCTATCACTTCAATGACGATCCTGTTGCGATCAGCACTCGAGTACCATTCAGTCATCAGGTTGATTGATTTAATGACCTGAGACAGTCTGGCGTCGAAATGTTTCAGCTTTCGAGCACAAAGAAATTGGATTGGTTGAGTTTTATATTAACAAGGTTTGCTTGTTGGTTAATCAAATGCAGAAGAGTCTCTTGGCCTCTTCTTTTCCTAGTTTTGGGTTCTAGATGAAGGATCTCTTTAATTGCCCTCAGTAGAATTTGTCTTCTACTGCATAGGTGCTGGAGAAGTACTAGGCAGTGCGTTATGTCGGTGAGCTTCTCAGTGCTATCACACATTTGTTTTATTTGGTTCCAGGCGCTATCTATATTTATTTGATCACTGAACATTTCAGCCATTGGAAGTGTGGCTTGAAGTCTTATATTTCCTCGTTTAACTTGAGCATTACCGAGGCTGAAATATAGTATAATCTTGTGCGAAAGGTACAGTCAACCAGTAAAACAGTAGCAAGGTTGAGTGGAATAATCTTAATGCCCAAGTACAAGGTGCAATCCTTGTTCTTTTGCTTTTGGTGGGTTTGGACTCGAATCAAGTCTCCGCTTTGTGGCCTCTGTAGTAATTCGTTGAAAATGCTCTGGTTTTGACCATAGTAGTTTTGTTTCTGCTTGCTTGGTGTTAAGGATGCGTCTGGAGGCATGAACCTTCAACTTGTTTGACTGTCGTAGAGTCGTTGTTGCTGTAATAGCCTTTGTGTCGGAGCTTTCATTTTCTGAATTGTGTATGCTGATGTGTAGCTGACAAACTTTGTTCAGTGGTCGTTTCTTAACGTTGTCTTTGTATTGCACTAATAAGACACGTATTATGCCATCATTTCCTGGGTGGAGTTGTACGATTCTTCCTGGAGACCATTTTTGAGGCGATAACTGATCTTCTTTGACTACAATTCTCCGACCGATGGGGTTTTCTCTCTGTTTTCCGCTTACTGCTTTGGTGTAATAAGGATAAGTATGCTTGCGACAATCTATGCCAATTATCTTGGTGCAAATTTGTGACTAATTTCCATTTTTGGTGTATTTGTTTGGCATCGATGTTAGGTTCAGGAAGCGAGTCAATAGTTCTAAGTCTCTTGATTGTTGTCCTATCGGCGTCGAGTTTAAGAATGCCTCTACTTGGTATAATACTGTGGTAAACTCCTCAAATGTCAACAAGGTCTCCCCCAGCGCACGTAAGGTGCCCTTTGACAGACTTAACACCAGCTTCTCATAAATCGCCAAAATGGGGGCTGGATACAGGAATGAACTTCCACTCTGGTCCGTCATTGACTATGGCATCTGCTGCTTGTTTTGTGGAACAGGTAATTGCGAGCTGCAAGTCCTTATCCAATTTATTGCTAGCTCCGACAAAATTTGTTTCTTTATCGCTGTATATTTGCTTGAAGTGTCACCGCCGAACAACAAATCTTCTATAAGCCGCTAGGAAGGCGTCTATGCTAAAGTCGCTGACTAGTTCTAGATGGACAGATTTTGTTTTAATGCGTAATAAGAGGTTAATATTATTGCCAGCTTGGAGATTGAATAAATTAATTCAATGATTCTCGAATTGTCGTTTCCACGTAGTCTGATTGTTGACTGGATTCTAGTTGAGATGATCTGCACTCTTGTAGATTGAATATTTCTTGAATTATCGTCCTTGCGGATCTTGTAAACAAAAATAATCCAGTGGCTCTTGGATTACTGTTTTTGAGTTCGTAGAAAAAAAATTAATCCAATGGTTCTTGGCGGCTATATTGTCCATATAAAATAATACAAAGATTCTTGAATAATGCTTATATTCAATTTATAGCTCGAAGGACCATATCAAGTATTCAATCTTAGGTTAAATCTTGAAATCGTAGAAAAGAAAAAAACGTCTTGCTTGAGTAAAATAATTAACTGAACAAATTTATAAATAGGTTTATGCCTTAAATAAGAAAAATATATTTACAAATTTTACTCGCTAAGCTGTTTGTGGTGCCCGCCGGTCAAGTCTTCATTACAAGATTGAAACAACAACACAAAAGTATAGAGCTGCGGCAGTCCCTGCTGTGAAAACACAGCCGATGGATCTCACCAAAAACACTTTTAAAAGTTGAGTAATTAACCTACACATGTGTAAATATTTACTCACTCAGGGTGAAGGGAATAGAATCGCTCATACATAAAGCCCTGGGCATACAGAAGTTGCAGCAGAGTGCTTTTTTTGCTCGAAGCCCTGAGGCACAAACTTCCAATGGCTCAAATAGATTTACGGGTGAAAGCACACTATAGAGCTCCTTATTACCAAAGTCAAGTCCGTGTACAAAAATTCCGCTTTCTCGAGTTATTGTGCGCACAGACGAACGGACGGACAGACATGCAAAAATCAACTTTTAATATTGTCCAATCCATTTTGCTCTACAAACGTTATTTCTGATGAAAGAAAGACACAGATGAACTGGTCCGTAATATCACGTATACACAAACACCCTTTTCGTGATTGCAGCACTAATCGGCAGGCACACCATGATCTTCTTCCAGATGCAACAAATTGTTCCTCAACGCCTATTCAGCAGACCATCAATACTTCAACACAATACACGAAAAGTCCATAAGTCTTTAATATAGGACTCAAATGCATCTTTTGTGTTCGCCGAGGATATGCAGATGGAAACTGCACGCAGAAAAAGAAATGGGAAGCCCGGGGCCAAGGAAACGACGTGCAGTCAATAAAAAACTCCAAAACTCCCCGGCTCGGCTATAATTAAACTTCCAAAATCAAAAGGATCACCTTAAGCGCCCGAATATACTGTCCCTACAGTGAAACTTCCGCTGAACATAAGCCTAAATGACTAAACAAAACTGGTAGTGGACACTGGCGCTGAGGTTAGTATTATTAAGAAAAGAGCCACTAAAGAGCTCTACATAATTAATTCTTTTGGAACAGGAAAGACACTGGGAAATTGCAAGGGCAACTTTAATTTGAAAAATAAAATTCCTCGCAATTTTCGGGTGACACAAAATTTGCCATATCCTTCCGATGACGGCCTACTAGAAAATGATCTCCTATCAAACAATAATAGTGTTGAGGGCCCAAATAAAGCGCTTAAGTCTCCTTGAGCGGAAAAACATTCCGAAAAGTTTACTGTGTCCTTGTTATTCAAACCGGGCAGGCTGCATTCCAGAAGGGCAGTCGAAGTGGATTAAATTTTAGCAAGATAATTAATTTGTTTTAGTATTTGTCTGTCTGAATGGATTCGTTGGTGTTATGGGATATTAACAAGTCTGGTAATATACTTAACCCTTAACCATCCATTAGCCGTCACCATGACTGCAACGACTCTTCGAATTGGAATTTCGCGGCTTGTGTGCAACGTAAGGCAGTGTGATTCCATGTATCTTTCTACAATTCATCCAGTTTGGCCGTTGCCTTTGCCGAGTGTGGACATACGCGCTTTTGACTTGGGTAGATAAAATCTTCCGTCTTCCGTCAGCGGTCCCTGTGAACGCACGTAGGTGGTGGCGTAATTTTTCTGTGTTACATTAGTTTTATTGTTTTAGTGCAAAAGTTAATATTAACGAGGAACAAATGAAAAGGTGACTGGACAAAGAGTAGTCAGATCAGGAAGAGATGCCGAACGAGGATTGGACCGACGTGGGAGCGGATGTGCCTGTGATGGATGTGGACATATCTTTCGATGTCTTTGAATTTTTAGACAACAATAGGATCCGGATAACCCGATATGAGAAATCGGATCCTAATTATCTCGGATAATCCGGATAGTATATTATCCGGATACCCTCAGCATCCCTAATTGGAACGGGTGTTTGTTTAGACGAAAGGGTACAGGAGACCTCAGCCCAAACACGGAAGAAATAGCGGCCCCTTGTGCTGTCTCCTGTTAGAAGCCCATTCACCAAAACCTTCCTGTCCTCTTAATGAAGCACATCAGGCCTTGGTGAGGAAGGTTTTTCGGCTCATCCGCAGGCAGAAGTCCCTACAAGCGTCCTCGGCCACCATACATAGGAGGTATATGTAAACATGGGTCTAACGAACGAGGTGTACATCCACTGCACAACCCACGGTCTCATGCCCCATGGACGACCAAAAACTCTCCTGCATTGAGCGAAGGCCCTCGTGGCCACAAAGCTTTGGAAGAACAAACTACCCAAGCTTACGTCTTCTGGTGGAGAGCACCAAGCTGGTCTTTGTTGGATTCAGTGTCATATCATTATGGGTGCACCAGTCCTCAACAATATTGAGGCCTCGTTGCATGAGGGCTCAGGCAGCAGTCATGCTGTGCCTGGAAATGGGCAGACGGATGTCATCCGCATACGCTTCACTTGAGAATCCTACATTTTTCAGCACCGTGATAAGTGTATATGTATATATATATATATATATATATAAGTGTATATGTATATATATATATGTATACACCAGAGTACTGGAGAAAGCACTCCACCTTGAGCGCAGCCTCTCTCCACCGGCACACAGAGAGGTTCGGCCTGTCATCTCCACAGGTAAGTCTTAACATTGGGTCGGTCCATCGCACTACAATGTGGTCAACACCATGTCGACGAGCTGCCTCACATAGCAACTCGGGGGTGGCCCTGCCAAGACCCCACTCGATGTTCAGAAAGGCTCCCAAGGTAAACAGTCCACGATCGATTCTCCGCACAATGACAGTAACCATTGAATGGAGAGCTGTCTCAGTAGATCTGCCCCTCCGGTAAGAGCGTGCTGTGAGGTGTGAAGTCAATGTACGGATCCAGCACAATGCTCTCTGCCTTAAGAAGTACAGGCAGAATACAGTCTGGACCCGGGGCTATAAAACCCGAGAAGGCTGAAATTGACTATTTCACCTTATCAACTTCAACTACCTTGGCAGCAGTGGAATAATTACCACCAGTGCAGAGAGGTAGGGGTTGTCCGCCACACAAATGTAGGTCTTATTCAAGCCTACAGTCTTGGAAATGCATCTACAGGCTTCTTCCTTCGACGCCGTAAAGGAGCCTATGGCCTTCTCAGAACACTCAACTTAGCCAACGGGTCACTCCTAAGAGCCCTGGGCAGCCTACCGATTTACCATAGCCGTCAAGATACTCCCAGAAGACTACATAGGCCTGTCTGTTTGGTTTCCTAACAAGCCTCTTGTAGTTACTCTGAGTCCAGCGGTAGAACCACTATACTTCCTCTGAGCAAGTCCTCGTGGCTTTATTAAAAAGCTTTCTGTAAGCCTTACGGAGCTCTCTAAGACTGCCGTTCCACCACGGCATAGGTTTCCTTCCAATGTCCTTACTAATGCGACAGGAAGCTTCGAAAGTCTCAGTCGCAGCTGAGTGCAGCCGTCCTACTGCCTTTTCCAAGGCGGCAATACTCTTGATTTTTTCCACCGGAGAGGCGAGCGTGGAAACTACTTCCCTGGGGTATCTCCTCTAATCAGTCCGCCTTGGATTCCTGTATGGTTCTACCGCAATGTGGTCCACACCCATAAAGAATTCACTGTACACGCGATAAGAGAGAGGCTTCTCTCCCGATACCTTCAGCCGAAAAAGAAGAGAACAGCGTCAAAGCACGGAAAAGTCACATCGATGACCAAGACTCCAAGCCGATTAAAGCTCGCAAACTCAACCCCCCGCATTACTCCCTCAGTAGGAGTGGAAGCAGCGGAGTCGTACGGGAAATATGCTGAGACAATTAGGATTTCCCTGTTGACTCCACCCTTCTTGAAGGAGAGCAAGATCGATGTAGTATCTCTATCGCACAAATGAGGCAGTAAGGTCACCACAACGTCTTTTGTCGCAACAAAACAAGCCCTAGGAGTAGAACAGGTGGTGGCATATAGGATTAGAATGCCCTCTGCCTCCAATAGACCGCGCATACGGTCCTTTGAGACCCAAGGCTCCTGTCCAAGCACCACTTTTTGTTGTTGGGGTTTTGTACTCAGGTCAGCAAGGTAGCGTCCTAACAGAGCAGACGCCGCCTTCCGTGGTGCAGGTTAACCTGGGTGGGGAGAAGTCCACTCATGTGGTTTTCTTCACTACGCCCTTTCTCTTCGTAAGAAAGGATTCGTTCCTATTCGCAGTGCTCAGTTTACCGACGCCAGCAGGCTCACTACCACTCTCCACTACCCGCCTAGTCGGACCACCGACCACCTGCGCAGAGACAGAAGGAGAATGCCCAGGGAGAGCATTAGTCATCTTCCTAGGTCTTTTTGTTCTCTTCACTTCTGCATCGGGCAGCACGCTTCTGCTGCCACCATCAGCGCCTTTCGACTATGAGGTTACAACATCAGCTAGCCCGCCCGAGTTAAGTTGCCTTGTCCCATGAGGAGCATGAGTGTTCTCCATGTTAATCAGCGCCCTCACGAGCCGATCTCCCCTGCAGGACGAGATTTTTCATGGATGTCGAGATCTCAGCGATAAAATGCTCCGATTCCTCAGACATCCGTGGATTTTTTACACACTTACTAGAAGTATTTGTTAATATCTAAAAGAACCATATTGGATCTCATAAGTTGCGGAGAAAGACTTTCACTCACGGCAGACATCCGCATTACCGCAGGAAGGCTAATTAAAACTGGAAGATGTCTGGTATCAAGTGTTCGAATATGAGGGACTGGGCACGCAGCCGGCGTATGCTGTTCCACCTTGGCTTGGGCTGGGAACAGATTTTAGTCCACTAATCAGTGTCAAGCCCACCGAACAGCGGTTACCACCTCGCACTACGTGGAAGTAGCTCCACCCAAACCTAACACCTTCACCTCACCCACCTCTGGGCTAACAGAATAGCAGGATCCATTCTCATAGAGATGATAGCTCTGTCTGATGTTAGTCAAAGCGAGGTAGACGAGATGTTAGTGGCTTTTCGAGGTCGTTGAGAATTCAAGATGTATATGCCAAAAAAACCAGTCAAATACGGCTTTAAAATAATGTGCAAAACAGATACGAGAAATGGCTATCATCTCGATGCCTACATTTATCTAGATAAAGATTCAGATGGACTAAATTTGAGTCAAGAACAAAACCGATTGTCGAAACCCACTGAGGCACCTCTGCGCTGAGTTCCCTCAATGGAGGGATCCAACAGGAATATCACCGCTGATAACTGGTTCTGTTCCATACAACTTGTCAATACAGTAAAAAGAAACAACTAACTCTAGTGGGTGCTAAAACAAAAGTGGGATATAACGTCTGAATTTAATGCATCCAGATACCGATCGGTTGGGTCATCAACATTTGGTTTTACCGGCGACATAACCATATCGTCTTTTGTTTCGAAGAAAAATGAGGCAGTCATCATATCATGTATGCACCACACAGCGAGCATTGATGAAAGCTCTAAAAAAACTGGAGATAATATTGTATTAGAACAAAACAAAAATCGGAGTTGATTTTCTTGAATAAAGGTGTTCAAGCGTCGAACACGAGGGCCCTTGCACATTTTTATAAAATACAGGACATATCTGGTTCAAATGTCTATCTCGTGAGCCGATGTAACCAAACACAAAAGACTGGAAGCAGATTCAAGTTTATAAAGTCATTGCAAAAATAGCTTACAAGGCCATACATGGAATGCCGAGAAAACAATGACCACATTCAGCGTTACATCAAGATGGCTATTTGCCGTATCCTAAAGATCAGAGAGGAAATACCAAGCAATTCAGTTAAAGACAAACTTGAAGTGAGCAGAACATGTTGGGCTTGCGATCCTAAAAAAAACGTAAGCCGTACGACTTGTACTTTCTTTGCAAGGTACCAATTTACGGGGAGTGTTGAAGAAATGTGCCGTGACTGCTGTGTATTTAGCTAAGTATTTAGCGCTTGCAATAGTTAAGAATATTATTATTTTTTGTCGATTTTCTGTATCGCCTTATTTTAAGAATCTTTAGGTCACTAAAAATAAGTACAAAGAATTTATATTTATTAGTTGCTGCTACCAAAGATCTTGTTCACATGTGAACAAATAATATCAACCGAACCACCGTAACCCAATTCGGATGCAATGGTCAAATCATCAATTTCTACCTTTGACGCAATAATTAAAATATTTTAGGTGCATTTCCCCATAACGTGATTGTAGGTCACTTGCCCAGCAATTTCTTTTTTATACAATGGAAATGAAATTGCTGAAATCGCTAAAAATGCTGATCGACTTTCTTTTTAGGTTCATTGTTATGAGGAAATGCACTACGTAGAATAACTTTTCTTTGATAAGTAAAAATTGTATATAAATATCCTAGGGCTACAAATAAACAGTCAGTGATATTTTAATACCCATTTCGAGTCGTTTACTTTCACTTAAGCAAATTAAAATTGTTCCCCTACCAAAGGTAAGGTGACCAAGACATATCTACCTCTAACAGCACATCATTATACCTTAGTCAACACACCGCTGACTATCGTACATGGTCCTTCGATCAGAGAAAAAGAAAGCTAACACAGATTCAACACACTGTTGAATTTTAGCCATTCTTAGTAACCAGCGGAATTGATTCATCAACCACCATACAGTCAGTTAACACAGATTTAACACACCGTTAAATCTAGCTGCATTTTTTTTAACACATCGTTAAATCTGACTATTTTTCACAAAGCATCGTCAGCATACCTGTGAAAGTAATTCATGGCATCATCATTTTAATCAGCTCACAAAGATTTAACATACCGTTAAATCTAGCTGTCAATTGAATACCATTACTAACCAGCCGCTCGAGTCAGCCAAATCCGTTATCCAGACTTTAATCTAAAGAGTATCAAAAGCACATATACTCATTATGAGTGAGAAAGATATTTCCAAACAAAAATATCTGGCAGAGGAGGTCGCTCGCTTTTTGAAAAATTTCAAGAAGGACGGTCCCGAGAGAAAAACACCAGACAACATAAACAAAAGGCTCACAGACTTAGATTCGCTATGGACGCAATTTACAAAGCTTCACGAACATATAGAAACAAAAATAACTGAGGGGCATCCTTACCGCACTGAGAAGCTCTACGACAAAGCATTCGAGATCTATAAAGCCGCCGTAGAGCTCATCTCGCAATATCCACTCAGAGATACGCACACGGTCGAGGATATGCTTTTCTTTAGGATCATCTCTAGCTTCTACGACTACTTTTCGTATACCATCTTCGATAGCCATAACAACAAGCTCCACTCGACCAGCTTTAAACCCGATTACAACTGCGACAAATATCAACAACTTCTCGCCAGCGAGAACATCGCACGGCAGTGAATTACCATTTCCCGGTATAAACACACAAACAACCACAGCCACCTCTTGGTGTTTTCCTCTCTATCAGCAACAAGTCATGCCTCAGGTATGGAATTCTTCGCATCAGGAGGCTAATAGAGTATACAATCTCCCCAAGCTTCCGCCAGTAAAAATACCCAAGTTCAATGGGGATTATAAGGAATGGAAGTCCTTTTTTGATTTTTTTACTAACGTAATTGACAGAAATCCTTATATCAGTAACGTTGAAAAAATGCAATATATCCTATACCACTTAGACGGAGATGCCAAGAGAGTCATAAATCATTTACAATTATCAGACTCGAACTATGTAACAGCATTAGGGCAACGATTCGACATTAATAGACAAATAAATAATTACCGATTATGTCAACACTATTATTGATGCCAAAAAAACAGAGTATAGGGCACAAGAGGACATGATAAGACTATATGATCTCATAAAACAATGCTTAGAAGCTCTCAATACGTTAAATTGCAAGACAGGCGAGTGGGGTCCTATGATTGTGTGTATTGCGATAAAGAAATTGGACACTGAAAGCTTACGGATATTTGAAGAAGGCCTTTAAGGTCCAAAAGAAATGCCATCCGTGGAAGAGTTATTAAAATTCTTGGGAAAACGTCACCAGGTTCTGGATTGCATTAAGAGCAATAATCATAACAAGTCTATGCTTCACACGAAAAAATCCTTTCACACCACTATAAATTCATCCTGCCCGGTCTGCAGCAAAGGCCACAGCATATATCAATGTGGAGAATTTAAGCAAATGAATGTTGATGAGCGACATGCTTTTATTAGAAAATGAAACTCTGCTAAAACTGCCTCGCTCACAGCAAGAGAGATAATTGCAAATCGCACAAGACGTGCGTACATTACAAGAAAAGACATCATAGCTTGCTCCATAGGAACTTCGATATAACCACCGTAAATACGAATAGCACAGCGGCGCTTGCTCAAAGAGCCAAGAAAGCATAATACGACCAAAAGCACCGTGAAATGTAACTTGAACAATACACTGATTCCTTGTGTATTATTACCAACGGCTGTAGTAAGAGTAAAAAACGCTTTTGTGCAGATTGATTCCTTCAGAGCATTAATCGACTGCGGCTCACAATTCTGTCTGATAACTGAAGAAGCAGTTCAGATTTTAAAACTGCAGAAGCACAGGATAAAGGCTACTATATAAGGAGTTGGGGAGGCGGAATCAGCAAAATCTTCTAGTAAGGTTAACATCAAACTTCAGCTGCGACATCAACATAACGGATACCTCTGTATAGAACCACTTGTGCTTTCCAAGCTTAATTCACATCTTCCTGAATCTCACATAGGTGAAATTGACATCAGCAAATACGGAAATATCACTTTGGCTGATCCGAACTTTGATAAACCAGGTCCCATTGACTTAGTTCTTGGCGCTGATGCTTATGCTGATATCATTCTGGAAGGTATCAAAAAAGAGCAGCCTGCTGCTCAGAACACAAAGTTGGGTTGGATTATCTTTGGTAGTATTCCAAACTATACCAAAGAAACAACCAAGCTCTCAAGCTTCCTCTCCCTCGCTGAAATAGACGAGAAGCTAGAAAAGTTCTGGGAAATAGAAGAAACTGTAAAGCCAAACCACATTGATGACACGTGCGACCTGCATCATCAAGAAACCCACACTCGAGATCAAGAAGGAAGATACATTGTCTGTCTACCTTTCAGATCAGAAATTGAACAATTAGGTGACTCAAGAAAGAAAGCAATGGCAAGATTCTTTCAAAATGAGAAAAAGTTACACAAGAAGACAACTAATACGGCAGAATACAACAAATTTTTGCCACATGAGTCCCGCAAGGCCATTTAAAGGAGAGGTTGCGAACGTTTATTATCTGCCACATCACGCTGTGTATAAGAGAGACAGTACGACAACTAAATTGCGTGTGGTATTTGATGGTTCCTCCAAATCAGATTCTGGTCTGAGCCTAAATGACATGCTGCTTTCTGGGCCATAGCCTTCAAAACAACAGCATGGTGTGATTCGGAGATAGCATTGGCTTGGATTGCAAAAAACCCTAACAATTGGAGTACCTTCGTGGCAAATCGAGTATCCGAAATACAAAGATTATGTCCCAAGGATTTATGGAGGCACATATTGTTTAAAGATAATCCAGCAGATGTTGCATCAAGAGGAATTAATCCTATCACACAATACATGGTGGAAAGGACCGTCATGGTTATCACATGGTCCTCAAGCATGGCCCATAAACAAATTAAATATAATAACTCAAGAAGAGGCCAAAAAGAAAATAGTGTCACTAAATGCCACAATTTCTGTTGCTTCTGCAGAAATATTAATCTGTTCAAACTACACCAATCAGATTAGAATAATTGCATACTGCAGAAGGTTTATACACAACTGCAGATTTCCAAAAAAACGCCATAATATGGGCTTCTTAACGTCCAACGAGCTCCTAGAGGCAAGATCAAGATCAAGATCAAGATCAAGATGGTCCAGCTAGAGGCATATAGCGAAGAAATAGAGACCCTGTCAAATGGTAGAGCATTAAGAAGATCGAGCAAGGTACTTTCGCTTCATCCATTCCTAGATTCAAGAGGTATCTTATGTGTAGGTGGGCGAATACAAAACTCGATCTTACCAACGGAGACCAAGCATCAAATACTCCTGCCACAAAAGCACCACCTAACCAACCTAATAATCGACAACGCGCACCGTCAGACCCTTCACGGAAGAACGCAGCTCACCTTAAGTTACATTAGAACTCAGTTCTGGATTATAAATGCAAAGAGTATTGTACAATCCAGAAATCAAAGATGTATAAGGTTTTTCAGGCATAAGCAAACCTCTTCACAACAATTAATGGGAAATTTACCGGCAGTGCGCATAACACCATCAGCACCCTTTTCACATTGTGGAATTGATTATGCAGGCCCTTTTATCACAAAGATGTCGAAAGGAAGAGGCACTAAAACATTAAAGGGCTACATAGCGCTCTTTGTCTGCATGGTCACCAAAGCAATCTACGTAGAGCTCGTCAGTGATCTGACCGTTGATGCCTTTCTAGCTGCCTATAAGAGATTCGTTGCCCGCCGGGGATATTGCAAGCAAATCTTTAGCGACAATGCCACCAATTTTGTCGGAGCCAAGAACCAGATGAATAAAGACTTGCAAGAGGCAATAAAAAGGTCAACCAAAATGGCTGCCGAAATAATAACCAACGACGGCACAGACTGGAAATTCATTCCTCCAGCAAGTCCCCATAACAGAGGCCAATGGGAAGCTGGAGTGAAGTCAGTCAAACGGCACCTGAAATACATTTTGCGCGAAACTCTCTTAACATACGAGGAATTCAGTACTCAATCAAGTGGAAGCATGTGTAAATTCAAGACCCATTTGCCAGCAATCTAGCGATCCAACAGATTTCGAGCCTTTAACTCCTGGACATTTTCTTATTGGACGTCTGTTATTGGCTCCCCCTGAGCCAGATCTCAGCACCACGGACGTGCATCAAAGATGGAAATTAGTCATAAAAATGCAACAAGATATCTGGAAAAGGTGGTCAATGGAATATCTTTCCCAACAACAGCAACGGAGTAAATGGGTAACAAAAAGGGAAAATCCGTCACAAGGTGAACTGGTCTTAATAAAAAGCGACAGCTTACCCCCGAAAAAATGGTTCCTGGGCCGTATTACAGCTCTTCATCCTGGAGATGACGTCATAGTGCGAATCGTTTCTGTCCAAGACAAGGACGGCATTAAGAAACGACCACTTGTCAAGATTTGTCAACTTCCACTCAATATAGCCAACAATGAAGAACCATCCACGATTCAATTGAAAGCGATAACAAGTACAATAAGGCTGACTACAGAAAGGTCTAACGAATACTCGGAACTTAAACCTATAGCAGTCAAAAGTACATCAAAGAGAAAATTAGATCAGCCCAGGAACACGTCACGCAGCAAAACTCCAAGAATAGCACCATGCACTTGGGCGTCGAAATTGTTCCAAATAATTCTAATAATGTTATACTGGGTAACAATAGCTTTCACTAAGGACTTCGAAATACTCCAAGCGAAATCTGGACTCTACGTGGAAGATTTGGGTTGCGCACAAATCAAACGAGGAAATCTTCACCTACAAATAACGTTTCCAATGAGCGAAGCCCTTGAAGATCAAAGGCTAGTTAACAATGCTTAGACACAAATTCAGACCATGTGTGAAGAGACGAAAATATTAACACAGCTGACTCATTGTGACTTACTGTTCAACCATATGTCATTGAAAAGAAACGAGTTGATTACGAGCATTGACGATGTTCTGGAGATTTTTCAGTCTAAGAGTAGACATAGAAGAGGCCTTCTGGGAAAATTCCTAACTAGTGTATTTGGGGTTAATGATGAAGTCTATAGAGATATAGAGACAATACATCACAACCAACAAGATCTGTTACAAATAGCAAACCAACAAGCGATATTATTGAATACAAGAATAAACCAATCGAATAGTGTCATCTGGGATAAGCTGAAGCAATTCGACTCTCGTCTATCGCAAGTCATATCCTCAATTAATGAGATGAAAGGATGGTACTCCCAGGCAGATCACAATAGAATTAGCATTGAAGTAATTTCTACTTACGTCAGTGCTCAAGACTATTACAGCGAAATTCAAGCAAAATACAATAAATGGCTCAACGTTATACACCAGCATGGACATTTACTGGATTTTGTTTCTACACGCGTCGTCAATGGGATCATAAAAAACACCACGAAATCAATTGGTCCGAACTGGTAGTAGCTGTCATCTGCAAAGGTGCAAGAACAGACGTTCTACTCAACAACACTGGAATTATACGTCTTCACTATGACTGTGTTCTCAAAACGTGAGAAATTATTCTAAAAACCATGTTTTATCAATCAGTTAAAGTAGTGTCTAGCCACGTAGTAGAGACAGTACCATCTAAAACTACTACACATTTCAATCAGCCCCCAGCAATTCTAAAAACAGGCACCTTGATACGGCAAGATGAACCGATACTCGACCACACCATAAATTTCGACCTACCTCATCTCGAGACTTTCAAGAGAAGAGTGACCACCTATTCTGTATTATCTACGGCGACCGTACTACTTTCACTGGCGTTCGTGATGTTAGCATGCTACTACAAGAAGGAAATTAAAAAAATATTCACGCAATGCAGGAAGATCAAGAAGAACTACCATAAGACCCAGGAGAACGCTGATCACCCAAAGCTCTCTGAGGACTACAATCGAGTTCTAGCATCTGTCGGCCCACAGCATGTTCACATGTGAACATATAATATCAACCGAACCACCGTAGCCCAATTCTGATGCAATGGTCAAATCATCAATTTCTACCTTTGACGCAATAATTAAAATATTTTAGGTGCATTTCCCCATAACGCGATTGTAGGTCACTTGCCCAGCAATTTCTTTTTTATACAATGGAAATGAAATTGCTGAAATCGCTAAATACGCTGATCGACATTCTTTTTACTGTTCATTGTTATGAGGAAATGCACTACGTAGAATAACTTTTCTTTGATAAGTAAAAATTGTATATAAATATGCTAGGGCTACAAATAAAGAGTCAGTGATATCTTAATACCCATTTCAAGTCGTTTAGTTTCACTCAAGCAAATTAAACTTGTTTACCCCCTACCAAAGGTAAGGTGACTAAGACATATCTACCTCCAACAGCACATCATTATACCTTAGTTAACACACCGTTGACAATCGTACAGATCTCATTTTCGATTGGATGTAAGTTTTTGTCCAAAATTTTAAATTTGTGTGTTTATGATTGTTTTGAACAGAATGTTACTTGTTTTCCGTTCCTTTTTATTTTAGTACGACAGTTAAGACCCTAGGCATGCTTTTTATTTATTCACATTTTCCATAATTGTCGTAGATGTTGAAACAACTACAATAAGTCGTCAGCGGTCACCATTACTGCATATAGGTGGTTAAGGGGTGAAAATTGAGTGTAGCTAGTTTACGATTAATTCAGAAATGAATTGCCCGATGATGAAGGGTGAAATAAAATGATACACTAAGAATGAATTGATAATATTGTTACGCGCAACAAAGTGACACAAGGACATCTGTTGAAAATGGCAGAAACTTTAGGTTAGTGACATCTTAAAAACTTTGGGTTCGGAGAATAGAATTTACGGGAAGGTTCTAGGATAATTTGTAGATTATAAATACGGCGCTTCTCACATCCAGGAGGTGAGCTTATTGCAGACAGTGAAGCGAACGAAGTAAACTATTTGGATTGCGTTAATTAGAAGTACAGTACTAGCGATAACTATAAAGAGTTGATTGGATAATTGTATGTAAGTGTTATAAAAGTACACAGTGAAGTTAAATAAAAGAAGAACTTGTCAATGATAAATGAAATATTGTGTTTTACATAACGAAATAAGGCCACGCTTGTAACAATATTTTTTAATTTTTAATATATAATGTCTTGTATATGGCCTTGTTTTTATTCAATTTCCCTACTAAGTCGGGATGTCCTGAATAATATTTGCCCACTACAGCGAAGCCTTTATCCCGGTTGAAGATACTATGATGGTATAACGTCAGCGTGTGAAACAAGCTGACACGTGGTTTTGGAAGCTACAATTTTACTTTGCCCTCTGATGCCACCTTGACCCTTGAAACCGAAAGTGACAGGTCTTGAATAGGCCTTTGAAACCGATATGTGGTACGTGGTCTTGGAGATTACAACTTGACCTTGATCTTTGAAGCCACCTTGATCATTGAATCCAGTAGCGCCTGGTCTCGCGAAAGCCTTAGGAACTGGAAGTGTCTGGTCTTGGAGGGTACAATTTGACCTTAAATCCATCTTGTTGAATACTTTACAAGGAGTTCCATATAGCTTTTCCAACAGGTCTGATAACATCTATACAGCTTCTCAAACTGGTCTGATAACAGCTAAACAGCTTTCAAAAACGGTTTGATAACAGCTAAGAAGGTTTTCAAACAGGTCTGATAACAGATAAATAGCTTTTCGAATAGGTTTGATAGACAAACGGAGCTCTACCCCTCAACCAGACAAGAGATGGAATCATGGTTAAATTGTAGCCTGCATGACCAGACACTTCCGGTTCCAATGGTCAAGGGGACGTCAGAGGTCAAGGTCTAATAGTAGTCTCCAAAACCACGTGTTACATATCGGATTTCAAACGGTCATTCAAGACCGGTCACTTTCGGTTTGAAAGGTCAAGGTAGCATCAGAAGTCAAAGTCAAATTGTAGCTTTCAAGACCACGCGCTGACGCTAAGCCATCATAGTATCCTGAGTAAAAGTTCCACGCTCAACCGGGATTATAAAGTATTTACACTTAATTCTTAGTGTATCATTCTATTTTGCCTTTTATAATCGTACAGAGCTGTAATCTTTATGCTAGAAGTGATAAAAAATTCCTCTTGGCTTTTAAAACAGGGTCACACAGAAGCAGAGGCTAGAAGGATTGCAACACTTTAAATAGATCAGCGGAATGAGAGTCTCAAAAAACGTTCGGGTGGGTATCCCGTCGATTATCCTGAAGTAGTACTCAACACAGATCAATTGAAGTACGTACAGGGTGCTACTTTGGGAAGAATCGCAGCAAGAAACAAAGCCCTCTGAAGTCAAGATTCTTGGCATCCACATCTACACCAGGGTGACTGGTTTTTAACTGCGAAAATCAAGACACCATGGCGTGGCTGAAAAGTGTAGTTGGGGAGCTAAACCCTTGGGAAGGAGCCAACATTGTGATGGTCGAGGAAAGTGAAATTCTTCGCCCACAAGTCCTTTTGGGATACTTTCCGAACAGCGGTGAGGACCCTACGGATTTGATTCCCGATTACATCGAGAGTCAGAGCTCGAGATGTAAGGTGGCTGAATGTGCAAAGTCCAAAAACCCTCAGTCGCAGTGCTGACTTTCACTGTGGACCATGTGTCCATAGAGGAGCTAAAGAAAGCTCAATTCAAAATTGGGTACAAGTTCGGCTCTGTCCAACTTAGGGTGGGGCAGTAAAGGCTGTGTTGGGGGCTGGAATTGGCCCAAGTTAGCAAGCCTAAACTCATAGTCAAGGCAAAGGCGGGCCATGGTAAAGCAGTCGGGATTGCAGAACCCAAGTCGGTGTCTTGCGAAAAGAAGTCTACAGCGACTAAGTAGATGCCCCTCCTGTACGTGCGAACCCAGGCAAATCAAAGATCCTAAAGGATCCAAGGCTGACTGCGGTCGTAAAAAGTCATCTTAGTTATGGTCAGTGATCATCTAAATTATTTTCAGATAAATCTCCATCATGCTAAAGCGGCATCAAACGTGCTTAGCAGGAGATTTATCTAGGAGAAACCTAGTCTGGTGCTCATTCAAGAGCCTTGGGTACATCATAGCCACATCAAAGAACTTCCCACAAAATCATGTATAAGTTAATTTATATACTAGGGCAGCATTATTGCACAACACTAATTTAAACTCTATTCCCTTCTAACAGTTCATCACGAGGGACATAGTTATAGCAGTTCTCGATGTACCAAATTCAGGAAGTAGCCACGAGGTAATTGTTACCTTAGCCTACTTTTCGGGAGAAGCGGATACATTATCTCCCCCAGAACTAAAACGGCTTATTAACTACTGTAAACGTAGAGGAAAGCAATTCATTGTTGGATGTGATGCAAATGCACGTCATTCGCAGCACGGATACCAACGTCAGGGGTGAGTATCTTTACGGCTTTATATTGTCTAACAACTTAGAGGTCCTAAATTGAGGTAATAAAACAACCTTTATGAACATTATTAGAGAAGATGTCCTGGACTTAACACTTGCCAATATGTTCATAAGTACAAAAATAAGAAGGAAGTATATACCGGGCGAGTTTCTTTGTTCGATCACAGACATATCCGGTTCGATATAGACGCCACACCCAAAACATGTCATAAGTACCGAATACCTAAACTAACTAACTGGAAACTCTATCGAAAACTCCTTAAGGCTGTAGTTGACTCTTTCGGCATTAGAAATAGCACATTTGACTCAGCCAAACAGCTGCTCTCTGAAGCCGAATAGCTGCTGTTGGTGGAATAGGGAACTGAGCTTGAAAAGAAAAGAAGACAGGAAACTATTCAACAGAGCTCTCTTGCATATGGGGGAAACCAAAATGGCTTTTGCGGAATACAATATAGAGTTAAGGAGATCCAAGAGAAGAACTTGGCGGACCTTCTGCGGTGGCATAGATAGATTGCCAGCAGCTGCCAGGCTCCATAAAGTACTTCCGAAGGAAAACAAGAGTGGTATAAGCGTACTTCAAAAAGATGATGGGAACTACACCAAGAGTTGTGAGGAAACAGTCAGGCTCGTATTAGAAACTCACTTCCCGACCCTCTCACTCCCGGAATTGTAGCTCCAGACCCAATTAGGGTGGTCAAGCAGAGGGTTTCTAATAGGAGCAATAGCCTCGTGCGTAGAATCTTCACTCCTAACAAGGTTAGATTGTCCACTGGCACATTTAAGCCCTTTAAATCTGCTGGAGGGGACGGCATTTCCCCGCATTACTACAGCAAGGTGTTGAAGAAATGCTCGTTCCACTACAAAAAGTTATTCGAGCCAGTTACGCTCTAGTGTTATATACCTAAAATAAATAATATTTTTACATAATCCTGAAAAAGGGCAAAATATAAAAATAATATTCAATAAATTTTAACATAAGCTAACATGGTTAGCTTATCTCTTAAATGGTTGAAGAAAATTGCATTAGCAATTTTCCTTACATACCATAAATTTTTCTCATAAAACGACTTGGGAAAAACATAAGTTTCAGTTTACAACCCAAGTCGTTTTACTTAAAAATTTCCACGACAAATTTTGCCGTCAGCAAAATTTGTCATTTCAACAATTAAATTAAAAAGTAAATCAAAAAGCAAATCGTACCTTTAGTACGATTTGCTGCGAAAAATTCAATATGTATGTACATACGTACATTCATACTACGATAGAAACTTTCGTAATAAGAAACGCGCGCCGCACAAATGCATTGTATGTATGTGCGCGTCGCGATTTTCAAACGACGGGACGGTGGCTGATGTTTTTAAAAGTGTAAGATTACATTTTTGAAGCCATTTGTCCAATGCGAATAATTCTGGACATGTTTGAACAAGTCCAGAATTAAAAAGTAAAATTTTCTCAGGATAAGAAAATGCAATTTAGCATTTTCTATCCTGAACAACGGCTCTTGATCACGATGAATGTGATCAAGAGTTGAGTTGGTTTTTAAATTTTGGCACGGCGACTTCGGCGGTTTCGGTTTTTGTAGAAAAACGCGACAAATTGGTGTTCGAGAAATATAATTAAGTTTTCCACGGTTTCTATATGTTTTGACAATTTTATATGTTTTGATATTTTCGGTGTTCAAGAAATATAATTAAGTTTTCCACAGTTTAAAGGAAAATTTATTGTGATAAGAAAGAAAATAAAAAGGTGGTAAACATATGAATGTGTTTTCTTATGTGTGTGCTTCGCCAGGTCACCGGACCAGCAAGTAGAACTAAAAAAAGGATTAAGAAGGTAGGAGTACCATAAGAAAATCTTTAACAATTGGCGCAGCCGGTAGGATCAAGGAAGCTTGATCAATACAAAAGATCGTAAACGCTTGAAAAGCCTTGATCCCGCAAGAATCTACGGGGATCCTGTGACACTAGCCAAGCTATAAGGCCACGTCACCCCCAACGCTCGGGGTAGATCTCATCTATTGGCGCCTCTGCTCCAGGCGAGCAAGGGTTCACCCCAGTGAGTGAAAAAAAAGAAACGAAATCAACAAGGGACCTGGATTCACGAATAGAAGCTCTTTCCCAGTCAAGAAGGAGTCAGGACAACGGACTCCCATTCAAAACCAACTTCAGAAGGAAGATATCATCGTTCCTGGGATGAAGGGGATTTCTAAGAAGGCTTTAAGCCCCCCTTTCAACCATATCCAGGGGAAATAAGTAGGCCTAGGGCCCTCCCAGCAGCAAACAGAAGCACCGGAAAATTATAACTTCGTTCCAGGATTGAAAGGGATCTCGAAGTCGGCCCCCCTTTCAATCTCTTCCAAGGGATTTAAGACGGCAGGAGCCCCCTAGAAGCAAGAAACATTCCAGAAGGGAATACTCCAAGAAGGCTGGAAGCCCCCATTTGGACAACGCGGGACTTACATGCAAGAGGAAAACTCGACACCTTCATCCGACGCGGAGCAATCCCCAGGTGAGAATTCACAACACCTCCGGGAAGGTACAGACAACGCCTCAGAAGACAACGCAGTAACAAGCCGCTGGAGTTCGCCTTTGAAGTGGTACCATTTTAACTGGTCCCACCGTAGGAAATAAAGTAAGTCTTGACAGTTTTTTAGATAAGTTGTTAGAAAAGGCACGCGAATCCGATAAGCTCACTGTCACGCACTGCGACGCTCTTGAACACAGATTACGTCAAGACAGAGAGCAGAGGCTGACAAAAATCGACAAATTCAAAAAAGATACAGAGCGATTCAAACAGGAGCTTATTGAATTCGCCGGGCTTTCACGTTCACTAGGTTTAGATAAGAGCTCAGCCAGTGTAGTTGTAAGCGCTGAAAGTGACAGTGATATTATTGGTGACGCATCTGATCAAACAACCGCCGAAAATCTCCTTAGTGGCTGGCTAGAAGTATCCTTTACGGATTCTACCCCAGAAACCAGCCCTGAAACTCGACAAGGCACAAGCAGACTACCGTACAAGCCTATAAATAATAATCACAATGGTAGATTATGCAAAGATGGCCAAGCTCACGGCACAACTAGTTCCTCTGTTTTCGGGCGAAAACACCCCATAGTTAGGTCGTGAGCTACAAACATTTGTTTGCTGTTGCAAACAGGCCTTACACTATTTAAGTGAGGAAGAAAAAGCAGCCTTCCTACATATCTTGCCCGCAAGACTTCGTGGCGATGACTATCAGCTGTTTGCTTCGGACGTTCCCACTACCTTTAGTGAGGTGGAGGAACGTCTGAACAGAACCTACCTCCCACGAGAATCGTACCAAGAGTTGGTCAACAAATTGATCACAATGAGGCAAAACCCGTTGGAAATTCTCACTGCCTTCACAACAAGAGTGAAGCAGTTGTTGATGCTTTGCAACGAGGCAGCGGTACTGAAGTCCGGAGCAACGGCAGCCCCAGCTATGAAGACACAGTTGGCGGACTTCGCCAAGAATGCCCTCAAAAGTGGAGTGAACAATCCCCACCTTTGCCAGTACCTCCTAACTCTGGTAGAAAATGATCTAGAGCAGCTGATACAAAAGGCTTTAGATATGGAAAAGCTACAAGCAGGCACAGTTTTCGTCCAAACGCCGCTAACGCAACAGCCATATCCAATGGCACCAATAGATCCAAGTCTTCGAGTTCGAGCTCTTAGCCGAACTCCTTACAATCAAGCACCACAGCCACCCATGTATGCATCACCACGAGCACAAGAGCCCCGACAGTTTAACAATCCCCCATACGTACATGCTCAACCGCTACGCCCGCCATTTCCACGAAGGGATTCTAGGCAACCGGATACACAAAATCTGGTACAAAACATCACTTGTAATTTCTGCCAGAAGCGGGGACACACCTACACGGAGTGTCTAAAATGCAAAAACACCCCCTTCTGCACTAACTGCAGGAGTTACGGGCATGACATTCGCGACTGTCGAAATAGCCAATCACAGTCTGCAACTCGTTTCACACGAGGATCGCCTAACAATCCACCACAATCAGACCCGAGCAATATAAAAGGCCCCAGAGTTTTTACCATAAGACAAAAATGTGATTTTTGTGGGCGCCGCGGATACAAGATCGACGAATGTCGACAAAAGCAAAAATGGGAGGATAAAAAACAGGGAAACGACAAAGAGTCGACCCAAAACTCCCCGGCTCGACTACAAACCCTACCAGCAATAAAAAAGGGTCTTCTCAGCCGCCCGACTTCAGTGTGCCCACCGCCAGACTTCCTCTAGACATAGGTCTAAATGGTCAGGCCCAGCTAATAGTGGTCACCGGCGCTGAGATCAGTATAATTAAGAAAAAAGCTCTCAAATCTCGCGAGCTAATAAACCCCAATAAAAAACTAACGCTTCAAAGCCCCTTTGGCACCGGAAAAACCTTAGGAAGTTGCCAAGGCCTCTTCATGCTAAAAAGTAACTTACCTTGCAACTTTCAGGTAGTAAAAAACATCTCAGGTATTTCTGAAGACGGCTTGCTAGAAAAAGATTTCCTAGCCAAAAACTGTAATGTTGAGGGAGCCAACAAGGTTCTGCGATTTCCTCGCACGGAAACCAATCCAGAAGAGTTTGCTGTTCCATTAGAAACCGCATCGGATAATCCGTGTTCACAAAACACATTCAACAAAGAGACACTGGTAGAAGATATTAAACCCGACGGGGATACACCTTCTACCCGAAGTGTTCTCAAAGCTTCTCAGTCAGAAGAAGTCGGCTGTGACGTACAAGAACGCGATAAGGGTGAGTTGATTACCAAAAATCTGGTTTGTAAGACCGGCCAGCATCAGGTGACTTCAAATGAACTTGTGTGCGTACCAGCAAGGTCTCAGATCGTAGTCAAAGTTCCGTTGCAGTTGCAGGAAATAGACGACGGAGTCTTCTTAGCAAACAGCTTACTCTCAGCTGGGTTAAAGGCAGTCCCTATAGCAATCCTCAACACACGCAGTTCACAAGTAGTTCTAAACAGCGTGAACCTAAATCTGGTTCCCATTAAAGACTACACTGTCGTCCCCATCAAACGAGAGCCAGGCAAAAATATTACAACAGCCCATCCTTTGAATCCCATGAGTCGAAATGACGGCGATTGTGAACATCATGTTATATGTAAACCTAAGATTAAGAAAATAGGGCATAAGAGCCCAGGTCAACCAAGCAGTAATAAGAAACTGCTCCAAGACGCTTGCGGGTCCCTCATGAAAACCCCAACGTCAGGCGCTGGCCAGCATACAAAAGGTCTGCCGTTAGCAACTCCCGCAGATCCACCTGGCCCAGCGCCTCTCATATATAAAACAAGTAGGTTAAGAGGTAAAATAAATAATATAAAATCATTAAGTAAGTCTAGAATTAAGAGTAATAAAAACAAGAAAATAAGCGCCGATCAGAAGGCCACCCTACAACATATATGATATCTGTTCCCAAACGATGTCGAACAAGAAGACACCAGTAATCAGCCCCGCCTGACCAGATTAGAGCCAGAACTCAGTCTGGATGAAACTTTAAATTCTGAGGAAAAAGCCTCAATAACAAATCTCTGTTACGAATATGATGACATATTCTTTTTAAAGGGTGACCGGCTTACACATACCAATGCCATCACCCACGACATCCCTCTGGTGCAAGACCAAGCACTTATTAACCAAAAGATGTACCGGTTACCAGAGGCACAGCGAAATGTCATAAATGAGCAACTCAGAAAATGCTGGAAAACGACATTGTCCAGTCCAGCAAAAGCCCATGGAATTCGCCACTGCTAGTCGTCCCCAAAAAAGCGGGACCAGATGGTGAGAAAAGGTGGCGCGTCGTCGTTGATTTCCGTAAGTTGAACAAAAAACGATTGGCGACGCCTTCCCGCTACCACGGATTGAGGATATCCTCGATCAACTGGGCCATTCAAGATACTTCACCACCCTTGACCTAGCCAATGGCTATCCAAAAGATCGAGCAAAAACGGCTTTTAGTACCAACTACGGGCATTATGAATTCAAACGCGTGCCGTTCGGGCTCAAAGGAGCTCCGGCCACATTTCAGCGAATAATGAATTTCATATTAACTGGCCTACAAGGCCTAGAATGTTTCGTCTGCTTAGATGACATCGTCATCTATGGAAAAAGTCTGGCAGACCACAACGAAAAGCTTCGCAAAGTCTTTGACAGGTTAAGAGAAAATAACCTGAAACTTCAACCAGAGAAATGCCAATTTCTCAGGCGGGAGGTAGTGTATTTAGGACACAAATGTTCTAACCAAGGAGCACTACCTGACCCTAGCAAAACGGCATGCGTCCAAACTTTCCCCACTCCTAAGACAGTAAGGCAAGTGCAATCATTTTTGGGCCTTGCGAATTACTGCAGAAAATTCATACCCGATTTTTCGAAAACAGTACGTCCTCTAACAAACTTACTCCGAAAGGATGTAAAGTTTAAGTGGACTGAGAAATGCCAAGAGGCAGTTCAAAGCATTAAGAACGCTTTAATTTCCCCTCCACTCTTAATATATCCCGATTCAGAACCCTTTAACCTTACCACAGACGCCAGCAGCGAGGCTCTTGGAGCAGTTCTCTCTCAAGGAGAGGTAGGAAGTGACCAACCCATTGCCTACGCCAGCCGTACCCTGAACAAAGCCGAACGTAACTATTCCACGATTGAGAAAGAGTTACTGGCTATAGTTTGGGCGTCTAAAAATTTCAGGTGTTATCGGCAAGGCCGAGAGTTCACGGTCTATACAGATCACAAACCACTCAAGGGAGTCTTCACTGTTAAGGACCCCACATCCCGTCTGGTGAGATTTCACCATAAACTTTCCGAGTTCAATTAATTGAGTATAAACCCGGAAAGTACAGCACGAATGCCGACGCTTTAAGCCGCATTCCACGGGATAATAACAAAGACAAGGAAACTGCAACCTTCACGGTATAAGCTATAATCCACCACCAAATGGACTCGGATATAGAGGAGGAAAAACACTCATCGGACCAAAAGGAAAGTCTGCAATGCAATGCAGTAAATAGAGCTCAGACACGAAACATTCAGGAAAGTGGAACACATCAAGACAGCCAGTCCAAACAAAAAGAACAAACTCATCATCCAGAAGAGACCGCAGACCGTGACAGTCCACCTAGTACCAATCCACCAATTATTGACGAAACTCGTCCCCCTGAAGTAATCACAAGCCCAGAGGAGATTCAATTAATCTTAAAGGATTATCATGATTCTCTCTTTGGTGGCCACCAGGGAGTGATAAAAACCTATAAATGGATTCGAAGAAAGTACTGGTGGAGGCACATGCTTAGTGACATCAAAAAGCACATTAAGGGGTGTGCCAAATGTCAAACCATGAAGGCCTCACCACAGCATAAAACGCCGATGGTGATTACAGACATAGCGGAACAACCATTCGATAAAATCTATCTAGATATAGTCGGCCCACTAGAGGAGACTGAATCCGGAAACAAATATATATTAACGTTTCAGGATAACCTCACGAAGTTTGTAGATTGGTACGCCATACCGAATGGGGAAGCTATAACGGTAGCGCAAATTTACTGCGACGAAATCGTCACGCGCTACCGCATTCCCAAAAGAATAGTCACCGATCAGGGAAGTAATTTCCTGAGTGACCTATTCAAAAAGGTATGCAAACTCCTTAGGATAAATAAGCTGCAAACCTCAGGTTATCATCCCCAATCAAATGGAGCACTCGAACGTGCACATAGACCATTGATTGAATATCTACGAACTATAGTGGACGAAAATCTCAGGTCATGGGATAGTTATCTGCGAACCGCTGCTTTCGTGTACAACAACAGTGTACACGAAGGGACAAAATTAACTCCCATGGACTGCCTCTACGGCTTTACAGCGGACGTTCCGTCCAACTTAAGGCGAGACCCTGAACCCGTGCATAATCACGAGAGCTAGTACCATATTGTCAGGTATAAGCTTCAAAAATCTTACGCCATGGCACGGAAAAATCTACTGATGAGTAAGCAACGCTCGAAAAATTACTATGACAAAGCTGTACGTCCCCTGACATTTCACAGAGGAGACAAGGTTCTACTCAAGAGCGAGAGTCGTAAACATAAGCTCTCCCAGATTTGGGTAGGACCCTATACGGTAACCGGTATCCCCAGCTCAGTTAACACAACAATTAAAATTCGTAAACGAGAGCTGACGGTACACAACAATCGTTTAAAACCTTTCTACGAATAACATGGTGTCAATATAATCTAAGTAATTCTAAGATACATAATAATAGAATGTAAGCTACCAAGTCAACAAAAACCCCATTTTAATATCCTATCCTATCTTCTCCTAGATAACAATGCAGTCAATAATTTTCTACGGACTGTTCCTGATCACAATAGGAGCCCTCGCGGAGGAACCTTACTCTATAACGCCCCTAAATAATACGGGAGTACTATTTGAGGATCTTGGAAGCCAATCAGTTTACCACGACATTTGGAGCATCATCACTGAGTTAGATCTGGCCGAGTTGGACAATCAGACAAAACTCGCGGAACGTGCGGAACACTACGTACATCAATTATGTGGTAAGAAATCCTTTGATCAAAATATATGTATCCTACAAACCAAACATGTACATGCCCTGATGGAAAACATCAAGAGACGCACCGAGGTCATTAAAGAGGCAGTGCCTAAATCACGCAAGCCCCGATCCATCATTGATGGGATAGGTAATGCGATGCACTATCTCTTTGGTACTATGGATAGCGGAAACGAACAAGAGGTGTACAGCCGACTAAGCGAATTAGAGGTAAATACTCAAATCTTAGCTGATCTGGATAAGCGTAATAAAAACCACGTTCGAAGAAATTCAAAAACCCTTATCCTCACTGTCTGAACGACAACATCAGATAACCAATCAGATTAACCATCTGTAGAACACAACGGACGATTTGATAGCCCACCAAATAAGACAAGAGATCGTTTCTAGTCTGACACTACAAATGATAGAGTTGGAATTTAGATAACAAGCTCTACTGGACATAATAGTGTCCAGTAGAAATAATCAAATGCATCCCCTTTTAATTTCCCCAAACCATTTGCTAGAGATTTATCACAAATCTCACTCCATTTGTCCCAATCTACAGGACAGTTTGTCAGTTCTGTATCAAACAGCAGATGTTAAGACACATTTGTTGCAGGACAAATTAGTTATCCGAATCAAACTTCCCATATTTAATATTCCCAAGATGAAAATCCAACAGATTAGATGTTTTCCCATACGGGTGGATTAAAACCACTCATTAATACCTGATATCGAATTTTCCCATTTGGCAAGTCAAATCCAGACCCAGGAATTTCTGCTTCTGAAGCCAGAAAACCTGAGATCTTTAAAAAAAATCTTAAAGGGAATCGATGAGGATACGTGGGTTGGTAAGCTGAATACACCACTCACCAAGGCTACAAAAACAGACGAATGTGTTATTAAACTTTTATTCAATCCACTGGGCGAACACCAACAGTGTAGCATCAGAGCTCAAATTCCCCCAAGAGACACAATAATTAAACTCAATAGACCAAATTCGTGGCTGTACTCCTTAACCGAAACTACTATAGTACATATAACTTGTACTCAACAGTTACTCACTCATCGTCTCGCAGGACAAGGAATCATAACAGTCAACGAACCATGTTCCTTGCAAATAGGGCCTCACACTCTGTATTACGAAGCAGAAAATCTACATCCGCTAAAAGTTTTCCAACCAACCTACTTCCCAGGCACAAATGAAACGCAAGAGGTATTGGCAGAAGATATGTCAAAGATATCCGCTCCTAAAAACCTAGAGGAACAACCAACATTACTCCTAGGAGATTATTCAAACCAACGTATCCACCTAGATACAAAATCTCTAGACGAAATCCGTACCAAAGTGAACAACATTCACTTTGGACCCAAAGTTAAGATTCCTCATATACTCTCTATTACATCGCTATCAATGACAGGACTCTTGTTGCTAATTGCATCTGTGGTGGCAGTAGCAAAATATATCGTCCCGGCATTCATGGCATGGGTTGCTAAACGCAGACAACAGCCCACAGCTGAAAACATTCCTATGGAACACGGTTTACGCCACACCCCAAGAAAAGTTAAAACGTACCCAAAGTCTCTCTAAAGCGAGATCTATACAATTAGTGTAATAAAAAAGGTCTATACTTATTTTTGGCCCCGTCTCATTCTTTTGTTACTGGCGGAACCACTATCCCTTCACTACACTGGTCTTAGAAAATAAATTAATAAAATTAATAAATTAAGAATAAATAAGGATAAAATTTATTTGGTAGTATTTAAGAATAAAATTAACAGACCTAAGTAGCACATAGCAAAGTAGTAGAAATAATGAATTAAATAAGCTAAAAAATAAGATAATAAATAGAAGAAAGAAAGGCATAAGATAATAGAATTTAAAAATACAACCGAAATTTATTTACACAAAAATAATTATAATAAAAATAATAAGTAAATAATATTTGGCAACATTAAGTAATACATAATAACTAGTAAGACATTGACATAAATACCTCAGATTATACTAAATAGAAATAGGCTAGAAATGTATGTACTAAGATCATATATGGGAAATAGCGACTTAAATTAGTAGAAGAAATAAGAAAAGAATTGTTTTTAACGACATTAGATATAGCAGAAAATTATATATATTCCCATAAGAAATATATATTATATATATAGGCATATTTCTGTAAAAACTCAACCGAAAACCGACCAAGCCACCAAAAAACGCACCAACAACAACTTCCCCTGAGAATTATTCCTCTTCAAAGAATAATTCTCTTTTTCTCAGGGGGAAGGATTGTTATATACCTAAAATAAATAATATTTTTACATAAACCTGAAAAAGGGCAAAACATAAAAATAATATTCAATAAATTTTAACATAAGCTAATCATGCTTAAAACATGGTTAGCTTATCTCTTAAATGGGTGAAGAAAATTGTATCTGCAATTTTCCTCACATACCATAAATTTTTCTCATAAAACGACTTGGGAAAAACAAAAGTTTCAGTTTACAACCCAAGTCGTTTTACTTAAAAATTTCCACGACAAATTTTGCCGTCAGCAAAATTTGTCATTTCAACAATTTAATTAAAAAGTAAATCAAAAAGCAAATCGTACCTTTAGTACGATTTCCCGCGAAAAAATCAATATGTATGTACATACGTACATACATATTACGATAGAAACTTTCGTAATAAGAAACGCGCGCTGCACAAATGCATTGTATGTATATGCGTGTCGCGATTTTCAAACGACGGGACGATGGCTGATGTTTTCAAAAGTGTAAGATTACATTTTTGAAGCCATTTGTCCAACGCGAATAATTCTGGACATGTTTGAACAAGTCCAGAATTAAAAAGTAAAATTTTCTCAGAATAAGAAAATGCAATTTAGCATTTTCTATCCTGAACAACGGTTCTTGATCACGATGAATGTCATCAAGAGTTGTGTTGGATTTTTGAACGATACGGTTCGGCGAACAATTAAAAGAAAAAGTGGAGTTGTTTTTGAAAAGGAGTTGGATTGAGTCGTTTTTTGGATACAATGGGCGGTCACGGGAGTTCAAAAAGCAAAGCTTAAGGTGTAATAGCAATAGAAAAAAAATCATAAAAAGAAAAGCTTGAAGTGTAATAGCAATAAAAAAAAAATAATAAAAAAGCAAAGCTCGAAGTGTAATAGCAATAAAAAAAGAAAAATTGTAAGATAACAAGGAAGTGTTTTAGTAATAAAGAAAAGTGGTAGAAACGAAAAGTTGTTGTTAATACCAACAGTTTGTACAGCAGACAGTGAGTACCCGTTTTTGGAATTATAAATATATATCGATATACATACTGATATACAACACTAGGGTACGTTCCCACATTTTGTGGAGACGTCAGAGTAGTATTTATACCCAAAACAGGAAAAAGATCTAGTTCTCTAGCAAAATCGTTCTGACCAATCAGCCTTTCCTCATTTTTACCTAAGTCCATGAAAAAAATCCTAGACTTCCACTTTCGAAGTGAAGTTCTGATTAAATCACCACTTTATTCCAAGCAGTTCGCCTATCAAGCTAGCAAGTCTACCGAGCCTACCATTCACACATTAGTCACAGACCTTGAAAAAGCAGAAGAGGTGGCGTTATGAGCACTTGCATCCATAGAAGGATAATACCTCCTTCGATGCAATTAAATCAGCTGCCGAGAATAAGGGCCTTGTGCCCTACACGGTAAACTGAATAGAGGCAGGAGGACTTCTCTTTCCACTTTTATGGTCGATCGTGATTGATGATCTACTAGAGAAGTTGGCCAGTTCGGGTTTCAATGTTCACGGCCACTCGGATGACCTAGCAGTCACAATAAGCGGGAAGCAAGATCAAGACATAACCCGCCTGCATAAAGCACTCTCCAAAGTTCGCACATTGTATTTAAACAAAGGCCTTAGCATAAACTCCAACAAAACTGTTATCGTTCCCTTTACGAGAAGATCGAAGCTTTCACTAACGGCTCTTCTTCTTGATAACACGGAATTGATATTTTCACAAGAAGTCAAATATCTGGGGCAAACTCTAGATAAGAAACTTAATTGGAATTCGCATCACTCTACAGTGACGGATGGAGTGGTGCGAGAGCCTGTCCTACAGCAGCCATGGAAGCCTTATTCAACCTTCCACCCTACATTTACAGGTAAAAGAGGAAGCGATCTCCAGTGATATTAGAGTGCAAAAGCAGAAGCAGTTAAAGCCAAGGGATCTGGTTGGTCATTTAACTATCTTCAAACAGATATGCTTCGAGCAAATGACGACAATATTTGATATAATCACACCCAGAGTGGATCTTGTAAGACCACTCCAAGTCGTTCTGAGAGATTGGCAACAATGGCGCTCCACTAAACCGTCTTTTTAACAAAGATCGATGGTGTGGTATACAGACGGTTTAAAAACGAACAGTGGAGTCGGACTTGGTATATACGGTCCCAAATGCCATATATCAAAGGCTCTAGGCTCTACCCACGCCATAGTCCAAGCCATGGTATTGACAATAGAAGAATGCGCCAATACCTGCATTAAAAGAACCATTAATGGCTCAACCATTAATATCTTCTCGGACAGTCAAGCTGCCCTCAACGTGTTATATACGGAATGGCTAATCGAAGTTAGAGAGAGAATTTTTCTTTAACTTCTCCGCAATGATTTTAAATAACAAACGCTTACTTTAATTAAAAGTATAAAATATATTTTGTTATAGTTAAAAAGAAAATATATATAAAAAAAAGAATACAAGAGTATATAAGATCTATATTTTTCGATTGGTTTAACGCACGGCGATCTGAGATGAACTGACTGTAATTCTTAAAATTATCTTAAAACCAACAGAACATAAACACAAAAGTAGCTGAGTAACACAATTCGCTTCTCGGGAAAATATTTATGTTTACAAAGATTTAATAAAGTATCGTATTACAGTTTTCTTAGCAAACTACGAAGAAACAAAGTATGCACAGTAAAATGTTGCTGACAATCAAGAAAAATTGTTTCTTATCTAATATGAATAATCAAGTTATGCATAAAAAACGCCTTAAAGTCCTCCACTGTCAAGTCAGGGATCGTCTGCGAATGTTTACTAGTCCTTAAAGACTTATAAAGGAGAAACAGAGTTATGTTCATGTGGGTACCTGGACATGAGGGCCACAAAGACAATGAAATTGCTGATGGCCTAGCCAACAGAGGAGCGGAAACTCAGTTTTTCGGAACAGAGCCATTTTGTGGCACTTCAAAGTGTTACCTCAGAGCTGCGCTAAATAACTGGGAGAATAAACAAAATTACCTGTATTGGAAAAAGTTAGTAGGACTTCGTCAAGCAAAAAAGTTTATCGACACGTCTGGTAGAAAAACGAAAGAGCTCCTTCTCCTTTAATGAAGAGAGTTCAAAATGATTTCTTAATTACCTCAACAAACTGTGCTGGGCTGAAACTTCATCCTGCCGCTTCTGCCAGGATGCTTACGAAATCTCCGAATACCTGCTCTGCAACTGCGAAGCATTGGCCAGGCGGTACTACTCCACCTCGAAAATGCTTTTCTTCCACCAAACTGCGTGTGGAACCTCAATCCCAAAATGGTTCTAGACATTATTCACAGTTTGAACCTAGAAAGGGAGTAAATTCATAATAGATCTTTCAGGTCGCAGTGATTGCGAGGCTAAAGCCTACACACTTCTTCACAAATCTAATCTAATCCAATCCATACGGCATATGGTCACCCTATCAAGATTCCTGGATAAATGGATATCTAGATTAATAAAGCGGCTGATGAACTAGGTAAAAAAAGGTTCTGAAATGGATAAATCCGCAGTACTATCATATATTAGGATCCCATTCGAAACTTACTAGGGAAACCTGCAAAAAGCAAGTCTCCTGTAGTTCAATAGAGACACCCAGATTCTTATAAAATTTCTCCTGCTTGTTAGATTTTGTATAGAACTTTCATTTTGTTGCTATCCATAGCATCGCATTATTTCATCAAAGCTTTAAATTTAACCCACTCTCAACCTGATAAGAAAATACTCCAATATTATAGCAGCTTCGGGTGATCTATTTTTAGATACATATGTATACAGCCCAGCTAACACATGATATCCCCAGGCAGCCATAATATATATAGTAAACAACTGATAACACCAAGCTACAAGCTGGCATGTTAACGATCATGTCCACCTAGAGCATGTGTATTAGAGCGAGACAGATGTTGTGTGTTAGGACGAGATGGTTGAATGGTATGGTGTTCACCAAAGCTCCCTACTAGATTATCCCCGATATTTGTTAATACTAGACCGAAAAATGTAACGAAGTGTAAACAAAACCTTTAGACTTCCTGATTGACCAATATTCATAAGATAATTCCAAGCTATCATGCCCTCCTCAAGCATGAACACGGATTTATGTTAGAGCGACACAGATGTTGTGTTAGAGTCAGATGTTTGAAAAGTTCGGTATTCACTAAAGTTCCCTACTACATTATGCACACCCGCCACCCAAAAAAGAAACTACGAGCACCACTAAACTTAACCCATTCCCAACTGTCACGATCTTGGCAAAAGCTGATATCAAATTATGTTAAGCCAGCCATTACACCTGACAAAAAAAAATTAGGCTCCCATACAATTTCCATTACTTATCTAAGTCAACATATCATCAAATATTAATATCATAGAACTATCTTCCTTCATCAAAGCTTTTAATTTAACCTGCTCTCAACCTAAAGCCAACATGTACATATATAGCCCACTCCAACACAGGCATGATAGTTCCAGCCAGCCATACTGAACTCATAACATATAAAGTAGGGGTGGGCAAACTTTTGATCGCTACGGGCGACCTGCTTCGTTAAGGCTGAACCACAATAGAAGTGAATAACTTTACGAAATTAAACGAGACTGAGGTTTACTTACAAAAAATTGATACTTTTAGCCTAAATATATATCTCATTCCGTATTTAATGTTTTCAATTTTGAAAAGTGAAAAAATTATCAAATGGAGGTTGATGTAATTAAAGATTTGTGCCTTCCATTAATTCTCAGTGCCCGAATAACATTTTATGTGTTAAATTTTAAAAAGTGGTAAAAGTGAAAAAAATTAACAATTGGAAGTTGTTTTAATTGAAGATATGTGCTTTCTATTAATTCACAGTACAATTTTTATTCCATTTTAAGTTTTACATTGCACTTTTAATCATTTAATAATAACTTAACTGTTTGACACCTCGCGTTCTTACGGAATGTGCGCTTCTTACCGCACTATACTTACTGAAAATTGGATATTTCAACTTAACGATAGTTCCCCTCACACGAGTTAAAGTTAATTTGTGTACGCCTGTTAAATTGAAGGGCGCGTTCGCTTTACGTAAGTAAATGTACTTACGTATATTTCTATTGTGGTTCCGCCTTTAACGAACAGGCGGGGCACAGTGGTTCAGAACGGCCGAATCTCTGGCAAAAAGTCGAAAAATGAATGTTGAAATATCGGTGTTTTTGAAATGAATTCTTGTAGAGGGGATTTGAGGCATTCAGATCGCATAAGCTGAGGTCAAAATATTTTATACCTACTTTCCTGCGACAGTCGAAAGTTGTCTCTGTTAGGAACACGGGTGCGACAATTCACTGCTCAGTTTTACAGTACTTCGCAAAATAGTGAATAAGTTTACAAAGACGAGTCCGATTCCAATTTTCCAAATTGGAAAATATTAATAAAGGTATGTAGAACCATTTTATGTACTTCAGTATTCGAAAATGTTTGTTGTTATTTATGAAACGTTATGCTAACGGTAGTCGTGATTTTCATATTTTTTCGGTTTTTTAAAAATACATTTGTGTTGATACAAAAATGGTCACATATTTTAACGCTGACATTGACTGGGACCTGTTTTTTGAACTATCTATTAATGAAATCTACAAGAATTAGCTGCTGAAAGTTGCCCATTTTGATTAATAACAATTTTAGTGCACACTGTCGTGCGCAATACGCACTGTGACTAATTGCGATACTCTGCTCAACTTTCCATACCTGAGGCTTAGGATTGCTTATAACATTGTGCATTATTTTAATAACATTAAAATTACGCACAATATATACAACTTGTTAAATTTTATCAGGGCGTACATGCAAACAAATCATTTGTACGTGCAGACAAATATTTGTGGCACTGAATAATGAATGGAGCTCGAAATTTGATAAACAAGTAGAAGTTCTCAAAAAATTTTTTACTGAATCGAAATGATGTCCTTTCGCAATTTCAATCACTGAAAGGACAGCCGCAGAATTCTGGAGCGCTTTTACGCCGTTCATAAAGAATTGCTTAACAAACACGTAACTATAACGGTTTGTCTATTTTCCTATTTCTTCTATCATTGAAATTTTTCATTTAATCGTTTTTGCGATTTGTTGTAGAATGTTCATTTCAAAAACATGGATGTACCAACTCCTAATTCTGATACATCAGGATCTGCTGAAAGCCACAAACAATATGTTGAACTATATTCTTGGTACCCGATGCCAACATCGGTACATACCGTTTTAATTCATGGCTACGCGATAATAGAAATGGGTGCTTTACTAATAGGACAACTTTCTGAGGACCCTCAAGAAGCTAGGAACATGGACATTCATCGGAACCGCGAAAATTGTGCTCGAAAATGTACGAGAGAGAAGACAATATCTGACGTTTTTCGTCGGCTTTTTGTATTCTCGGACCCACTCATAACAAGTTTTCAAAAATTAAAAGTGAAGAATAATGCACAATCACCCTCTGATGCAATACAACTTCTACTGGCAACACCAGAAGGTAATGTCACAAATAGTAGCTCACCGTTAGTAGAAACCAATACATATATGCCGGATTCATCTGACCTAGATTATGATTTTTAATTAATCTAATGTATTGTATGGAATTATGTACCTGAGATAAAATAAACAGTTGCATATTCTACAAAATTGTTCTTCATTTTGGAATTTCAAATGTTATTAATCTAATATCAAATTCGTAATCAGCGACCCAGAAAACGCAATGGTGCAAATTTTCGGACCGATAAAGTGATTATTTTTTCAAAATGTCCGCTATTTTCTGTCGACCATTTTGAATTTCATAATTTTGATATCAAATTCGTAATCAGCGACCCTGAAAACCTAACAGTGGAAATTTTGAATTATTATTCTCACTTTTCGACTTTTGGCCAGGGATTAGGCCGTTCTGAAACACTGTGCGGTGGTCTACCAAGATCGCGTGCGTTAAGTGATCATAAGAATAGTAGTAATTTAAAGTCAAAAACAGGTATAAATTTAAAATAAAAATTATGTGATATTTAATATCAATTTATTTGGAAGATAATGCTTTCTACTCACAAACTAATTAGTTTATAAATAAACAATATGTTCTCTTATTACATATATTCGACAAGCTTTTCATATCGAAGTTTATATGAATTTAAAGCTATCCGTAAACAGGCTGCCAAATAGTCATCAGTCAAATGGGAACGTTGTTTTGTTTTAATTGCACTCATGGCAGAAAATTTTGTTTCGTAGAGATAAATTCAACCGAAAACGGTTGTTCAATATGCTGCCCATCTTCAGAAACATGAATTTTTCTCTTCACAAAGTTAATTCCAATAATTATTGTGAAACGAAGCTCTTGATTTCAAAAATATATCGCAGCTTAGTTAAGGATTTGATTCTCAACTAGTATTTGGTGCACAGCTTAAATTCCTTTAATTTTATTGATATTTCTCCCATTTTTATTTCATCATTGAATTGGAATGAAATGAAAAATAAATTTAAAAAAAATATCGAAAAGAATGAAGAATTCTGTGTCGCCTGTATTGAGTTCATCTCTTGTTTTGGTTTTATTAATGTTAATTGCTGAGAATACCGATTCTACATCAGTAGAGGAATGACGAAGGCATAATATTTCAAAAAAGGGTTTAAAATCATTTGAAAAAAGTATTTAGAAAGTTTAAGGAAAACTAAGGAATCATTGCATCTCTTACTAAATAATAATTTTGTAAATAATTTCTCATCGCCTAACTTTTGTAGTCTTGGAACGAGGAATTAAAAAAAAACTTAAATTAACAACACATTTGTTTCATGTCGAGATATGTACTTATCAGGCAGGCCAGCTATGATATAAAGCAAACAACTAATACCAAGCTCCAAATTGGCAAGTATATGACGAAGTCCACCTCAAGCATATGTGTTAGAGAGACAGATATTTTGTGAGAGCGAGATGGTTTCAAATTATGGTATTCACCAAAGTTTCCTATTGTATTAGAGTGAAGACAGATCACAGCACTCCACTATTTATCTAAGACAGCATATCATACTACATTAATATAATGATACCACCTTCTTTCAACAAAACTTTTAATTTAATCCACTCCCAATCAACTTAATGCTTTCATTGTAAGATTTAAAGATCTCTCGATCAACGCCACGGTCTTCACCAAAGCTTCCATATCCTACTATAAGCCCACTGCTGGCGAATAAAGGTTCGATTCGTTTCGAATGAATCTGGTTTTTTTTTACATTTTTAAATTTTTTTACTAAATTTTTTTTTCTCTATTTTTCTCAATTTTTTTTATTTTTTCATTTCTTTTCTTGGTTCTATTTTTTTATTTGTTTTTCAAGTCACTCAATTTCGCTATTTGGGACCTGTTGATGAGTCAAACCAAGACTTGAAACTTGTCACCCAAAATATACTGAGTGATGAAATAACAAATTAAAAACATTTTTTAGCTTTTGCTATATACCGGAGAAACCAAATAAAGTTCTTTCTTGAACAAATATAATTATATCATGCCAAATGCCATCCATCAGAGATTTTAACTTACAGTACCCACTCTCAACATCACGGTCTTTACTATTGCATTTGGAGAATTGGGAGCTTTTTCTTCCTTCCTTCTATAACACGATTTCGGATGATACTTTAAAGGAGATAAATATGAAGCGGCATTGCTGACAACATTCTTACTGGGTGTGAAACTTTTCAATAGACACAGCCCTAAACTAAAAAAAAAAACGAAAATCGCCCAACTTGCTTACTTTCCTCGGCTATAGAGATTTGTTTACGGAAGCTGTGATATCAAATTACCAGTCATGCCATTAAACCTGAAGACCAACAATTTTCGGAAAATTTTCATTACTCATCTTCCATCATATAATATCATAGCACGATCTTCTTAAGTTAAAGCTTTTAATTAACCCATTCTCAATGTAATGCTTTTATGTTTCTTATCATGCCAATATTACAGCATGATCTATTTTTAGATATAAAATTTCATAACATGATCACACGTGTTTATAAAAAAAACCTACAAATTAATATCATCAAAGCTGTGAGTTACATTACAGTTGTTGTTGTTTTTTTCAGCAAAAGAAATTTTCAATTAAACTACATATAGCATTAGTTGTTGTTTTTCAGCTAAAAAATTGGGAATCTTTCATTAAAAGACATGAATCGCTCAATTTCTTTACTTTATTCGGCTGTGCGAAGCTGTTTATATTATTCGGCTGTACGAATTTGTTTATCTTCTGTGTGAGTTTGTTTTACGCAAGGAATCAAAATAGAAGCTAAGTCATGTCATGAAGACCACAAATTAGGCTTTTACTAATTTCCATTACTTATCTAAGTCAACATATCATCCTACAATAGTTGTTGTTGTTACCAAATTTCATAACATAGTGAAATCTTCCTAGTGTGTGTGTGTGTGAGAGAGAAAGAGGGAGTTTGTGTGTGTGTGTGGGTTTGTTTTGGCTTAATTAAATTCAGGTGAAAAGTCCCACAAAAATGCTGAGTCATGCTGCAGAATGTTGGAACTTTAAAGGGCTGTGTCTCCTGAAAGAGTGACGATCCAGCGGAAAGGCAGTTATATTTAGAATCTACATGCTTAGGTGAATAGCTGGGCTATAGTGAATAAACACTTTTTTTCTGGTTGCGTGTATGTGTGTAATTCAACGCATATACGGCAATACTGTTGACAGCCCCGGCAAGAACTTTGACAGTCCTTTTGGTTGTCAATTGTCTTGTCATTTTCAGATGGAAGTGGTTCTAGAATATCCAAAAACATATGGATGGCGCTACCGTCCAACGAATAGCTATAAAAAAACTTCATAGTAAAGTACAAACAACCCCTTGGCTATTACATACAAATTCCCCCCAGATGTCAACGCCGTAACTAAGAAACGTGCAAAGCTCCGCACACATGGTGGAATCTTAGATAAGATACAAAAGCTTCCAACAATTTCCAGCAGATGGTGACACCTTAGCTAAGTTTAACAAAGCTTTTGCTTAAATCTAGGCGCGACACCTAAGCAACCCTCCCACACAAACCGCACTTAGCCAGGGGTCAAACCTGAAACCTCCCTCCCCTCTCCAACCAAGAAAGCTTCCACCAACGAAAACCTAAGGTGGTAAGTAGAACAGTATTCATTCACCGCTAAAGAACATTCACACAACACCTCTGTGACCTCATGGAGAGAGTGCGTTGGATTTTACAAACGAAGCGCTCTCGGTTCGATTCCAGTAAAAAGCATTATTTTATTAAAATCAGCTAAAACAGATCACCTGACGGGGAAGCAAGACAGGGTCAGCTAACCAGACATAGTGACGTCATCCCTTGGTCAGCCAGACGATAGGAAAGGAATCCTGCATGACCCAGACCCTATGTCGTAGTCCACTAGACGGAGTCCCCCATCAAGTTCGTACAGGACTAGACACATCCAAGGTCAAATTGTATCCGTACAAAACTCCGTCCGTGGTCTTGACGGTGGGCGCCGACCGGGACCTGCGGGTGGCTTCAAGGTCAAGGTCAGTCACTAAAACTAGGCACAGTATAGAAAGAGGGGGTGGGGCAAGGCGGGCGGGCTTATGGTAAAATTGTAACCTCCAAGGCCAGAAACAGGAGATGGAGAGCGAGTAGTGTTAGAGCGAGATAGTTGAACAAGTAAATTTGGACCTCAATGAGACATAACATGGGACTTTGCCGCAGAACTCTCATAGCTTGAGGGACAAGAGAATAGACCGTTCTCCTACTTCCGGTCAAAATCAAAGATGGAGATAAAGTAAATTGGGACCTCCATAGAAAATAACATGGGATTTTGCCGCAGAATTCTCATAGCCTATCTACTAGTGATGTACTAAACAAAATGTTTTCAGAAAATATTGAAAACTCCAGTAACACTGAAATGTTCCGGCAGGTAATGTTATCGAAAACCACAACATACTATCGTTTGGAGAAAAATCGAATTATAAATAAGCAAGCCAGTGAATCAGGGGAATCCACTCCCAGGTAGAAAACCTCTTGGATACCATTGTTAATAGATTCAAATTACAGATTATACTTGTGGAAACCAAAGAGAAATAATTCGAAACAATATTCGAAAACAGAAGAATTTATATCGACAGAAATTTAGTTAATGAACGTGACAGTAATATTTTGAGAAAATGTGTGAAAGTTGGCAAGATGCCGATCTATTCAAATAAAATAATCACGAATATAATCCACAGCAGCAAGTGCTAATCATGACATTCCCAGATAGAAGAACTCTCAAATTCACTACTGATATATATGACGAGGAAAAGCTGAAGAGAAAGATTGCACTTTACCTTAAAAATGAAACAGGCCACTCGTGGATCAACCCCACCTATCAGGGAACGAAAAAGAAAATATACCACCCTAATTTGAGAACAGAAATATACAGGATAATAAGGAGTTGTGAAATCTGTTCCTCTGTAAAATGCGACAGGAAACCTATGAAAAGAATTTTAATCTAAAACAAACGAAATCGTTCATGTTGACGTATACGTAACGTATAATAAATATTCTTTAATAAATTTCATTGATAAATTTTCAAAATACGCTACTAGAACCCACCTAGAGGACAGAAATAGTGGCAAAATTGTCGACAATTTAAATTATGACGCGGAAAAATTAAAAAAATTCATATTTAACAAAGGATAATATAAATTTTCATATAACCAAATCTGATAACCATACCGGAAATGCCGACGTAGAAAGACTAAGTAATACAATAGCGGAAAAAATTAGAATCTTAAGCCTAGAAGAAAACCAACCAATCAAATTACAGATACTAAATATAATCACAATTTACAATAATTTATACCACGCCACAATTAAATGCATCCCTTCCGAAGATTACAAAATCGATCACAATTATATAAAACACCGAATTGAGGAGAGAGAGAAGGAGATTATTAACCAAAGAAACAAAGAGGGCGAATACTACGTAGAGTCCAGAACGATAGGATTTATCGAAAATTATAAATCTCTTCAAAACAAATAGGAACCGAAATATAAAAAGCATAAATTAGAACACTTTAACGAAAATAATATAAAGCGACCTTTTAATTTTACAGGTGCGGATCCTATTCGTAAGGATGTTGGTACTGGTCACCATCCCTCTGACGCAGTCAACTCTAACGATTGAATGGATCAATTCAGAAGCCGGATATGCGGAGATCAAAATAGATGAGGTAGAAAAAATATGTAGATAAGGTCGATATAATTCTACATATAATACACCCCGTAGAGATTGTAAATATCATTAGTGACTTTAAACATAATATCAACAATCTCAATACAACTAACAAAAATTCTCTATTAAACCAGATTGACTCAATTAAAAGTAAGGTACTAACCCTATTCCCCCAACCCCATAGAAATAGAAGAGGCTTAATTAATATTGTGGGAAAAGGAACGAAATGGCTTTTTGGAAGACGACAGACTAGCCATTGAGACACACTTAAAGACAACTGGTGAAAATAACCATAGAACTATAGAAACTATCAACCAGCAATAAAAATTAACGAAAATTTTAATCTGTAGACTACTAAAAAATATTTTAGAGTCAGATAGGAGCAAAACTTTAATAGAATTCGAAGCCACAAAGAATTTGTTCGGAAAAATACTAATACAGAAAGCACTCTTAGAGCAACAAATTAGGACTAACATGTTAAGAGAACAGGTACAACAGAATTAAGATAATATAGTTTCAGCTAGGATAGGAATAATACATTCAAACATATTGAATGCCCAGGAAATTGATTAAAATCAGAATTACTGTAGCCAAATCTACGAATGATGCCATCATTTTCGTTATAAAAATCCCTACAGGAGCCCTAAAAACAAATAAAAGAATATTGGTGCCAATTTCAAATTCTAAGAACCAACAAAGAACCAACAGAATATATAGTGAAAAAAATATAACTTATACGTTTCAAGATAACCTAAGCTTACAAGAACTGAAGCCAAGCACAAATTGTATCGTATAGAAAAACTGTAAATTAATTTCATTAATTGTTCAATTAGTAATAAAGTATATGAATTCGTGTTATGTTACTGTGTTGCATGATTGACGACTGAACGGTAAGTCCCAACTGCCAGCATGAGCTTACAGATCACCCGGTGGACAGCGCTGACTGCAGAGCGGCGCGCTAGCACCTCGGCTATTGCGGGAGTATTATAGGGGGTGTTAACCAAAAACCTGCCGCTGTCATCTGCTATTATCAAAAATTTTCGTGCCTACAAACACACTCCAGCCCTGAAGGGGCCTTTACACCACTTACCTTTACCTGTATGAACGCACAGATGGACTGCCTTCTACTGCTTGCCCCATCCACCCAACGACACTGAGGGCAGATTGTTTTCAGTGTCCCTATTTGACCTGTAAATAGGAGAGAAGTAGCGAACCTAGTCGACCTTCATCTTAAAGGGGCTCCGGCAGAGTGAGGGAAATGAGAGAAACTTCACTGCTCCATTGATAAACCCTTAACTGTATTTGCACAATTCAATTCCAGTATGCACTTAAGATTGCTGTGCTTCGTGCACCACATTATCTGTTTAACCGATGCTTAACTATGATTCTTAGTCGGCGATAAACTACACATAAACAGCACTACTAATCCTCCTAATTAAATTATATCCATATGTACTAACAATAAGTGGAAGCAACCCAGAGGCAAAAGATGAATTGTATATAATAAAAAAAATTGAATTTAACAAAAAACACAAGTACTCACGGCCACAAATTCCTTCGACATGTTGAAGCGCTCCAGCACCCGGTAAGTATCTGTATGGGAAGATCAAACCTTTTCTATATATATATATATTTTTTTCTTTTATGGTTAATTCAATCTAGGTTGCTCTGTACTGTACTGTAATTTGTTATTAGTGCATGTAGGATCTAAAAAGGTGAATTCTTTAATTTAATTTAATATTTTCTGTAATTTGTTGTTAAGTGCTTGTAAGATCTTCAAACATGTGAATTAAATTCCTTATTTTAATTTAACCTAACATTTACTGTAACTTGTTGGTAATGCATGCCATCCGATTCACAGCCTCCTTGGACTAAAATCCCATGGATTCTAAGATTTAATACTAAGAAATAAAACACTCTGAGATTTCACTTATAAAATGGTTGAATAACTTACACACTCCGAACAAGCAAATCTCATCTGCTTCGTAGCCCTATGCACCAAACCGTCACAACTTGTGCCCGTCATTAGTATACCAGAAAAATCACCACAAAATACTTGAGTGGTATACTGAATTCAAATTAAATCAAAACAATACTTAATAAAAGTCACAAGCCGGCAACGATCACTCTATTACCCTACGTTCATTTAACTTTCCTCAAAACTATGAAAAATCCAAAGTCTATGGTAACTTCAACATACAGTACCAGCTTCCAGTAGGACATATAGTCTGACAATTACAACTATCTCGCTGATAGTTCAGTTATAATTTAAGCCATAAAGTTGACGAGATGCCATAGCATCCTTGTAATTAATATTTATCTCAAGACAATGGCAAATTTTCTAACCTACTATAAGTTCCTATGACATTGTCAGGAAGATCTTATTATTTGATTTCGTTTCCGGTGTTTATTTATGTTTTTTTCTTTATATAGTTAATAAATTTTAATCAGTTACCGCTGCCGGTGCAAATTCTAAATTCCTTTCTTGCCAAATTCCAGTGTTATTCCTGTTTCTTTATGATAATTGGTGGGCGGAGCTGATGACTTTAAGAGATGATGTGAATTCCGCTGGATTACTAAGCAGGGTGCTCCAGGGGAGTAGTGGAGCACCTTATCAACTTTTATCCCCCCATCGGGACTTGTACTATAACCTTCGCAAGTAATTACTAACCTAACGCGGGGAGCTTTCCGCTCGCCGGTGCCGCCCTATGACAAACAAAAAAAATCGCAAGAAATCCATTCCTGACATAGTCAAATTTTATTGTCTTACCTCTTTTATGCACCCTTTGCCGGATATTCCCTTTTCCTATCACTACCGTTTCGCGTTATTGCCTTCTGTGCTACCACAAACTATTAGGATTTCTAAGCATTCACACTTGTTGCTCACGTTAGACACTTTTCTTTTCAAAATGATGGCCGGCTGTCTGTCATCCGGCATCTCCGATGCTTCTTCTTAAATTTTTCCAGTTTTTTCGTATTCTGTCCCAGACAGGGTTTATTCGTGCGTCGTGTCAGCAGTGGCAGCACATTCTTCATGTGGCACCTGCGCGTACTGCCGCTAGCTTCGGTGTGTAGCCTACTGCTGCATACAGCAGGCTACGACCATAACATTTGTTGAAAGAAAACAATGAAAATATAATTACATGTAAGTAATAAAGCATTGACATTTGAAGAAATTGTACTTCATCACGAAAATAACATTGAACAAATCAAGGAATTTAAGTTACATAAGATAATAAATTATAGCTTAGGGACTACTTACATTATAATAATAGTATTAGTTCTAGTAATTATACTGAACTTATTTTGTATACAAAGAAAACTCAAACTTAAAATCACTAACTAAGACCAGGAGACTCCCGAGTTTACGGAGGGAGGCGTTACATCCCACAAAACATTGCTAACGAAGCAAATATAACGGAAATTAAATGTAACCAAGACTCTTCACCTTCGCAAAAATTAAAACTCTCAAACATATAAAATTACAATTTCATGTGACAGGGGAGCATGACTTAAAGTAACTCCTCCGCCTAAGAACTCGAAAGCTGATCCGTCAGAACGTTTGTACTGTAAAAATGCAAGGTAAAGAGGCAAACAGAATGTGGTGCTGGCGCTCTTGACTGGTGCATGTGGCTAGTACGATTTTCGTATTATAGCGATACAATGCGTAGCTGGAGCTGGCGCTTGGTACTGGCGCTGTAATTTCGAAGAGGTTTGTTGGAGTGAAACAATATGGAAAATTTTGAAGAAGAAAAATTTCTCGAAGTAACGAAAAGAAAAGATGTTGTAGGATTTATGGCATCCCCTATATAAAAATTTAAAATGAAAAGCAAAAGTAAGGAATAAAATATCAAATATAAAATTAATTTTGACAGACCTAAGCTCTAACATTGTATTCATACCAGCTACAAGGTAAGCGGCAGAATAGGCGCCAGCGACAGCTCCAAGAGCCAGCACCACGATCTGTTCTAGCCTTAAGATTCAGTCTTAAGAACGGATTTCCTAAGAAAACACTCAAGAATTGTTCGTGAATTTAGTTTTTGAATAAAAATATTTCTCTTTACCCAAGTAGAGGATTACGTTTTTTTTTATTGATTTTTATTTCTTTATAATTTTATATTTTATTACATCTCTATTTCCTTGAGGTATCTCGCACGAGAATGACTCATTCTTATATACTGGAAGAATCTATTGGGATCAATAGGTAAATCTCATATAGCTGATAAATTCCCCAAATTTTATTCGCTTCTTAGAGAAACTGCGGAAAGTACACTTATCTGAAAAGTTCCATATACAAATTTTATTTAATTACAAATGTACTGTTTTAAAAAAAATTGCATTAAAAAATGGCAAGGTGCGTCATCTTGCATGGAAGTGTAGTAAGATCGGTGGTAGAGTTTTAAATTTATATAGGGAACTAGGACGTCCGATAGGACGGCGTTGTATTGACCCTGTCGCATTGTTCCTTTCACGAAATATATAGGACCAGGACCGACTCCACTTATGCAAACTCCAGATCATTGTAGCCCGTGTACGTTTCATAGTTTTGGCGATACAGTTCTCTTTATACCACATTCCCGGCTTCCTCTTGACATATTGAAACTAGAGCTGAAAGTATCAGAATTATTTTATATCCCGATTATCCGAGATAATTAGGATCCAGACTAAGCAAAACAGGTCAAGATTTCCTCAAGATAGCATTGTTTCATTGGAAAATATAAATTTCATGCTATTTTCATTTTCTCAATGAAACAACACAATTTTGAAGCTTTTTTTGCTTAGTATGGATCCGGATAGCTCGGATCCGGATCCCGGTAATATGGATGCTGATCCAAATAGTTCGGAACTGGATCCGGATTGTTCGGATTTGGATCCGGATTGTTCGGATTTGGATCCGGATTGTTCGGATTTGGATCCGGATTGTTCGGATTTGGATCCGGATTGTTCGGATTTGGATCCGGATTGTTCGGATTTGTTCCGGATTGTTCGGATTTGGATCCGGATAGTTCGGAGCCGGATCCGGATATCAGGAATCGGATAGTTCGCAGACCGGGGTATGCGGATATCCGGATATTAGCAAATCCGGATTTAAATTTCAGCTCTAATTGAAACCTTTCTGTAATGGTATCCAAGCGGCATTCGTCACTGAAAATCACCTAGAGGTTTCAAAATTTGAATAGTCATTTTGTGCAATTAATTAGAATTGAAAAAATATATACACATTAAGAATAAATATAACTTACCCTTTTCATCAAGCGTAAGGTGCCGGTAAAGCTGCGCCCACATCAGCCCATCGTTCCTTCATTCGTTGGGTTAATTTCGGTTTTTTCGCTGAACGTCTGCATCTTAATTTGCGTTCATACCATCGACGACGCAATATTTTAAGTGATATATTCACATTTGTTGGTTCAGCTCATGTAAAATAGCATAAGCCTATACATACCCGTCTTTAGCCAAGTGGGGGCTCTGGGCACTTTAGGATATGGGCCCTAACGGAAAGCATTTTCTAAAATACTTAGGGTTATCAACACTAATATCGACATAAAGTATGTTTGGGTCTATCGCGCACTGAAAACTTTTAATCACGTAACTGTTTTGTCACCACCGTTAATTCCATAGTCTCTAATATAAATGCGCGCATGAAGTGACGTGACGATAAAGTGACTTTTTGGTTGTTCGGGCTACCACCACGTCGTTTATATGAATGTTCATGCACTGGTGAAGCGTTGGTAACATTTTTTTCGCCGCTTGACTGTCATTGTTTTGGGAGACGTTGTAGAGCTAGGAAGAAACTTATGCATCTTGTTTTGAAAATTAATTGCTGCAATGATAGTGTGAGAAGAAGACATAAATAACGAAGCATTAATACAAGAAGTTCAAATGAGCCCACCAAATGAAGAAATTATGGAATACTCTGACAGCATTTTGAAGATAAAAAGGTGGGGAGAAATATTCATGAAAGTGTTTATAGACCTTAGAGTTCTTTCTTTTTTATTAAAAACCTGGGGGACGGGAGTATGCAAGCACGGAGACCAGAGCTGCCGATTGTGTTATGCTGCTAAACACCCCATCACAGAAACCTTCCTGTCCTCTTAATGAAGCGCATCAGGTTTTGGTGAGGAAGATTTTCCAGTTCACCTACACACAGAAGGGCAGACCCTAGAGTATCCCGCCTGATCCGGGCGAAGGCCGGACAAGCACCCAGAAGCTATTCGGTTGTCTCAGGCTCTCCTTCCAGGCAGGACAGATTCTCCGGGCTGTCAACAACTCCTATCCTTGTCTACATTGTTTTCTTTCCGAAGCTCAAGAGAAAATCAGAGAAATGTCTTTTGGGCCTATCAAGAAAAAGGTTTGTGCACCTGCAAGTACTCAGGTTCACCCATTTGTGCTGATGTTTCCCACGAACATCTGCTCTGATAAGAGACCCGGTACGCGAGGTGGCAACCCCTATGTTGTGACCAGGAACCCACTGAAGGGATGCTTTGTTGTGGATCCACAGCTTGTCCACAGACGATGTTCAGTCCTCCAGTAACTTAGAAGTTATCTTAGGGCCACTCAGAGCTATCAAGGCTGTCTGAATTTCCGAAAAGATAACAATTCCCTTTCCTTTGATCTCCATATTAAGGGCTATTTTCGCTACCATTGCCATGGCGAAGACTTCAACCTGGAAGGCAGTAATGTGCCTTTCATCCCAATGTCATGTTCAGGAAAGTAAACATCCGCTCGGCTTCCTCTTACGTGAGAGCTGTCGCTGAAAATTTTAGAGCGGACCATGGAAGGCTCAATGAGGCACCTCCCTTAGCCCACGATTCCCTCTGAGGAATATTCACAGATATGCGACGTGCAAAACGAAGTTTTGGTACTTTCGCATCAAGTGGCATGATGTCCGGAAGGTTTTCTAGTTCCAGTCCACACGCCAATAAGCAATGGCAGGAACCAGTCCAACCTTAGTGTTGCAACAAGTCTCTCTTCGGGTTCAACTGATGATCGCATATTGGTAGTTTGATAAATTATATCAGGTATCAAAATCTGTAGTAGTAAAATCAATACTTTCATCAAATATTAAGTGAAATTTTCCCTTAAGCAGCCTTTTTCTCCAAATTGGAAGCACCCAATAGCGTTTATTTCATTGATATTTTCCATAGAATTGGCGGATAATGTGATGAGGACCACTACAGATCTAGCCAGGGAAGTCAATGACCTGAAATTAGTCTGCAATAAACTTCAAAGCGAAAACGATGACCTGAAACGATGTAAGCGCTCATCTGATATTATAGTCAGAGGCATTCCAGTAACATCTGGGGAAAATATACAGTCAGTGAGTGCAAAAATTGCTACCGTCATTAAACATCAGCTGTCACCATTTGCTGAGGCCTTTCGACTCCAACCTAATCGTGATAATGCTGCCACTACGTCATCTAATGGTAACAGGCCTGCTTGCCCACCCATTGTTTTACGTCTATCTTGCCCACTGGAACGTAAAAAATTCTTAAAATTGCTGAAAACACATGGTAATATACAGCTAGCAGATCTGCAAGCGGGTTTTTCTTCTAATTACCCAATTCGAATTCACGAGAGTTTAACACCGAAAAATAACAAAATTTTTCAAAAGGCGTTGCAGTTAAGAAGAATGAATAAAATTTATTCTGTATTTACAAGAGATGGTCTGGTGTATATGATTCGTGCTGAATGGGATAAAGCGATGCTTATTACTGAACTTACCCAGCTAGAGTGATGTGGAGCACATATGTATATTGTGTAATTTTTATTCTATTTTTTTTTCTCTCTTTTTTCTTTGTACATATTAAGTATACATTTGATCTTGAAATTCTTAGTATTTAGTAATTTTCTTATTCTTGCATACATTTCTATTAGTATCACATTCTTGAATTCTTGATTTTATTTAATATTTAATATTCATTTTCTTTTTCTTTCTTTTTAGTTTTGTATACAATCGGGATGTCCATTGATATTTGTATTGATCTAATTTTTAGTTTTGCTGAGATACTCTGCTGTAGCCTACATATGCTCTGCGGTGGGTGATACCCTATCTCCTTTGAACAATATGAGCGCTGTTCTCAATATCTTTTCCAAACAATCTGAGGGATTCAAAATTTGTGCATTTAATGCGCGTAGTTTAAATAATAAAATTGATCTTCTTAATAACATTTTTGATACTAATATAATACATGCGCTTCTGATTAGTGAAACTTGGCTCAAGCCTCATATACTCAACAATGCTGTATCTATTCCTGGTTTCTCAATCTATAGGAATGATCGCTTGGATAGGATTGGTGGTGGTGTAGCCATTTATGTACAATCCTCTCTCAAAACTTCTGTCTTAGCCATCTCCTCACCAGGTGCAACATTTGAATTTGTATGTGTAGAAGTTAATACTGGCGTAGATAAGTGTATTCTGGTTGCCGTTTATTGCCCCCCTAATGGTTTTAAAGAGGATACATTCATCGAATTTCAAAGAACTATTTCCCACCTTTGTTGTAGTTACTCGAATGTTATTGTTGGTGGTGATTTTAATGTTGATGGCCTAAGGAGTCACATTCAGGCTACAGACCTATTATACCTCATGCAAACTTTAGACTTAACAATTGTTAATCATATGCCAACATTCTTCAATACTAGCAATCCGTCCCAATTGGATTATTTCTCTGTAACTAATAGCGATAAGGTGTTGTTCCACAACCAGTTGACTCCAGTGAGTAACTTTGATCACGATTTCTTATATTTGTCATACCAGCTGGCTTTAGATCCTTCTTTAAGTGCTGACTCATTTTATTATCGTGATTATAATAAAATTAATTCTGACATGCTCCATGCTGACTGCTCCGCAATGCCGTGGTCTGATGTACTCTTACTGGATTCTGTTGATGATAAGATTGATTTTTTTAACAACTTAATTTTACAACTCTACTATCGACATGTTCCTCTGATTAAAAAGAAAATCTTTTCCCAACGCTGTCCATGGATAACACAAGAAATTCACATTCTTCTTGCTGAAAGAGATTTTCTTTTGCATCGATATAAAATCTCACGGGACCCTGCAGCTCATCATCGATATAAAAGTGTCCGAAATCTCGTCACACTAAAACTCAGGCAAGCCAAAAAATCCTATTTTGGCTCCAAATTGAACCCTAGTCTACCTCCAAAAAATCTGTGGCGAAATTTACGCTTTATGGGGGTGGCAGGTAAGAATGAGAACATATGCTCGATCGACGCTGATTGCTTGAATGAACATTTCACCTCCATGTCTCCGATTAATCAGTCTGCTGGTCAGGGCCGGAATCAAGAACTGACTATAAGGCACAATGAAGGGTTTGCATTCCGCTGCACTGATCATTTTGAAGTATTTTCATCCTTAATGGCAGTGAAATCCACTGCAACCAGCCATGATTTAATCCCTCCTAAATTCATCAAGTTAATTGCTCCCTTCATTGTTGGTACCTTAGTGCACATCTTTAATGTTTGCCTTACCACATCGCAGTTCCCTACTATTTGGAAAAGAGCTCTTATTATCCCAATCCCTAAAAAATCTATAGCCTCTTGTGAGAAAGACTACCGACCAATCAGTATACTCTGTTGTTTCAGTAAGGTGTTCCGGAAAATAATATATAACCAAGCTGTTAAGTTTGTTGACCGGAACAAGTTCTTATCGCCTTGGCAATCTGGGTTCCGTAAAATGCACAGTTGTGAAACAGCTCTATTAAAAGTAACATCTGATATTACTGAAGCCCTTGATCAGGATTTCCTAACGATACTTGTTCTGCTCGATTTTAGTAAAGTATTTGACTCTGTCGACCATACTCGCCTTCTTTATAAACTTGTAAGCAATTTTAATTTTTCTTCATCTGCTGTTAATCTCATTGGGAGCTTCCTTTCACATAGACAACAAGCCGTCAAAGTGCATAATATAATATCGCAGTTTCGCTCTACTGAATGTGGTGTTCCCCAAGGCTCGATTCTTGGTCCTTTCCTTTTTAGTTTATTTTTAAATGATCTTCCCACTGTTGTCCAGGACGTATCTATTCATCTCTATGCTGACGATGTGCAGATTTACTTCAGCAGACCAATTGGGTTACAAGAGGACTGCATTGCTCGTATAAATGAGGATTTGCATCGCATATCTGAGTGGTCACTTGAAAATGGGTTGATTTTAAATGCCAATAAGTCGTGTTGTATGCCTATCTATAGAAATGCTCTTGAAACATCTGATATGCCGCCTATTTTACTTAATAATGTTATCTTACCGTATCAAAACTCAGTCAGAAATCTAGGTGTTGAACTGAATTCTAGGCTTTCCTGCTGTAGTCATATCACCAATATTATTTGCAGAGTTTATGGGTCCTTGCGCCAATTATGGGTCCATGGATATCTTCTCTCTACTGAAATGCGCATGAAATTAGTAAGAACTCTTATTGTACCTCATTTCATGTACGGTACCATATTATTTCCAAAGTTAGACTCAGTCTGCCGCAGAAGACTTATAGTAGCGTTTAATGACTCTATACGATTTGTCTATAATCTACCACGTAGTGCTCATATCTCAATGCACTCAAGCTCTGTGCTTGGTCACTCACTAGATACTCACCTTGAACATCGTGATCTGTTGTTTTTGTATAAATTACTATTTAATAAGTGTCCCGAATATCTCTACAAGAAATTAAAATTTATGCATTCATCCAGAACTATTGGTTTTCTTCTTCCTCGATGTAACTCACATTATGGGGAACGCTCTTATTTTGTTCAAACCCTACGTAAGTGGAATCTACTGCCGTTTGACCTTAGAGCGGTGGGCTCTAGCAGAGAATTCCTTCAGCGATTAAATTCATTTTCATCTAATTAGTGTACATCCTGGTTCGTCGTTTTTGCTTTTGATGATCCCCTCAAATTGACTCGAAGAAGAAAGAAGAACAAAAAAGGTTCTTCTTCTTCTTCTTCTAAGAAAAACCCCCAAGGGCCCACAGAAAAGGCCATTAAGGGCCCAAGTGAAGAGGCCATTAAGGGCCCAACTGAAGAGACCAAGGCAATTGCCAGGAAAACTGCAACTGACCGCGAAGTGTCTGGAGTAACACCGCCAAGCACTACAGCTATTGCTGCAGAATCTGTAACTGCTGTTTCAGTAAATGCTGAGTCGACATCTTCGACTCTAGGACAGAATCCTACCCTGAAGGAAGTTGTCGAAAAGGCTTCGTCGTCAGCGCCAAAGCCCAGCGGACTTGTGATGAGGCCACCACTGGCCACCACGAAGCCAACTGGCCAGAGCAAAAAGCCAGCAGCAACAACAAAACCAGCAGCAGCACCACGATCCCCGGCGTTAGTTGCAGGGATTTCTTATGCCCAGCAGGTAAGTGGCAGTTCCAAAAAAGAGTCTGTTATTGAAATTTTAGGAACGGGCATCACTCCTCGTCCACCCCCATTGGACGCGGGTAAGCCTCGGCCCAAGACCAGTGCGGGTCTCCAGGGCTTCTTCGACGGGAGGTGGCAGGACGAGAGCTACGGGATGCAGCTTGAGCACATCAGAGGATGTCCTCAGACTGCATACCTGAAGGCAATCTTCCGCGTCATCTCCTGCGAACAGCTTTTTTCAATGGGAATTATAGCTGGAGGAATGGTCGAGGTGTATACCACAACCCTCGAAAGTGCCACTAAGCTTATGCTTGAGGGCATCGAGGTGGAGGGTAGGCACCTCGTTCCATTCCCGTTAAAAGAGAAGCCCACGAAGGTCGTGTTTTCGCGGGTCCCTATGCGAGCCCAACATGAAGACCTCTCGAATTTCCTTGGGAGATTCGGGAAGGTTCATGGAAAGGTTCGCGCTATTCCCATTAAAATTGGGGACGAGGGTCTCGGGCGGGGTATCTTCGGTACTAGCCGGGAAGCGTCCATCACCTTGAATAAGGGGTGTATGCTTCCGTCAGGCTTTTACCTTAGCATATCCGGCTCGAGATACTGGATAGACGTTGGCACCGAAGCGAAATGCCATGCTTGCCATTTGGTAGGGCATTTTATTGCTGACTGCCCCAGGAAAACCGGGAAGAAGGCTGAACCGAGGGTTCCCTCGAAGGAAGCCACTACTACAGTAGTGGATCTGGAGAAGGAGCCTTCGGCCGGCACTCGACCTGCTATTTTGGAGCAGCCAGTGGTTAGGGTGCCTGAAGATGTCCTAGAGGCAAAAGAAATTATGGCTATAAACGGCGCCACGTCGGCACGTGAAAACACGGCTGCTTCTGACGAGGAGTCGAGTAGCCATTTAGGCAAGAAAAAGAGGACGAGGAGGAGGAAGACAAAGGTGGACCGTGTGATGCTGCCTCCTCCAGAGCCAGCAAAGCCAGTCGCATCAAAGCGGCCCCACTCGGAGGAGGACGATAGTGGAGCTGGCATTCCGAAGGTTGTTGTAAGGGAGGTGGAAGCATCTCTTGAGCAGCTTTCGGACTGCGACATGACCGGTTTTGATGAGACTGGTCTTTCGAGCCGCGGTGGCTACGAGTCGTGTGATAGTATCATCTCGACTGGTAGCCAATTTGAGGTCTCGAAGGGGATGGAAACCCTTTCTAGGAAGAAGATCGCCGGAATTCTCACCCAGCTCCTGTACAAGAAGAATTCAGATAAAATCTGGAGTATTCTTGTAAGGGAGCTGGAGAGGCCAGAGTTGTTACTTCCTCAGCTTCTACTCCTACAACAGGAGTCCAAGAAGAGGAGGAAGTACAACGATGTAGCGCGGGGCCGATTCTCCTCGTCAATAGACGTCGTACCATCATCGTTTGAGCTTTGCATCTCTTTGAATGTGCAAGATAGCTTCTATCAACACCGGGGGTTTAAGTGCACATACAAGGTTACACAGCACTATCGAACATGTCAAAATGTTCGATATAGACATCGCGCTTCTACAGGAGACGAATTTTACACAAGACACATATACACAACTTGAGCGCTATGCGTATTTACACACTGGCTATGCAATGTTTGCCACACCTGCGCCTCGCCGAGGCTCAGGGGTGGCAATCATTGTATCCAACAAATTTACACTATCGTCTCCTGTCTATACAGATATCTTCCCAGGCTTCGCTTCTTCCTTGGATTTTGTCGTTCAAGACAAACATATCAAGGTAGTAAACGTGTACCTTCCTCATGACCAGGACATTACAAGACAAGTTCTTGATAGTGTTCAGTCCTGTCTGGTGAATTTTAGCGGCGAAACTGTCCTCGGAGGTGATTTCAACTGCACTCTGAATCCCTCAATGGATCGGCACTCTGGAGTTGAGTTCAACTCTGTCAATGCTACTCGATTGAGGAATTTTGTCGGTGTTTTCAGACTCGTGGATATCTATCGTTGGATGCATCCTACGACTAGATCATACACGAGGGTCTCGCGAAATATCCATGGAAGTCTCGCAGGCTCCAGAATTGATAGACTTTACGTCTCACCTGGAATACTAGAACATTTCGTTGGTGTCACTCATGAAGTGTGTTCCGTTAGCGATCATCTTCTTGTAGTGGCGACCAGCACTCTAGTTGAAAGAAGAACTGCATACTGGATATTCAACAACTATTTGTTGAATTCCGAGCAGTTCATCAATGAGTTCACTGAATTCTGGCACGATTGGCAAGAGAGGAAAGTTGACTTTCCTTTTCTTAGTCAATGGTGGGATGTTGGAAAGCTCCAGATTCGGTCTTTTATCGAGACGAGTTTCAATCGAAGTGGCTATCAAGCTTCTAGCTTGTCGGCCGAGGTCTCTCGGGTGGCAGCTCTTCTCCCAACTCAGCCGGGGTTGATTCTTTATTTCAATGGAATAAAGGAACGCTTGGCGACACAGACTTACAAGCACAGCTTGGAGTTTGTGCTGCGCGGCCAATCGCGCTGGCTGAGAGAAGGCGATTCTCCAACTGAGTACTTCTTTCAGGCGACTAGACGTCGTACTGCTTCTTGTGAGGTCGAATCGATAATTGATGAATCTGGACAAGTCCTCAACGGACAACAGCTATCAGAATATATTCGAGACTACTACAGTAGTCTCTACTCTGAATCGACGTCGACAACATCCTCGACCACTCATGAATTTCTTGAGAATATTCCCACTTTCTCTGAAGACAGTAAGGAGCTCCTGGATACAGTAATCACATTGGAGGATATGATTGCTGCGACAAAGGATCTAAGGCGACACACTTCACCTGGTTATGACGGCTTGACTCCAGAATTCTTCATACGTTTCAGGGATTTATTAATCCCTGACCTTTTGGAAGTCTTCAATTCGGCGGTTGAGACACATTCAGACTTTCCTTCTAGTTGGAGGAGGTCTGTTATGCGCTTGATTCCAAAGAAGGGAGATTTGCAGAGGATGGGGAACTGGAGGCCAGTAACCCTATGCAATGTAGACTACAAAATCGTCTGCAAAGCATTAGGGGCGATACTCCGCTCAGTGATTGCTTCGGTAATACACCCGGAACAGTCCTATTGTGTACCTGGTCGTAGTATCTACGACAACATCGCGGTAGCCAAGCATTTGTTTGCCTACCATGAGCAGACAGGTACACAAATGGCCATGATTTCACTTGACCAGCAAAAGGCTTTTGATAGTGTCTCGCACGAGTATCTCTTGACTGCTCTCGAGGCATTTGGGTTTCCGCCCAGGTGGCTCGATATCGTCGGGAAACTGTATAGAGATTCAGCGATTTTGATTAAGCATCAAGGACAAGTTCTGGCTCCTATCTCGTTTCATCGAGGTATCAGACAGGGCTGTCCATTGTCAGGTATGCTTTATGATCTTTCGTTGGAGCCGCTACTGGCGAATCTTCGTCGAATGCTCGGACAGTATGCGGTTCATCTGCCGTATACCAATGTGAGGCCTCTTATGTTGGCGTATGCGGATGATCTGTCTATTTTTGTGACAAGAGATGAAGCTTTTCCGGTCGCTCGTGCTGTTTTCGAACAGTTCGAACGTATAGCGGGCGCTAAAATCAACCTTAGTAAGAGTCAAGGCTTGTGGTGTGGAAGGTGGAGAGATCGTACAGATACTCCACTGAACATCCAATGGACTAATACTTGCCTGAAGTATTTAGGTGTGTATATCGGACGCGAGAGTAAATCAAATAATAGCCGCATCGCTCTTGAGAAACTCTCTAGAGCTGTAAACTCATGGCGTAGTCGACTGTTTCCACTATCCTTAATGGGTAGGTCAGTCGTGATAAACTATTTGATTACCTCGTCCATCGTTCATCTGCTAAAGTCTGAGACGTTTGATGAAGGCTTCGTAGGTCTTCTTCAAGCAAAAGCGATAGACGCCTTTTGGTGCGGAAGACGATGGGTTGCTGAAAGCACGCTCTGTCTGCCAGTCAAGATAGGTGGATTAGGTCTCACTAACTTGGTTGTGAAATCAAGGTGTCTCCAAGTGCGTGCATTCCAAAGAGTGTTTTGCCAGAGAGACAGCTTGATTTCTCAACTGTGGGTGAATGTACTGGGAGGGATCGGCATAGGGGAGTATTACTACCTACTCTCTGTTCGACCACCTTATCCTCGTGACTGGCCACAGGATCTAATCTCAACGATTCAGACCTGGGGCAGAATCAGGCCAGCATTTCACCTTCAGTGGAATGCTCTAAGGTACACGCAATTCGCGTCGATTCCAATCAGGTTCAATTCTGAATTAATAGATTCAGTGTTCAGTAATGCTCGGGGTTTTGAAGCTGACACGCATACACTGACAGTTCTCGGAGATATTATTGATATCTCTGGAAACTGCCGAATAAACACTAACACTGCACAACTACACGACCTGGCTGCTTCTGCGCGGGAGAGATTTCGCCAACTTGAGACCAGTGACCCTGGCACTAAGTTGGAAGATGCTTTCGTTCTGAACAGACCACCACACACACCTTTCAGCACACTTACAACACGTGTGCTCCGTGACGTGCTTATGTCAATAAGACCTCCGGAGTATACAGGATACAACAGATGGCGAACACACCTCGGGGTGAATATGGGCGTGATGGGAGGGATAACTTGCAGAGTAGTCTACAGTTATCCTTCTAGTTACAAAGATGCTGATGTAGCATTCAAATTGCTGCATCACAGTCTTATGCATCCTAATCCGTTGTCACATATCGACCGCCGAGTTCAGAGGATTTGCACAGTTTGTGCTGGTGAGGGCACCCTGTTTCACAGGTTCTTCACTTGTCCGGCTTTGCAGGGTCTAATGGATCTCGTGCGCGGTATGTGTCAGTTGATCCACCCGAATTTCGGCATTACTAGGACATCGTTTCTATGGGGACCAAAGGTATGTAGTCGAGTGAATTGTTTGATTAGCTTTGTGTTGACACTGGCCAAATCTACAATTCACCTGTACTACATGAGAGTCGAAGATGGGAATCAGAACACTGACCCACAACACCACGCACACGCACTTAAGCGCCACTTCGTTGACAGGTTGAAGAGACGTTTACGTCTCGAATATCTGGCAACGAACGCAGACACATTCAACTGCACATGGCAACCACTATCGTCGGTGCAGGATGGAGCTCTTGTCTTTCGCTGGTGAGAACAGGCCACATCATTTGCAACACTAGTCCACGGGGCTTCTCCCCGCTTAGGAATCGTTGCACGTGCGGTGGGAAGGACAAGCACTCTGTTAGAGATGCTAAGCTGGAGGGATGATGAGGGCAGTTTGTAGAGGTCTACGATACTACAGGCCGCCCTCGCGGGACTCTATAACGGTATCGGCTAAATTTTTTCGTTCGTTCGGTCATTTATCTTTGATTCGGTTTCGGTCTCGGTGCTAAATTACAAAATTTTTTGTTGAAAATTCGTTCGTTTAGGTAAATATTTTTATTAGATTATTTTGGAAATTGAAGCTTCTTGGAACTGCCACTTACCCAATTGTCAAAATTGGGACTTTTAAATTTTTTGTCTATCTTTTAGATCCTTTTCAAAATTCTTGTAGCCGTTTTTTAGTCTCTTTTGAGAATTTTGTCTTGTTTGTTTTCCTTTTGTTTGTGTCTTTTTTCTTGTTCATTAGTTTTTCTAATTGTTTTAATTGTTTAATTGTCCCTATTGACCTTTTATAACTTTTAGATTAGCTAGCGACCTTTTGTTTACACTTTGTAGAGCCTTTTGCCACCTATTTTTAAGGAATTTTGAAAAGAGCTAAAGAGCCAAAAAATAAAGAGCTTATATACATAAAAAAAAAATTATTATTATTATATCGCCCACGGCGACAGGATGTTGACAGTGACGCGAAAGTTGCGTTGCAAAAAGACTCTGAATCAACAGTATAACAATTTTCGCTAAATACCAATACCTTGAGTTTGGCTACTGAAAGTATACCGTAAGAGAAGTATGGAAATTTAAAAAATCTTAGGGCTGGAAAAATAGTCACTATACGTTACTTAGTATGAAAATTTGTTGCCATGTATAGGGGTTCGAACTAATCCCACGATCTTCTTTCAGTAGCCAAACTCCAACAGCTAACCGATCTTGTAACAGGTCGTCTCACTGGTTGAAAAATTGGTCATCGTTTGAGCTACTATCGCAGTGTTGAGGGGCTGCATGGATCTCGGGCCCTACGCCGAGGCCCAACGGGACCATGCGTAAAGATGGCACTGCGAGCCAATGCTCCACGATGTAGTGCACCGATGTGAACAATTTGTCGATCAGTTCTTTTTGTGGTTTTTCGAATTCCACAGCAATGTTTGTGCCAGGAAACCTTGAGAAAAATGTACTATTTTCATATTTTGATTGTGCTAAACATGCCCCTTTCGAGAAACTGTGCTGAAAAATTGCCGGCTATGCTTTTTCATTAAATTGTGTCATTACTTCAGATATTAAAAAATATATATTTATATACATGTAGCTGGTAATAAGCTGAGGTGAACCGTTAAATCCCTTTTTCCGATCGGACATAATCACATCGAGTTAGAGCCGATCTTAAATGCGAAAATTCTAGTACCCCAGCTCGAATAGATTTAAGCCTTAGTACGTTTTAAACCGAATTTTAGGTATGATGCGATCTCAATAAAATTTACACGTTAAATAGCCAATGAAATGCGGAAGTTTTTAAAATAGGTTTGGATGACAAAAGTTATATGACTTTTTTTTAAATCGCCCTGAAAAATACTGGTTTGATTATTTTGAACTATATTGAATTTAATGGTTTCCTTTGGTGCAATGGGATGAGCTACGGAATTAAATCTTTTTGCATTACATGAGCCTATCATTCTGCTAAATTGAAAAAATCAGCAATTTATCTCAATTATTCAAGTCAGTATGACCAAAAATGACTTTGAATTAGTAGGTCGGTATAACGAAAAAATACATAACTCGGAAACTACAAAAAAATGCAGAACATACATGGTGGTGAAACGGGTACCCCCGGGGGTGCCCTACCTCTGGACTTCTGCTTGACTGGTTACTCTGTATATACTTTAATTTATAAGCAAAATACTTCGTTAGTAAATTATTTAACTGAACAAATATAAATACAGGTTTTTTCTATGTGACCCTTAAAAATGTTTACTTTAACATTATGTACATGTAAATGCATTTGGAACAACTATAAAAGATTAGAAGAAAAAAACAGAATAATGATATAAACTCCTTTTAAACCAAATCCAAATACAGTTGGTCTACCGAAATAATTCAAATACCTATCAATTAACATATGTTTCGATTATTCTTCTCCGGTTAAAGCTCTAATAAAAAAAAAGTTTTTGAGATTTTACAATTTGTAAATAACAATTTTGAACATATAAAATTTAGTTCTTTACTTCAGAACTCGAATCCACGATTATAGCATTAATATACGCCATCTTCCGGTTAATTGTTCTGAAGCTCACCATCGCCAATGCCCTGGCCCACACGCTTCAACATTCAAGTCTTTTCGTTGATGAGAAACTCTTGGGGGAGGGATTTGTCCCTCTTCAACGAAAAGACTTGAATGTTGCAATTTCTGATGATTTATTGAAGATCTTATTTTTATCCAGCCACCTGAATAAGTTTATAAATTTAAGATACAAGATACAAATTACAATTTAAAACACCTTTACATTCGCCCAACTGAATATGAAATGAGGTAAAAATGTGACATGATAAGTACATTTTCATTCCTAGCCTCTTGCAGGTAGTTTGATAACTTTTTAACCTATTACAATTTTCACGAAGTGCTCAAAGTTTATTGTTACTTCAAAATTTGTTTCCTAGAAAGCGATTTTCTTACAATAAACAGATTCAAATTTCTGGCATTTTAAGGGTGCGTCTAATTCGTTGACCACCTACTCTAGTTAGGTACACTACTTGTCAAACACAAGATTCTTTTCTTCAGAATCTGAGGAATTCGCACGAAACTGAACGCCTTGTTTTGAACATTATACCTCGCGAAATATCTTCACCTCGCCCGCTCAACTCTTGATGAAACCTCGCGCAACCTTGCCTTGCTTCATTGTGCAAGTACACTTAAGGTATGATTGCACGTTGCAACTTTTATTGCAGCGCAGTACATAAAGCTGCGCTACTCGAGGGTTGCAGTGTTTAATCACCTCTGAAAGCCACGAAGTTGTGGCTGCAGCTCGATTTGTTGCAACTGTTTCGTGCTGCCGCAGTCTCGGAAGTTGCAATGTGTAAACATCTAAAGATAAAGTTGCAGGTGCGGTATATATTTACAGGGTGTCCCGAAAGTTGACGTCAAACAGGAATCGAGTGATAATAGTTACCAGAAAAATATGAAAAAAATCTAGGTCATGTATTTTTTAAATTATAAGTAGGCATTCTTTTTTTCCGAGAAAATGTACACCCTGTGCTGTGATGGGTTTTTTAGCTCCTGTTGCTACAAATCTTTACTTTTTTTTATTTTTATTTTTCTTATGTAATCCCGAATGATGTTTATATAACCTGTTCTTTTGAATTCTAAGCCAACTGTTCCAGGTTGGAAGAAAATGTCACATTTTGCTGAAATAAGAATAGAACATTAATACGTCGCCCAACTCTAACTGACTGTACTGAAGAAAAAATTGACTACGCCAGTTTGGCAAGTAACTTTAAAAGTTTTAGCATTTAATAAGGTTGCTAAAATGGTATAACTCTTGCTACATTATTTTTTAGATTATGGAAAAACAAATTTCTTCAAAAAACCCAGTTTCGAAAAATTTCTTTTTACCTACCCGAAGATTGCCTTAAGATACTAGTTTGAGTGAAACGGGGAGTCATTCCATGATGTGTGAGTGAGACAGATTGTGACGCTTTCGAGTCAGAGATGCTAACTTTTTGTTAAATTTAGGACAAACTAGAATCTTAAAGTTACGGTCTTAAGGCAAGCTTTGGCACACTAGAATCAGTTTTAGTAGGTAAAGAGAAATTTTTCGAAAATGGTTTTTTTTAAAGAAACATTTATTTTTACCTACTAGTAATGATTCTAGTGTATCCAAAGCTATCCTTATGACCGTAACTTTAAGATTCTAGTTTGAGTGAGACGAAGAGTCGTTCGCAAAAGAATTACGACAACTTTTCAAGTTACTTGCCACACTGGCGTAGGCGTAGTTAGTACATTTTTTTTTGTACAGTCAGTTAAAGTTTGGCGAAGTGTTAATTTGCTATTCTTGGTACGGTAAAATGTGACATTTTCTTCTAAGCTGGAGCAGTTGGCTTAGAACTTAAAGCAGCAGGTTACATAAGCAGCTTTCGGGATTACATAAGAAAAATAAAAATTGAAAAAAAAGTAAAGATTTGTAGCAACAGGAGCTAAAAAATCATCACAAGGTGTACATTTTCTCGAAAACAAAAGAAATGTCTATAATTTGAAAAATACATGACTTAGATTTTTTTTTATATTTTTCTGGTAACTACTATGATTTGGCCTATCACCCGATTCCAGCTTGACGTCGACTTCCGGGACACCCTGTATATTTGAAATTTTTTTGCGGTTGCATGTGAAGTTTTTTAAGATGTCGCTTAAACTTGTGCGATAACTAACCAAATTTTTATTTCAAATTCTTCAAAATTCATATTGCTTTTTATTATTATTTTACTTGGAAAATAATAACTCCATAAATATCTCCTTATAAAATTTACCTTTTGCTAAAACTCTGAAAGTTATAGTTAACCGTTCAGTGGGCGATGTTCCTGATATAGGTATCATTTCTCTTTATAAAAGAATTTCTTCAAAAACCGTCATGTGACAAGCGTGACAAAATTTTATAAATAATTTCACCTCTAATAGGTAATTCTTTCATTAAGTTATTTACGGCTCCAGTACGCTAACTTTTAGCTATCCATTTTTTTACTCAGCACTTCTTATTGAAATTTTTTATATGAAAGTTAAACAAGCGGCAGGTTCACTTCTGGATCATCGACATACTTCAGAGTTTAACTGGAGACTATTCACACAAAAGCTGCGCGAAGCAAAACTTACTGCATGTGTCAACACATTTGCAACTTTTTTCGAAAGGTTGCAGCTTCTGAGCTGTGTGCAGCAAAAACTGCAGACTGCGGGCAACTTTAATCCACTATAAGTAAATACCACTGCAAGTTTTGCAGCGCAACGTTAAAAGCTGCGCAGTTGAGGTTGCAATGCGTAATCGTACCTTTAGAATATGTAGCAACATTTTATTTTGATAGGGAAACTGCTGAAACGGTATGACAAGTCTATTTGATTTATTCTTATATCGGTCACATTAGTAACGATGTTGTTCTTAAAATTTTCCATAGAGCTGTACATGCAATCCAAACACCTTTTATTATGTAAATAAATGTTACTTACAGGTACTATGGAGAACTATTTTTTAAATTACGATAAAGATATCAATCGCTTCTTATTTTAATAATTATTTTGTTCAAACTCCTATTCGTATACACGGTGTAAAATTATATCCATAAACCTGTTCTTGGTCTTTGATTGCTATAGAAATTAATGAAAAATGAGTCCTAGGCAACCAAATTCGTTGTATTCCGCAATTCTATTCATGGTCATACGAATGGATACAATAAATCCGAACATTATTTTAATGGAATTTCCATTTGCGGATGAATTGAGAATCAACATTTGCTGTGATTAATCGAAAGATAGTAAATAATAAACAAAATACGTATAAGTATGCACACGAATTTCGAAGGCAGCTAGCCCACTGAGCTTGCTATGCATTAAAACAAATCGCAGAATAAATTTCACTCAACTCCATTAACTTCGGATATTTATCGAGCAATTACAGTTCAGAGGAATCAAGATTTCGTGGGTTTTGCTGTACACTTCGATTGGGCTTCCTCGTAGAGTCTCTCTCTCACACAGTCTTTCATCAATTCAAGAGCCGTCCACATCCCTGGGAACATTTTTTCAACTTGTTTTCACCATTTTCCACCGGCACAAACGAGTCATTATTAATTAGCTGCCATTATCCCCGCATGCACACAAAAAGACCTATTCAGATCTGGATGAATCGAAACAACGAATGCATTAATTTGGACTTCATTTTGAAAAGAAAAAGAAACATCCACTGGCTTTCAGTCGTCGAAATAAACTTGGGCAGTTTATATCACTAAGTTCTGTCCACATTATACTAACGATGGTAATTCATAATTCGTATTCATCGGGCAATACCACATCCCATATGCGTGTGGATTGCAAATAGGCGAGTTTCAAGTTATTTGTTTTATTTACATTTATTCGGTCGTCGCCTTGGACTGGAGTGCAGGCAGATGTGTGCGTCTTTGGTGTGTGCCCGCTGGATAGGGACCCATCTTAGGTTCTGGCCAATCAGATTGTCGCGTGCACAGGTAATGTTCAGGTTGCGTGTTCACAGTTCACACAACGCGTGACATGACAAATGACATATCGGACATGTCCATTTGTTACATGGATAGAGTTTTCGATGTACGCCCGACTGCAGCGCACACGGCCAAGACCGATGTTTTCTTTTCTTACCTTTGTGGAAGTTCATTTGCATTTTATTATAATAAATTCTCGACTTGTTTCTTAGTTGGTTGGTCGGCGTCGGTCGTTTGCTTTTTGGTTGCTTTAATATCATATCCACACCATATTTTGGTCATTATTGCGTATTTGGTTTACTTTTTCTACTTTTTAGAGTTTCGAATCTTCAGTGCTAGAATAATTTGCCCCAGGTATCATTATGGTTTCGGTTTACCTTCACGCAGCTTTTCTGGTAGCTCGTCCGAATTATACTAACCCCCGCCGCGATGATTTGTTGATTTTCAGAAGGAATTTTCTCATGAAAGTCGTGCGTTGTAAATAGTGCTTCTTAATTGCTTGTTCGTGATTGGAATGCCCGGAATTCGCTCTGCATAATTATTTTCAGGTTGACCCAAAAAGTAGTACCTACCTCGGGAAAATTTACTATCAATGTAATTCACACTCTTTGCATATTTTCTCATTTACCAAACCGTGAAAAATGTTTATAACAATTTGGTGCGAGAGAGAAAATTTTATTTTCTGTTGGAAAATTGCTGGAGAAAGGAAGATTTATATAATATATATCTAATAAAATTATGCCGTCCACATGATAATTGCTCCTGATTCTTACTTAGTAATACTTGTTTCATGGCAATAATAAATAATTCTAATTTGACTGGTATCTACGGGCCCTGCCAGCCACTGCATATGCTGAAATTTTCGGTCAGCGAACCAATTATTTACAATTTTGGCGGTGTATTTGGAATCTCCGTCCTGCTGGAAAATAACGTTTTCTTTCGCAATTTCCACTTCGTTATGGTTTGTCTAACCATTCTCAGTTGGAGGGAGAGTTTCAGAGTCCGTGCACCAGCACCAACACCTACTATTCGATTCAAACCGGTTAATTTTAATCTTATCGGACCAAACAACATTAAAAAAAAAGAAATCACAATGTGAAAATTAAATTATATACGTCTGGCTCCAATCGGCAACTGTCCAATTTTTATGTATTTGCGAAAAATCGCGACGTGCGACGAAATTTTTCGTGTAGAGAGCAGGTTTTTCTATTTTTTTTCTTTTGTAACTTCTTCTAGTCCTACTTTTTTAAAAGATCGCCAAATAGTCCATCTGGAGGCTGACACATTGGTTGTTTGAGCACCATCGTTTGGTGTTTTAGATTTCCCGAATGTTAACAAACGGTCAACCGCCCTTGCTTGGGTCTCTGTAATTAGTCTGCGGCGACCACGTTTGCTCTCAGGAAACACTTGAATCGCACTTTTCTAGGCGATTTATAATATTTAATTTAACTCGTTATTAACGCGACGCATTTCGGTTGAAAGACTTTTTGCAACTAAACGTTTATTGATAAAGTAGTTTTCGACCAAATGTGTAACAATGCACTAACCCAAAATCGGATTTTGCAATCTTGCCAGATGGTGCAAAATTGTCACAATGCAATTTCACCCGAATTAGTGTCTCTAATTTCTTTCATTTTTTGTTTACTTGTAGTAAGCTTGTTTTTATTGGAAGGAAGCCAAAATTAGTAGGCATAATTTTTTTTTACCAAAATCGTTATCATTGAATGATTTATTTCAGTAATATCGCTATTGTTAAATTGTGTGACATTTTTACAGCACACTGTACATACATATATGCATAAACTTTTGATTCAAATCATTCTGCTGTTTTAGAAAATTGAAAATTATTATTCTCTACGAACATCATCAGTTTTTCTTATTCAAAGCAAATATAATTTCTTTTAAAGGTCATTTCCCCCAGGTTGTAGTTAGTGGGAAAAGAGTTGCAATCAATCGCATAATGTTCAGATAAACTTCGATTTCAAATCATTTTAATTCCAAAATTTGGGCGCTTAAGAGTTTCCCCAGATCCCTTCTTCCGTTATCCATTTTTCGGGGATATTTTACGCCACGAATGGATAGCGGTTTTTTTATTAACTTTAGCGACTTTGCATATGTATTTACAATGCATACCTGACGTAAAATGAGTTATTTTAGTTCTATGCAAAAATTTTCATGCATGTATACATATCGTCGGACGATTATTGATTTGTCGTATACGCCAAATTGGAAGGTTTTGACCTAAAAGGTGATTTATAGATTTTTGATTGCGTTCTTTCCGAATCTGTGATCGGTTTTTTCTTTACTCTGAAGGTTGCTGAGATAATGAGCAGCACTTTTGTCGCATATCTCTAAAAATCAGCACTTGTAACAATTGGTATGTCGTAAACGCCAATTTTTAGAACGTATGACAATATTTTCTTGCAAATTGCAATTAATTTTGGCTGATTATTGATTTGTCGTACGTATATAAGCGACAAACATACGTTAAAATAAAACAAAATTAATTCCATTTTGTTATGTCGTATGTGCAAAGAAAAGTAGCAAAAGACTCTGGGTCTCTTAAAGGATGAGGCAGCCAACGAAAACTATTGTTCACGAGTTAAAGGTTTATCTTCATAGATCGCGTCCGAAATACATGGAAATAAGAACACAATATGTAGTTTTTGGATAATTGTTATTATTAAAATATTTTTAGTAATTGTGGTTAAAAAAACAAATTCACGTTAAAGTCCATAACGTTATTACTATTTTTCTAAACCTTAACTTCAAGTACAATTATTATTTTTTAAATAGTAATCCTTTTTATTATAATGTCGGCAGTAATATTTTAACTTTCAAACGTGTCACTACGAAAACAAAAAAACTGACTAGATTATTTTACAAATTTTTGTTCGCTTCTTCAAACATTCGCCTGCTCATAATATCTTCAGATATTCTGCAACGTACTTTCGCAATCTCATTTTCGAAAAAACTACAATTGCAAAATAACCAGAGACGAATACCTCTCAGATAACAGCGGCAATACAAATACAACTTCGTCGTGCGTCGTGTCATGTCGCCACAAGACCATCAATATACGACAATAAAATAAAAAAATATTTTAGACTTGGATTGTCGTACGTGGTTATAATTTGCCTTAGTAAACCAAAAAGTATAAAAACATTGGCGAGTATATTACCCTTTGAAGTGACCCCTTCATCGCGCAAAACAGAAAATAACAACTGCCCTGCTGTATTTTTTTCACAATCAGACTAATCTGAATATTATTGAGCAAAAATCCTCGACGAAATGCTTAATTCAAGAAGTTGACAGCGTCCAGGCGTCCGTGTTATGATAGAAACCTTAAAAATCTGGATATCTATAGCGCGTTATCAATACTAAGATATCTTAAAAATATGTCATATAAAAATGTAACGCTTAAATACACTCAAAGGCAACCATCAGACATTAAAAGGTAGGTAATGCAAAAAAAAAAAATTGCAATTTGCATTTTGCACAAATACCTTTTACAAAAATAAAATTTTTAAGAAAGGAAAGATTTCATTTAATCTCACTTCAATTTAAAACTATAATGGAAGAGAGATTGGATATAAAACCACATCTTTACTAAAAAAAAAACAACAAAGAAAACTTTGGGAACAGTAAAAAATTTGATTAATCAAAAATTAAATATAATTCAAAATAAAAGTAAGACTATTTCAAAAGAAAAAATTACCGATATTAACAGCTTATTAGCTTTATACCAGTAGTAGACAGAGATTATTATAGAGCTCTTTTACAAATAAATTAAATACATCGCCATCTTTAACTAATTTGAACAAATTTAATGTATGTATACGAACTAAAGTTAAGTTTATTACTTTTCTTGTTTCATGCTCTTTAAGGAATTTGTTTTCGTTATGTTTTCATCATAAAACAATTTGTTTATTTGATCCTTATTATTAGTATCTGGTAATAATTATTACAAAGTGCTAACAGTATTACAAAATAAATTAAAGTAATTCCACTTACTTAAACAAAAATAATATCTATAAGAAGCTCTGACGAATTTTTATACCCTAGCTAGATGATGAAATCATAGGGTATAACAAGTCTTTCATTCCATTTGGAACGCACAGAAATAATAGCAGAGCAAAATAGATTGGAAACCCATACATAAAATTAAAATTTATTTTTATTTTTGCATTTCCTTCCGCACGATAACTGGTGCACGCGTCTACTAAGGGTGCTTTTTTAAAAACAAATGAATTAAGGATCGAAAATGGGACAAATGGGGCAATCCTTTCATCATATTGCCATACAAAACTTTGGAGTTTCATTATATATTTGAACACTGCCTGAGAATGCGTCGACGTAGAGAGCTGAACTAAACTACTAAATTGGGGAACGCCATATTGGTGTCGCCATACAGAACTTTTGATATTCAATTTATTTAACATTTATGCTCATCTAGCGTATATATTATTGGTCTTATACCAATTGTAACTTTTTCTCTTGTACTATATATATATACTTAAAAAATGAAGCTTTGTTATATTGTCATGTTTTTTTTTTTTTAAATAAGCGTTAATTTTCATAAAATTATTAAAATCTTATGTGGTATGAATATGCAATTTCAAACATTAAGTGGCGTACGTGCTCTCATTTTGTCGTATGTATATGGAGAAAAATGACCTTTGATAAGTTGGCTTATACGACAAACTCATACTGAATTAAATTAATTATAACTCCTAAACTACTTTAGCAGTTTTGGTAATCTAATAAATCGGAGTAACCATGGTACAAAAATAACATAATCCTATCGGGCAGATATTTTTTAACTGATGGTAAAACATTAAAATGTGTTTTTCAGCATTATGACCAGATGGTGTATTATACAACCAACCAATATTTATCCAATGATATGTATACTTCAGACTTTGTCATCTGAAATTATTGAAACCAATCTCCATTAATATTAGCGCTAACTTTACTCATATACAACATATTGTAAAAGGTAAGGTCGCTATTACACCACATTTACATTTACCCGCATTCAAACATTCCTCTAAAACCTAATTTGCTCAGCCAACTAATCCAGATAACCTCCAATATTCCATATGCTTTTTAGGCTTCCGTACCCAAAGGGTAACAACGAGGAACCCTATTACTAAGATTTCGCTGTCCGTCCGTCATCAGGTTGTATCTCATGAACCGTAATAGGTAGATAGTTGAAATTTTCACAGAGTGTGTATTTCTATTGCCGCTATAACAGCAAATAAAAATAAAAATAAAATAAAATAAAAATTAAAGGGGGTCCCCATACAAGAAACGTAATTTTTTCGGCGGTTTTTCCTCGTTTTATTGGCATTCATTATTATTATCTTAAGCAGGCATTTTTTTTCAAATGACAGCATTATTTTTTCACATGACGCCTACTCTCATTTGAAAAAAATAAAGAAAAAGTACATAATGTTAAATTTTGTACGATGGTATGGAACCCTTCGTGCGCGAATCCGACTCGCACTTGGCCGGTTATTTTATATTGTTTGTTGAGAAAAACCATCCCAAGTTTTCTTTAATGAAAAATGAAAAAGAAATTACTGCAAAAATGTTATAAGGAGCTCTGTACTTGAATGAAAAGCAAGAATTAAAACAAGAACATATATAATCTTCTCTTTTACATTTCCCCTTTTATTTTTTACTATGACTACCAGTCCTTTTCAAATAGACGATATTAGATTTTCAATTAAATTTGATGGAATCTCGTTCCAAGCGATTTTAACAGCCGTTCAAAATTCATGGATATTGCGAACATGAATTTTGTGAATTTTCCTATTGATGTGTTGGTGATTTTTGATAGGGTTCAAATACGGACTTTAAGTGCCCCAGTTTTTGAAAATAGTTGTATTCTTGAAACCAGATTTTAGCCTACCGGGTCGTATGACATTAAATATGTACCCCTTTTTCCAACATGTTTGTATAAATATCAGCATTTATTTTAACACCCTGCTCCATTTTGAAACTTATAAAAACTGCAACTGCTAGCTTTTTTTTTGATCAGTAGTGTGTGTATATGTTGCTAAACATATAACAGCCATTCAAAACGAAACCGATCACCTTGGAACCAGACCATCTCCGATTTGGATGACACTTAGGTGAGTGTAGTGCTTTGTTTTATACAAGGAACCAATAGAATGTTTTTTCTTAAATTTTTATTTCGAAGGCCTAAGCCTTATGAATTTGTGCCAAAAATTGCGATGGTGTTCGACCTCGTTTTCTCAAGATCTTATTGCCTTACATTTTTTCGTATGTTCGGCACTTCATGAACACTGGTCTAACTACATGTCAATTCCCAGAGGTATGGAAAATATGTAATGTTATTCCAATTGCAAAAAAATGTCTGCTACTGAGCTGGCATACTACCAATCCATCAACATTCGCAGTTTTCTTGGCCAAATTGATAATTATGTAACATGTGATGATTTCTTGGCGAAATGTCAGTCGGGCTTCCGAGCACGACACAGTTGCGAATCTGATTATTCAAGGTCACTGCGGACTTGCGATCGGCTCAAGATGAGGGAGATCTTGGTGTGACTTCTTAAGGGCATTTGATTGTGTTGTACATGAAAAATTGCTCCGTAACTTTTATTTCTCCTCTTCTGCTGTTAAGATGATAGCATATTTTCTCTCAAATAAGTCGCAAGGGGTGGTCATAAAAAGAATTCCATCTTCTCGAATGCAACATGTGGAGTTCCTCAAGGTTCAGTCTTAGGAACTCTTCTCTTTAGTCTCTACACTAATGATTTATGTGATGTGATGGATAACATTCAATTGCACTTGTGTGCAGATAATGTGCAGTTGTACTTATATAGACCTCGTGGACTGATTGAGGACTGTATTTGCAGAATAAACGATGATCTCTCAGAAATGTTTAGGTAGTCAATTGATAATCGACTGCTTCTTAACCCCAATAAATCGCAATGCATAGCCCTCTAATTCTGATCTAAATATTGAGGATCTTCCCGGAATTATGCTTAATAAAGTGACACTACTTTATGTAAACTGTATAACCAATTTGGGGGTGAAAATTAATAATAATTTGAGGTGCTGTGATCATATCAAATTTATGGTAAGCAAAATTTATGGTGGGCTTAAGAGACTCTGGCTGTCTGCAAATATACTTCCCGCCAATTTGTGTTTGAAACTAGTTAGGACACATTTGGTGCCTTTTTTGGCTTATAGTAGTTATATATATATGAGACTAGACTCGGTTTGCAATCGAAAGCTTGAGGTTGCTTTCGACGACTGTATACGGCTTTTTTCGGTTTGCGTTGTTCTGCTCATATCTCTCCTTACAGATCATTGATATTGGGTTGTACTCTAAATTCATACTTAAAGGGCAAAACGCTGATTTTCCTGCATAATCTTATTCGGACAGGTGAGCCAGAGTATCTTTTTTGTAACGTCAAATTTCTGCAGTCTTTGAGAGGACCTAAACTTCTGAATCCACGTTTCAATTCATCCACCCTTGAGGGATCTTAATTTGCCCAGGTTGGGTGCCTTTGGAATTCCTTGCCCCTCCATGCACAGAGTGTTACTTCTGTCAGTGAATTTAAGCAACTTATAACGTGATTTTATTTTACTAATTCCTAGCTGATTGTGTCGACCTATTTTCTTTTTACCTTTTCACAATGTTTTTCTTTTCTTGCCCTTTCTATTTTTACTATTTTCTGATACATTACATTATATTTTTTCTCTATTTTTATTTTAATTATATTTTGTAGTCTGTTAGCTAACCTTGCCGTACTTTTCATTGTACTAGAATAAATTTCTAATCTTGCATACAAATTAGGTAAAATAAAATGATTGATTAATTGATATGAGTTTTCAAAGTCACCATGTACCCTAAGTAACGCAATTAAGGCTACACTTAGGAGAATGTAATTTTTTTTCCACAGCACTTTTTTCATTATATTTTTACTTTATAGGCTACAGTCTTATCTATCTATTATTTTGAAGTCATAAATTTGTAAGGTTTACGATTTGAAGCTAAATATACAATTCGACATAACATTTTATATTTTATAATCCTGCGTACTCCGTTATAGCAATTACACATTATTATTAACAAAAGAATAACCACTGAAGTACCCAAAAATCCCAATTATTTTTTCAAGAAAAACACCACAAGTAGACATGCTACCGACAAGTTAAAAAATTGATCAAACAGCAATGCAAGTGCAGATAAGTTGTTATTTTAAAATGAAATTCCGAATTTTTTTTAAATTTTCATTGTTTTGTTTGATTTTTTTTCATTTTAATTTGCGTATGTATTAACAACTATAATAAAGGATGCCGTTTATCAATACCAGTAATTAACAACATTTATTTTCATTTCCAGTCATTTTGCATGATAAATATCATGGCTTTCGCTATTTTTCTTCCTTTTTAATAAACTGCATAAGTGAACTTCTCGAGTAAACCATAAATCGTTCTGTAGCAATTACTGATTTCAAATAATTATTCATCTTTAATTGAGCCGTTAGTTAGAACACAGAATATAGAAAAAAGTCTTATAATTGATGAGAGGGAAAAACAATGTATGTGCAAAATTTTTTGAAAAATAGTATCAGTACTGTCAAAACGTCCTGTGAAAAAAAAAATTCCACAATTTGGTGATTTCCCAATACTTTTGCTCACTTTATTTGAAAAATCGACAGATATTTATATATTATAAATATATATATATATTATTATATGTGTATATTGTAACGAGCGTGGCGTTCGTTCGTTATCCAAAACACAATATTTCTAATATAATTCATAAGTCCTCTTTATTACACTCCGCTGTTTACTTCTAATAAATTCACAAACAATCACAAATCAGATCTACTTTTAATTATCGCTAGTACTATACTTCAAATATTCGCAATCCAATTAGAACACTTTGTTCTGTTTACTACGTTCGCTTCACTGTATGAGATAAGACTGCCTCCTGTTGCTGTATATGCATACTCCTCATATTGTCCTAGAACTTTCCCTAAGATTCCATTCCAAAAATGTCGATTCTCCGAACCTTAAGATGTTTACTGTCCGAACCAATAGATGTCATTTGTCCCTCCGAACCTAAAGTTGTTCATGTCCGTCATTTTAGGCGAAGTATCCATTTCCAATAGATGTCACTTGTCCTTTTCTATTACACGTAACAATATTATATATTTTCATCTATTTGCTGGTTCATATTAATCAAGTTATTATGAATAAAGTTTGAAGGCCCCAGCTGATGATTTACTAGAGTGCCCGATATTTAGCTCAGTTCTACGGCCAGGAGAGACCGCCGCGTAGAGGCATTTCGAGAAAGAGCTGAAGTCAGCAACCTTGCGACACTATATAGTTTACTTTCAAGGAGACATATGCAAACGGTGTTTCCTCTATTATACCCCTCCCTTATCCTTCATCCAAACACGTTTTGTTTAATTATTTCGCTTTTCCTAATTTTCGATATAGCTCTAGTTTTTTCTCCTTTCAGCCTGATAATTTTGTTTATTGAATGAACCCTTAAGAATAGAGCCATAATAAAATTAAATATTTCTGTGTCAAAATTTTCTAATTATCTGAACTGAAATTATCGAACGACGACGTTTTCAAAATGAGATGCTGCCACATATTCTTTAAAATTCCATTTAAGCTTAAGTAAAGAAAACTTGCTTTTTATTATTTATGTATATTGTAGAAATGGTGTCGTTGGATCAAATGCATAGCTAGTTGAACCAGTCCAGTCTCGAGACATCGTTCTATAGTTTGTGGGACTAAATTTCTTTTAGAAAGATAGTATAGCCGGATATATGTTTTTCTTGTCGCCGTTACCTTGAACCCAAATTCACCTATCTGATTTTTGCTATGTCAAACGATAGCATCTCACGCTGGCACTATAATTGTTTCCAATTATTTTGACTTTATGTGGCATATAATTTTTAAGATTTTTTTTCTTTATATCAAAGCCAAACTAATTCCTTGTAAAATAAACTGATTCCGGCAATTAGAGAAATGTCAATAACTTAAAGGATATGAACTACTTTATTCTGGTATTAGAAGACGAAAACAAGCGAACGAATTTCAATTGATACATTACGTGAGGAACTTCAGCTGTGAACTAGTTTTCCACGATACTCAGATACATTTGTAAGAAGCTCTAGCGTGTATAATATTCAGTACATATTCATATGTACTATAATATACCATTAAGACGAAACAAGTACCTTTAAGATAGAGTCTAAAGTCATCCTATTGTGAAGTTACACAGTTTCTTCCAGAAACTATCCGAATTCTTATTCGAATCAAGCATTGCCCCTACTTTATTCACGTTATTTCCTTCACTTTTTTCCAAATGTTTTGTTGATGACGTAAAACATTACCCGGAAGACAGCTGTCATCTGCATATGATAAACATCATCGCAAGATGCGGGAATTAGTAGTCACCCTCTGCAGTCGTTATACTTGTTAGCGAGCTTTCTTCCATTCACTTGGAATCCGGGCTGGGATCCGGGAAGGCCTTACAACAGCAATAAAAATCCTCTTGAAATAAAAATACATATTATTCCTTTTCTTTGTATTGCAAGCATTTGTCATAGTCCTATAGCTTTTGTGTTTTTCTTTTCCTTCTTGAGATTTCTGTCGTTTTCAGGTTTTTTCACCAGTTACCAGCATTCATCGAAGTGAGCAGAACAGAGCAGAAAAGTTCCGGGATAATCAAGTTCCTTCTCATCCCGTTCAGGAATAGGAAAAGGCACCATCACCCCAGAGCTATGAACATTTACACCACGACAAAATTTATCGTGCGTGAATAGATGAAGAGTAAATGATAACTGCGTGGGCGGTGACGCTGATAGCCCCCTAATTTATTTTCCCCCATTTTGTGTTGCCCTTCTTAAGGAAATTTAATCCAAAACCAACTTCATTTAGGATTGTCAGGGCACAAATACATGCGTTACACCTGTCATTTGCAGCATACGGCGTTGTGATGATGTTGTCAAACGAAGTTTGTGATCATCCTTTGCAATAATAATAAACTGAAAAATCGAGAGGCAGGTTTGATAAGGAGGGTGCAAGAGGCAATTGACAGGTTGATCCGATGATCAAAGTAAAGTAGGACTTTTGGGTAAAAGGATTCTACAACAGTTACATCTGAAAGAGTACGGTCTAAATAGCTATTCTGAAAGATGGATGCCAAATTTTATTTTTTACCGACATATTTTATAAGCAACCAAAAGTCTCGCAGATCAGAAAGATTTTTCTCACCATCTATTAAAACCCAATAAATCAGCAAAATAAAATGTGGGTTTATTGCTATTCTTTAATTTCACTTAGGTATGCAATTGTATTTGTTCAATTATCACAATAATTTGTTTAAAAAATGCATTTTTGCGTAAAATTCCTAATCGGGTGCAACTATGATTGTGATAAGCTTTGACATACCGGTAGAGTAAGTTTGCTTATATTATTACAAAAGTATAAACATACATATAAGTAATGAAACAATTTCGTCAAGGCCCTCAACAAAAAACAAAATTATTAATTAAGAAATACATAATTTCATTTTCAAGCTCACATTATCTCTAACATAAAATCCATGTATAGAGAAGGTCTCATTCCAACGAAAAATATTTCTTCTTATCATATATTTTTAGGAAACCAAATGTGTCACATGAATCCTTCATGTGTAGGCTTGTCATAGGCAAAACTTGCGAAGTTTCATTTTTGAAGAGTAAGCATAAATTTGTGAGAAAATATTTTGTGGGAAAATATGATAAAAAAAATAAAACTATGTTCTGGAAAGGAAAAATTTGTATATAAGCCATAGTAATTTGCAAAATTATAGAAATAAACACCTTCATACAAAGTTCGACGACAACGTGTTTACTTGCTACTACGAAGCTATTAATATCGGTGGTAAAGCTGTAACAGCAGGCAGACTAAAGTGGTTTGAAAAAGCTCCAACCCACTCTAAATAAACAAATTCAATAGCTTTTGAAAATTCATAAAAATATACAACAATTTCTAAAACTGTTCTAATGTGGTATAATATACTGTACGACAAATAAGGTACTCATGCTACAATATAGGACATAATTTAGTGAAAGCAAGTTTGTCATCATTTTCAAAACATTGTTCAAATGAAACAGAATAAATAGTTTGTTCAATCCATTTAATTCGGTTTTAAATACCTATATGTAATATAAAATACAAAATATGTCAATTTGGATATTAGTTCAGTCAATAGAGACTAAATAAGGCCTTTGCCCTACAAAAGGTGTGGTAGCGTGACTTTTAAACATAGTATATGTTACTTAGTTTCGACCCCGATAAAAAATTATGAATTATTTTGAAAAAGCCAATTTTTTGTACCTTTAATCCAAGATGGCGGACCGCGCAGATCGCCTCCAAGGGTGAAAACTTAGATTTTTCATCGGGGCCGGAACTAAGTAACATATATGTATAAAAATCACACTACTCCACCTTTTGTAGGGCAAAGGTTTTATTTGTCCCTATCCGTGAGTGAATTTACCTGTAAAAGTAAGGAAAAAAATCTGGCGGACGTGAGACGCAGTATGGTAAACCGACATCCACATGACGTGCATTTGATTGGACAACGCCCTAACGCACTTTGCAAACAAATAAGGCTCATGGAAAGTAACAGACTGGAATAAAGTATTATTATCTGATGAGTCAAAGTATAATTCATTCGGTAGCGATGGGCGGCCGACTGCTCGTCGCTCTAAGGGCACCAGATACAACTTGTGCTAACTACCAAATTCCCCCGCATTAGCATGGGTATAGAAGTGTGTTAGCTTGAGGTACGTGAAAGACTAGGACTGTTCGTTCACATTGACGGTATCATAAATATATATATTACTACAGAAATAATCTAGAAACTACCGTTTTTCGAAACCAGTATTACCCATGAGTGGATATTTCAGCGTAATAATGATTCAAAAACCACATCCAAGGTAGTAAAATAATGGGTGCATGAGAATGAAGTAAAAATTGCTAATAGTGCATTACAAAAAAATCACAGGTATAGTTTTGAAGAAAAAAAAATAACGACCAATAATAGACGAAACGATGTATCACATGTCGAGATTGCATTTGTTGATTTGGTATAATGTGTATAGTTTCGTCACTATTAAGATAGTTATTATATTAGTATTTCGCTTCAATATAAGTAAGTCCGAGCTCAAAAACATCAAATGATGAAAAAAATATATGCAAAGTTAACATACTCAACACTTGCTTTCTTGTTAAATTTTTTTTCGCAAAGTATGAGAAAATTTATTAACTGCATATATGTAATTTTTCATCATGAGTTTTCAGAATTTGGCCCAAGTTTGCAAAGGATGACTGAAATAATTTTTCGTATACATATGTATATATGTCGCAGACATTTGACGTAACTCAGCACTTCATGAAAAGTCTAGGCATTTCATCAAATGTAGGCAGATATTGTACCAGTTTTCGTTTAATGCTTTTTCGCACGAAGGGTCTGAAATTTTTAGTCAATTCATGAAATGCTAAAAGCCTTTACGCCAATATTGTAATACCACCCGATATACCCAAATACTAGCAGAGGGAGATGAGTGGTGAAGGGGGAGGTCGCACCCAGGCCTGCGACGCACACACACCCACACACCCACGTATAACAGACCCCCATACACACACATATGCACACATTCACGCGCCGCGCGTTAATTGTGAAGATCTTCTCAGTACAAGAAAAATATCTAGCATTAATCATTTTCACAGCATACGTAAAAAACCAAAATTTTTGAATGGCAACATCATGAACAGGTTGCCCGATTTAGGTTTTTTTTTTAAAATTGCATTTACAAGTGTTTATTAAAAGCTTCGTATACTTAGCTTTCTACGTTTCCGCGCAGTCAGGTAGTGTTCAAACGTATAGTGAAAAACGAAGGTTTTTATGCCAACCTTACGAAGGAGTTACCCGACTTGTCACATTTTCGAACCTTATTTGTAAAAACGCTGTGTACAAAATCAGTTTTCTAAATTAGCGCGCTCTGGCGTGAGGACGAACAGACAGACTGACAGAGGTCCAAGCAAAAATCAATATATGTTTTAATATTTTGCGTGAGTGTGCAATCAAATTTTCTCTACCATCATTATTTCCATTCGTTACAAACGGAATGACAAATTTAGTATCATCTAGGGTATAAAATAGAAAAAATTTAAAAATATTAAATAAAATTAAAAAAAAAATATTAGAAATTAAAAAAATTTACAAAAATAAGAGAGAATTCGTTCTAAAAACGAACAATTTTATTATTTCACACTTTTAAAGCAGGCTATTCAAATAATCATATTATTTGAATACAACAGCTACGTTCTGCAAATGAGCGATTCAATTTAGTAAAACTAAATGGCTCAGCAGTAAAATAGAACAGCCTGAAGGTTATAGACTTGCAAGTCAACGATAATAAAATGGAATAGATTTGCCGCCGTTATGCGTTCATAAATTCGCAAGCTTTGGAAAATAATTTCAGTGTTGTCAGAAAGAAATGTGCAAAAAGGAAAGAATGTATCCATTGCAGAAAAAAGTATCTATTTGTCCAAAATGAAAATTCTTCAAAAAATGTATCCCAATGGATTCATTTGAATCTCAGTGGCAACAACGCTTGAGAATCGCAACAGACCGCTGTTCAATTTTTAATTAATTGGTTTCCAAAATTTTAAAACCCGGACGGTATAGAAAACCTCATCCGGACGTTCCCCGAACGCCCTCGGGATGACAGCCCTATCCATATAGTGAGTAAGTAACTGACTTTATTTAGAATTTTGTTATTTAAAATTAATTATTACATCTATGAATCAATTGAAATTTTCTTTGATGTAGGCACTCTATTATTGTTATTTTAAATATTTTAATATTTTGAACATTCCTAATGCTACGCGGCAATTCATTAAATTCATTAAATCCCCTATAAATAAGCGAGTTCTTCAAGTTAGCATTTGTAAAGCCTGGAAGTCGAAGCTGATATATATGATATTTCTCAATACGTATGGTTGACATTGGCATGCGTCGCTTTTATTCCTACTTAAGTAATTTGAAACAATATTGTATTTTAATTTAAATATAAATATTAACATACTTATTGTTAACCTTTGGCCTACACTTGCCATTTTAATGCTTGCAACATAAAATTTACACTCGTATATCTATCTATCACAATACAAAGCAACGCATCTGGTTTTAGTTATGAGAAAGTGGATCTGCTACTGGTACCACCAAGAAGCGTACTTTAATCGTTATTAAATACACTTTTTATATTTAACTATGAATTATTTTTAAAATAGTACTTTTCGATTTAGATCAAAACACATTTTGGTTTTTTCAAGTCCGTATGTACATCCTTGCACTTAGTATACGATAACTTGAAAATAAATTTTTTTTGTAAGCAGGAAAAAAACCAAAACTAAGACAGCTACTTTTAATAGAAGAAAGAAAATGTGACCATGGCATATAGTACGGTGTTTTGAAAATATGAAGAAAGAGAACACAAATTATGTTCCGGAAAAAAAACAAATTTTTGCTGTTTGTACTATAATTTTCATTTCGAATATGAATACGAGAGACATGGCCTAGCATTAATAAGATATTCTGAAAAGAAATGGCCAGGTCGTCCACGTCCCTTCAATACGAATAGGAAAATTGGAAGTAGAAAGGGTATAATCACTGATATCCACACAGTAGGATTAATTAAGTGGGTTGTATTGGTCAACTATTATATAAAGAAGATAGATCTGTATTTTATCTATGATATGTAGGAATCGTTAATTGAACTGCAATATTACTGCACTTTCTGTTCCGGTCACCGGCAGACTCCCAAAGAATCGTATCGATATGAATTTTCCTCATGTTTGTTAAGAGAATAAAGTTACAAGGAGTCAGAAAAATTGGGTGGATGAAAGAGCAGTGCCTATTGCAATTTGAAAATTTTGGCTGTAGAAATTGTAGACGTGTCAGTTGGTGTGTTGTCCAGGTAGAAGATAATATTTCTTTTGTTAAATGCGGCAGTTTTTCCGTCAGTTTAGCGTAAAAACGATCTAACAAAAATGCAAAACACTGGGTTGTGATTGTTTTCCTTTTTCTAGCTCGTTGATGTAAGTACATAGATCATGCCCTGCAAATCCCATAAAATTGATGGTATGACTTTTCAGGCTGGTGCAATCGCTTTAGCTTTCTTTGGAGTACGTTCGTCATTAGAAATCCACTGTTTTTTTTACCGCTCTTTCATTTCTGCAATATAATGATGAATCCAAGTCCCATCAACGGTTATATAATCATTGAAACATTTATGTCGAAAAACTGCTTCATAATGGTCGCGCCATGCGATATAGCATTCCAATACAATTTCATGTATTTTATTGAACGTCATCGTTAATTGTATCCTCATTCGGACATCCACATAGAAATTCAGTGAATCATTTGTGAACTATTCCATGTGACGAGTATAATGTCCTTATAATGTTTTTTTGGCTTTTCTAATGATTTTTCGCATCAAATTTGGTGATTTTATTTTCGTTATATCCAAGAAAGATACACAAATGTATCCACTTTCGAATGCATTTGATACATCGTCTTCACGTCACTATGTGTAACTCTTTTAACTCTTTAAATTAATTGTGGTTTGTATATTGCTTTCTATTATATGTTGGGTTAGCATTTTGGGCCATCCAGAGTGGGAGAAAATTCACTCGTTGTAACCTTTAATCAAAGCTGGTGCAGTTGGTTCTCTTACTTACACTAATATCATGGTATACCCTAACAAATAGGTTTGAACATGATATAGGGATTCAATTACTTTTGTCATAAGCATTTTTTTCAGATGGTCGTTGTTTTCATTTATATTTAATGCATGATGGATAGCTTCGGACGTACTTCGTAGTATCTCGAAGCATTCCAGGCCAGAATATCAATCTGATAAAATCGAAAATCAGTTTGTGGAAATCGGTTGATTGAAACTTTTTTTTTCTAATTTAATAAGTGAATTTAATGTTTATTATTCTTATTATAAGTAACAGGAATGGTTTAAGAGAAAATATCAAGCAAAAGAGATACACCAGGATTAAAAAACTTCTAAAAAAACGCGTTATTAAAGGATGTACTGGGACATTTAAAAAAGAAAGAGCAAGCAGAAACCGAGGATATAATAATACAGAAAATTCTCCGCGATACAACATATGTATGACGAATAACGAATTAGGTAAATTTACCTTAAATTCCGTGCTGGCAATTCCCTCTTTTGTGTATTCATCAAGAATACCAAATTCCTTTATACATATATTTATATATTTAAAATAATAAAAAAGCACCATCATATTCATATTTAAAAAAATTATATTTTCTATACCTAGCTTGCATTTTTGTTCAATATTGCTACTTTTTGGGATTCTCCGGAACAACAGAAGAAGTAAACAATTATTCGTTATTCTGTCGCACAATTCTTGATTTAGCGCGACTAAGTTTCAGAATGAGGGAAAAAGCTCTAACTGATTAAATGTTCTAAGTATGCATCATGGTAAAAAGAAGCAACTGTCATATTTATTGTTTTCGAAGTCAGAAAAAGGGTCCAACCTATTTTGTTAACTTTTTAAAGAACAGTGAAGTTAACCTAAACGTAAATGAGGTGCAAAATTGTTACATCGATAATGAGGTGCGCCATGTGCTGCCCTGATGATATTTCATTTTATTTTCATATAAACAAATTAAGCAGGGTGACTGTTATTACTCTTTTTGATACACTAGCGATCTATTCTATGCTTCAAATTAAAAAATATGCGAATATTATAATTAAAAAAATATTTATTTCCCATTTTCAAATTATGTTTATATATGTATACAGGGTGTCCCGTAAGTCGACGTCAAGCTGGAATCGGGTGATAGACCAAATCATAACAGTTACCAGAAAAATATAAAAAAAAAATTTAAGTCATGTATTTTTCAAATTATAGACATTTCTTTTGTTTTCAAGAAAATGTACACCTTGTGATGGTTTTTTAGCTCCTATTGCTACAAATCTTTACTTTTTTTCAATTTTATTTTTCTTGTGTAATCCCGAATAGTGCTTATGTAACCTGCTGCTTTAAAATCTAAGCCTATTGTTCCAGCTTGGAAGAAAATGACACATTTTGCCGAACCAAGAATAGAAAATTAATATTTCACCCAACTTTAACTGACTGTAATGAAAAAAAAAATGTACTACGCCAGTTTGGCAAGTAACTTTAAAAGTTGGCGCATTTAATAAGGATTCTAAAATGGTATAACACTTGCTACAATATTTCTTAGATTATGGAAAAAAAAATTTTTTGCTTCAAGAAACCCAGTTTGGAAAAATTTCTTTTCACCTACTAAAAATGATTGTAGTGTACCCAAAGCTTGCCGTAAGACCGTAACTTTCAGATTTTAGTTTGAGTGAGACGGAGAGTCATTACATGAAGTGTGAGTGAGCAAGATTCGAGGGTAGAGCTGAGTCTGATGAAATGGCTGGTATGTGCATAATTGGTGGAGGAAATATAGGAATGTAAGGCTTTAAATCAGTGTAAACAGGTGTTCCTGAATTTTTGTCGAATAAGTCGTCATCTCGTGGCCGTTAAACGGCTGATATCAAAGTCTGATTCAAATGATTTCCATTTACCTGATAAAAGTTAAAAAATTGACACCCAACTGCTTTCTTTTTTGCTGTACATACTGTTGATTCATTTGAGCTTAACATTCCATCTGCGCATCTATTGTCCACTCCACATTTCTGGAGTGCTAGCTCCAGCATTTTATTGGCGCGTCGCTTTTTATCCATTATTGTTTTTTTCTCTAAAGTCACAATTTACGATTACAACACTGAAAATACGGAATGGTAAGAATTTCTAAACTTACTTGGAAAGAAATATAACGATGTGGCGACAACTGGCTTACTACTGGCCCTAGCACTAGATTCTAATGCCTAATCTACAAAACGACATGGATTTTTGTGTTTGCTTCCCACTCTTGCATTTGAAAATTCATGCTTGCAAAAATGTTTCTTCTCTCTCATTCATTTGACGACATGACCACGAGTTTATGTGTAGTATTTAATCAGCAAAAACGATATAGCAATACCTGAGGTGTATTCAGCATAATTTAGAACCATGTAGGGGAATTTAGAACAAAACAGCTGTAAACTGGAACTTGTATTTTCAGTCTTGAAGACAATATTTTATATTATTCGACTTGTCCCAAGCAATTTATTAGTTTACTAAGCTTACTATATTATAGTATAAATTATTGAGACCAAATACTTCCTTTGATGTAACTCTGCAATGAAATCGAGGAAGCAATTACATTTATGATAATTGACTTGTCAACAGCTGTTTAATTTGGCAGCTTACTACTACTTACATATTTCGTGTATTTATATCCATTCTTCAGCAAACGTTACCGTTTTGATGCCTGTAAATATGCGGCAACGTTTCTGAAAATAAAAATGAGGAAACGCAGTCTAAGCATATTCTTTCTTTTTGGATTTGCAGATAGAAAGAGATAAACGCCATATTTCTAAAAATTTACTGCTAGGAAAAGCAATATAAGCGACAACGATTTCGGAAATAAAAAATAGGAAAAACGTTCTAAACCCCATACGTTTTCTTAAAGGTGTCAGGTCAAAACGGATAAACACAATATTTGTAAAATTTTCCTGCAAATAAAAGAATATAACTGACATCAGTCACATGCGTCGATGTAAAACTAGATAAGTTGGGTACGAATACCACAAAAAAAAGTTGTAAAAAGGCCTAAGTCTAAATTTTCATTTCGGCATTTTATCTAGCCGCCATAATTCCCAAAATTGTCCAAATTTCCTTCGGTTAGTATTAAAAAAAACACCCTTCAGTCTCCATATCACAGTTGGGCTAAGCCACACAAAAGTCATCGTATGGGAATGAAACCTACCCCATTCGACGCAGAAAAATTGTGCGATTCTAACGGTATGTATAACTCAATTTCTCAAAAATTTTCGCTTATCCCATTTTACCTTTCAAGCGTCGAAATAATAAATAAAATATAATAAAAATGGAAAAAGATGAAAAAAAAAATAAGAAAAATGGATAAAGTTTGGAAAATTTTCAAGTTAGTCAATTTTACTATTTGTCCTCTAATAATAAGGTAAACCAAGACCTGAAACTCTACCGCCCTAAATCAAAAGATTGTGGGATAGAATAACGTATCATTATTCACTTTTTCTGTTGTACCGGTGAATCCCAAAAAGTAACCATCTTGTACAACTGTAATAGTTTACTCGGTAATAAATAATAATCATTAGACCTAACTTGATATATCGTACTGCAGTTTGGCAAGTTTCAATTCTTAATTATAACTAGAATACTTCATTTCCTTTCATTACTGCGGAACAGATTAAATCTAATATTTAAATACTTATAGAAATAATTAAATTCAATAACTGATATTCCAAGTAATAAAAATAAATTAACAACAATTTAGTACTGATCAGAAAAATAAAAATAAACTGTTAACTCTTATCATTGATCAATTAAATAAAAACCAGTTTTTCACTGTTGAGTGACTGAATTAATATCAGTTATTTGAAAACTATTAGTTCTTATTATTTTAAGGGCAGCAACTATTAAAATCCGATTTTTTAAAAAAAGAGGGAAATATGACGATTATTTTCGATCTTTGGTATTTTCTGTTTTAATACTTAGTTCTAGACTACAGTTAGACGAATATATAAAAGCTACTCCTATGTAACTTTCAGTCATAACATAAAAAGGCGAACAAGATATTTCCAATCAAAATCGGAATGAAAGTAACTTTTTTAGAATATCTCGCCATAAGTGAAATCTTTAGTGGTAGTACTTTCGCATTATGTTACACTCTGACCTCTTATTCTCTTCATATGCATATGCAGATGTAATGAAATTGCTTGAGTAAAACTCTTGCTAATGCCATTGCCAACATCCACGAATGGGGAACAGATTGAAATCGCAAAACTCTTTAGACGACTATACCTACAACAAAATGATCTCCACGAGTTCCTTTGCAGTTCCCCATATGCAACGTTTGCAATTCCAAGGAAGTCGTTCGCGAGTGGTTTATCTAAGGACAAGATCAATAAGCACGATATCAATATTGTTCCATGCCTTCTGCCTAACCTGCAGAATTTGGCCGAGAGGAGCGCTCTGAAAGAATTCTGTAGATCCATAGATCCACGCTGAACAATAACAGGAACTGGGTAACTTCGATTTCGGGGAATTTCAAGTGTTTTGCTGGTTGTACGGAATTTTAAGAGACTGGTGATTTGGTAACTTTTTTTCTCACCTTACATTTAACAGCCACCGTGTTGCCTCCTTTATAAAGTCTCGATTGTGTCGAAAGGTGTTGGAATGTACACGAGTTGAATGTCGTGGCATATTCTAACCACACGCCTGTGATCGAGTAAGATGTTATTGTTGTTGAAGCTTGCAGGTAGGCATAGGCTCTCGGGTATTTGATCAATATACAAAATTGCCTAGTTATCTTTTTGTTTTGCTAATATTTTTGAGTGAATGAAAAATGAAAATTTACGGTGTGTAGATTTTTAGTAGATGGATATATTAGAAAATTAGTTTCGATAATTATATAATGTAGAAAAGTGATCCCATTAAATTGCCAAGTCTATTCCAAATTAATTTGATATATAAGTGGCATTTGCCACATTACATGACAATGGCATATCCCGCAAAAGCTAGTTGCGTGCTTTTAATGGTGCGCCGAACACAAATCTGGAGTGATAAAAGACATGAGATTTCATCGCATTTTTGGCGATACCAAAAATATGATCGGACCAACTAAAATTGTTGGTTATTTCAATGCTTAACATATCAAGATATGGCGAGTTTGAGATATCGTTTCCATCGATAGAAGTGGGTTGAGCGGGTGTTCAAGTACATGTGAGTGATAACAAACAATATTGCATTTTGGAAGCATTAAATAAGACCCGCTTCACTCTGCCCCAAGCAAATATTGTTGTAAGGTTATAGTCTAAGCATGTGGCTTCGTTTGTCAACTATAGAATTCCCACGGGAATCAGCTATAGAGTCGAACACGTACACGAAATCAAGGGTACAGTAGTCTGCAAAATTATGACTACGATTTAAAGTGAGAGCTAGCAGATCAATAATAAAAATGTGGAAGAGAGTAGGAGAGAGCACAACTTCTTGTGGTACACCAACATGGATTATAAAATGGTCAGAAGTAACTCCATCCAATATAATTTGAACTGAACGGCGGGAGAGAAAACTTTTAATCCATTTTAAGAAAAAAGGGTTTAGACCTAATGCGTGAAATTTATCTAAAAGAGCAGGATGCCAGACTCTATCGAAGGCCTTCGAGATAACTAATGCGATGATTTCAGATTCACCAAAATTATGGAAATATTTATTACAACGCTCGGTAAGGAATTAGAGCGGCCAGCACGAAAGCCGAAAAAATCAAAGTAATATATATAATTTGAGGGATCACTTTCATCTTCTTTTTTGAGTATTGGCTAGTTGAACATGTGCAAGTTTCCATGCCGAAGGAAAGACTGTTGTTGAATAGGACAGGTGAAATATTTTGCGTAGAGGTTTAGCTAACGAAGAGATGCAGCACTTGAGTACCAGGGGCGAAATACCATCAAGCCCAGCAGCCTTGGACACATTGAGACTCGCGAGCACTTTGAAAACCTCCCTTGTGCGGAAATGTAACGGTCTTTAACTGTGACTACATGTTGGTGGAAAAAGACGAGCTTGTGAAGAAGGTAATAAAAAAGAAGTCGCAGTAAATTTAGTTGAAAATAAAACGGCTTCATCCGATAATTCCATGTACACAATCCCCGTCTTTTATGGCTGCTGTAGAATTGGTGCGTATAGTATCAGTAACTCCTAGCGCAGTCTTGGTTTTCATTTAATGGGTTTTTGGCCATCGAAAACTTGAATATGCCCCTAGTTGGCTCCTTCTCTAGGGAAATAGAAGTTCAAGGTAGGCTTTTTATCAAGACTGATCCTAGACTTTTTACCTCTCCTGGAGAGCTTAGTTTCATATTATCGAGAGGTGGACTTTCTTCTCGTAAAGGTACGATAGCTATTTTGTTAAAATTTATACCCAGGTATTCATTTGAAAACCAAATATTTACTTTAGCTATTACCTGGTTATGTTTGTCCCAAATTGTGTCCACGAGGTCATCAGCGTAGCTTTGCACAAGTTGATCAGTTTCAGAGTGGGCTCTACTTAGCTTGTGACTGACCAGGTACATAGATTTGAAGTTATTTTCTTCTAAGCATGGAATCTATCTAATTAATCGTGGAGCTCCCAGAGCATAGTCCAGGTCTTTGATCAATGTGTGAATGGTAGCCTCGGTTAATTCGCTAGCTAAATTAAAAATGGCTTAGCGTGATTTAGTTAAAATTCGCTTCAATTGCTGTATTTTTTTGAATAGTTTCCTAACCTCTGTTCTTTTTTACTGTTCGACCATAGTATCTCCGTAGCTCCCTGTTTCACCATAATATCCGCCAGTTATAAATTTTCTGCTTTGTGGGCCAATTGTGTTCGAATAAAAATGGTTCTGGTGTATCACTAAGTATAAATACGATTCGTTGAACTTATTATACGTTTAAATATTGCATTATTGCAGTATTGAGTTCTTATTAACGTACTTATCTTTGATCCTGTAAGGTAAGACGCTAAAACGGGTTCATTTAAAGCATAATTAATTGCGACATTCATAAATACACATATATGTACATTACATATACAACAATGTAGAGCGTTGTAATTACACATTGGATTTCAAAACAAATTTATTCGAAAAGTTCAATCGCATCCCTCAATCAAGTTAAAAATTGCTATTGTCCCAGAGGTATTCATTAGAAGCAGACGAGTCATAAACATTCACTGGAAAATATTTAGGGTGAGGGCTGAGCTGGTCTTCCGTTAAAAAATCAATTAAAAGTTGAATAAATCAAAACAGGATTTGGCACTTGCACCTACACAACTCCACCCTAAGGAAATTCTTCCTAAGGCTCGTAGGGCTGAATGTGGGGATAGCTTCCGCATACATATTCAATGCGGCTTCCTGTAAATAAACGGAGTTTGTCGAAGATATAAAGGGCTAACGTCGTTGTAACTGTGGCAGAATTTATGAAGTGTGTCACGTGTCGTTCACGTGCTGAAGTCATTTTTTTAATGCTGCGAAGGACATTCATAACCGCAGAAATATTTCACTTAACCAAATTTTTTGATATCAACAGAAATCTCCAGGGACTACTTGACTTACATTTTGCGAACAGAGCTGGTAATCGTGTTATAGTTATTCATGCCTTTTACAATATAGTAGATGGACTCACATTTTCAATTGAAAAGAGTTGTTATTGGTTACTCAAAAGTTAATTCTGATCGATTAGGAACTGACATCTGAGAAAGGAATTAATTGGACGTAAATCAACAGGGTAAGCAGGTAATTTTCATAAAAAACAAAAAACTCCCATGCTGTGGTGATAATAACAAATCCCTGAAGTAATTAAAAATGTGAGAAAGCCTCACCTCCTAGATTGCACAAAAGGAATTATATGAAATTCTGGAAGCTGAATCAATTAGGCCTTCCTATAAAGGCGCACTATGCCGTAGACGGTTGCTTTGACCTAAGAAAGTGCGGCCATGACGACGTTGTTCAAAGCTTTACAATTAAAAGTGCACATGCCCATAATTAAAAATTATCTCTTGCGATAGGGCGCTCTTGGCTTTAGCAAAAAGACGTCTTGTAGCAAATGGAAGCGACACAAGAGCGAGTAAACCGTTGAGAGATCTGTACAAAAACTGCACGTCATTTATCATGTCATAGAACCTACCGCATTGGACATTAATAAAAATCCTGTCGAATATTTTTTCCATAGCTTATTTAATGCTCTGGCAATTCTTTACGTGAGCTGCCAGAGCTGTTCATAAGTCTCGGCTGCTATCAATCTTGGTCCACAGACTCAAAACTTTCTGGCTGAAAAACGACTTAAATCTGACAGGAAGAACGCACATGAATTATGGATGGCAGTGGGGTAGCTTGAAAGAAGAATTCCAATCATTTGTACTGAGACCGACGTTTTTCGTCCTGAATTCTTAGACTTAATTATTCGATTGAGAAATTTTTGTAACTGCCAAATGAACTGGGACCGAGGACCAACGGCAGCAAGTCAGTAATTAATTTTCACAATTTCTTACTGCTTAGCTGTGACCGGCATAGGAATTTTGCTAATTAACACTTTTCAGGGGTGTTTGTTGCAGTTTTGTCTTCATTTAAACGAAAGAAAGTGTCTGAAATAGGCGGTGACTAATCGTTCTCTTTACATTTCTGTAGAAAAAACAAACGACACCACAATGGTCGAGTTGTTGGATTGTTTCCTGTTTTTGTAAAGACTTTCACAAAAAAAACAAACAAAAAAGTAGATTTTGTTCTAATCATCGTCATCATTGGATATACATATAACATTTCCATCATCTATTACTCCTAGGGATCAAATTAATTACGTCCAATTTTATAAATTTGTTATGTTATTGAACGCCTCATACGTTCATATGTTTTGCCATTAAAAGGTATTTGTGATAAAGCCATCTCCAAAAGTTGTTTTCTGCCTTTTTTACTCGCTTTTTGATATTATATGTACAGACATAGGTATGTCAGAGAAAAATATAATTTTTGAGATCTAGTTAGCTCAACTGAAAATAATCCTTCAGAGCTTTACTTACATTACATGAGCAGGTTCATGAAATCTAAAACGCTTGGGCAAAAGCCGGACCATGAATTGTGGAGAGTTGAGGAGTTTGAGAGAAGACAGAAATTTTGTAATATGAAGATTAGTTTCTAAGCTGACTGTTGCACTCGAAAACTTTCTATTGTTGTACTTAACAAAAGAAGAAGAACTCTCAGATAGTCTCCCAAACTTTGAAAGAAAGTTACTGAATGGTAATCAGAAAATGAATTAAATTCATAATTAGTAATTTATTGTGTATAAATAATGTGTAAAAATAATAAATTATTAAATAAATGAAAAAGTAAAGGTACGTATCATTAAAGGGATTCCTTTTCCACTTACTGACTTACAATTAGTTTTCCTAAATAGCTCTTACGGCCGCTCCAGTGTAAAAAGTCGTACGTATAGATTAACATCGAAGCAGTTATATCTTAGATGCCCAGTTTGATATGCAATTCAAAGGATTACGTGTGTCTCAATTGACCAAATTTCAAAAATGTATGGCCAGCCACCTCCAAATCTCTATGATGTAATAAAACATTTTTTGCTGTCCACCCTTATCCATCTGACATCATCTAACATTAATGTTAAAAACTAGTATTTACTTACACTTCCTTGATAGGCTGTAGACAATTTCTTATCGTGCGTCATCTCTATACTTTCTTGGTGCATATTCTTTTGTGATCAAATTTTAGTTGTTTCACTTGCTTATTTTCATTCAATATTTCATATCGTCGCGGCGTTCCATTTCTGTGAAGTTTGAATTAAAAATTATAATGATTTGTGAATAGTTTCTAAGATTATTTCACGTTTATCTGAAATTTCTGAGTCATACCTACATACATTGAATTATGAGATGTTACATCTAAAAAAAAAATGTGTCAAATTAATTGCAAAGCTGACAAAATTGCTTTCCTTCCTTTAGCAGATTTGTATCTTCGACTTAGTAGACTGAACTTAAATACCGAAATAGCATGAGGAGAACTCAAAGCCAAATCTAATGCACATTTACTTCCGCAATAAGCGAAATAAAATGCTTATACCACCTACGTAAAATACGAGTTCCTGTAAATAATAAACGAAACCGATTTGTGCTCCTATTGCAACTTAACCAAAAATTTACCAAGAACTAACTAGCAATAAACCGAAGTTTACTGGAGAAACGAAATTATTGAAATATGAAATTCTTTAAAAGTAAGTACTGTTCTTATTAAGAAATACTTCTTGTTGTAATTTTTTTCACTTGCTATTATAAGCCTTAAAAGTGTGTTGACCAGATTGATGAGGATAGATAACCCTTAAGCCAAAGAGGAATTTTCGTTCTATCCCATTTTTTTTTAAGTTATAGAACTCCACATTCCGAGTCCAACACCCAGTCAATGAACGATAATATCAATTATTTTGTAATTTGAATCACAAATAATTTTAAAGGAATTTCTGGAATAAAATAGTTTTCTATTACTTTAACGTGACGCAAATTCTATTCCCAACATTTTTTTACGTAACTTTTATATAGACAATATATGTACATCCAGTGTTCCTGGAATATTTGGAAATGAAACCATGGAAAAATTTATGAATTGTGATGCTCAGTACCGGCTTACATATTTGATTATTTTATTATTTTTAGGTAGTCTAAGATATTCAAGGAATCATTGAATTAGGTATCAAAATTCTCGAGAGAATTATAACCTAAAACGGTTATGAAATTTTGAAATTGAATTGAATTCCTCACTTTCAACTCAAAATTAGTTAGCGAGCTTTAACGTGCCATTATTTTTTTTTTCAATTTCAAATATTTAATCGATAGAACTTTTACAATCCATCTAAAAATTGATTCTCGAATAACTTTCACTTACCTACTGACTGAGAAAACTATAGAGGTTGAGCAGTTAAGTAGTGGCATGGCAATGCTCATAACTTCCACTCTTTATAAAATGTCTTACATTCGGAAAAGTTCTCATATGTACAGATTTAGAGCTTTTGTCAGAGAGGGCCTTAGACCCAAAGCGGTACAATAGATGTACATAGCCATAGTAAGATCAATCTTATGCTACTGCTACATAAATTGATGGATGGCACTCAAGAAGAAACATTATCTGGTTGAGTTGTCGAAAATTCAGAGAGCGGCATATCTGGGTGTAACGGGTGCCTACGCACCACGCCCACGGCTGTATTGGAGGTAATCATTGACATACACATAATTAGAATGGACTAAGCGTTCTTGCTTAAAAAATGACACACATTTTGAGCAGGATGTGAATACCCTTTCTTCCGTACAATTGTACACCGATTCATAATTTGTTATTATTGTCGATTAGAAACACTAAAGATTTTTAAAAACAGTATTGCATTAAGTTTAGGAAGTTAAACTTGTTTTAATTAACACAAAAATTAATTTTTAATGTTAGGTACTGAAAATGTGCTCCTCTGCAGATTTGATATCAAACATAATTGAGCTTGAAGGAGATAGACGTACCTATATACATAAGTATTATATTTGTATGAATTTTTATGTCAATTCCAATGCCTTCCACTGTACTGTTTCCAAAATTGGTTACAGTTCAACGTAAATTTTGATCTTGAAAGTGACTAACAGATTTTAACCAAAATTTGTGCCATTTTTGACTATAGGAATTAGATACATACACGGTAAAAAATTTGAGACTATTTTTTAATATTTCTTACGGATTAACTTCTTTTTTAATATAAAAAAGTTCACATTTTGTCTTCTTTGAAATATTTCAATAATTTTCTAATTAAATTTTAAACCAAATAACTTTTCACCAGAAATTGTGATTGAAAGTTATTGAGATTCAATATTGTTGTATTAAAATTCATTTTTCCTTCCGTTAATTGTATTAAAAAGTAATCTCCTAAGGTATTAAATCTTTTCAATAGGCAAAAATAATACACTAACGTATTTTAAAACAATCTAAAGATATTAAAAACATGCGACGCCTGCATCAGTGATATTACACTTTATTATTGTTCTCGTATTAAATCAATCACATTGACAGAAAAAACATTCATGTGTATTGCTGTATAATATAAAAATATTAAAACATAATCCGACAAATATTCGAATGGAATATCCGTACACAACTGTTGTGTAGGTATTGGAAACAACCACGATCGAATTATAATACATTTTTTGACATTTGTACCGTTAGAACGCGTTCATTCAAGTTATGTTCTTATAGTGCTGAAAAATGGCTTTAAGTTTTGTGAAAGTTTTTTATAAGGACCAGAATGTTAGAAAATTTATTATTTATTATCAATTAGATGAAGATACACTGGAATTCTTTAGAAATTGTTCTGTGGAGCAACAAGAAAATATAATCAAAGCAAAGTTGAAGGAAACTTTGATCGTTCGGGAAAAGATTTACCAGAAACCGATTGAAATATTTGCAAATTTTCCATTTTTCTTTTTTAAACCTGAATTGGTAAGATCTTTTCAATCAAGCCGATATTTTAAATTATTTTGTTTTTAATATAGATTTTGTATGAGTATGAGCTCCTATTTCAAAAACTGCGGACGGTCTGCTTCATAATTGGGTAAAATATAGCAAAGTCGTAGACGAAATATTAAAGGAAACAATAAGTGAACCACCACTGTGCCTTGATGCTAGCGTTTATTTTAATTTTCTTTACTCAGTGTCAATAGCATATGCTTTCTTTACAGGGTGGAGCATTCAGACTAAATATTTTTTGACATTGCTTAAGCTTTTACCATCAACTGCAAGTGGCTTCAAAAGCAACGACACAAAGAGACCTAGCTTCGTGGAGCCAATAAACAAACTAGTTCAATTCAAAAGAAAGAAGGAAAATAATACATTGTAATACCTCAATTAATAATTTAAGAAATGATGGGTTGCATTGGAGTATGTATGTAATTGGATTTTGTATAGATAATGAAAATTTCAAAGTAAAGAAGGTTCTTTATTTCTTCAATTTAATCTACATTTCATGGAATCTAATATATTTAGGATTAAAAATCGGTACTTCACTTAATACATATTTATTACCTTTTTAATATGAAGAAATTTACATTTTAGTATACTTTGTATTATCTTTGATACTTTCGAGGCTTGACCTTTAATTCAAAAATATTACATTGTTTCAATAATCAAAGGCTTTTATTTAATATTTTAGTATTGAAGAAGCGTCTAATTGATGATGTATTAAAATTTAATAGGTACATCCCTACAGGACAAATTTTAATACTTTCGAAAGCTTAGAATTTAATACAATTTTGTGACGGACTTATATGTAACCTAAAAATTATTGAAAACAGTCCATTCCTATTATATGTTAGTAGAGGTATTGCTCAATCTATTGCCAATGGGCCTCTACTGTGGGGGTATAGCGGCTGCAAGCGCAGTAAGGCTTAAATCAAGGGGTTGTTGAAATGAGAGTAAGCGTGGACATTCCAATATTCTTCGGACAACATTGATGGAAATGTAGTAACAGACTCACAACTTTCTGCCGTGACTTTTAGTGGAGGTTTCAATACATTGATACCCACTATAAGCGAGTCGGAGGGAAATGAAGCCTCTCTAACAGACATCTCCGCTTTTACGGATGTGCTACAGATAAGTACAGGTAATGGAGCGGGAGGATACTCCAGCAACTGGCTCTAGAATGAGCCATACATTCTGCCTGAGAGAGAAATCTGCATATATGCTGCATGATGCTGAAGTGATAAAATCAAAGCTAGTCCAACTTTGCAAAAATAGCTTAGTTGAGATTTCTAATGGGACAAGGTGACCTATGCTGGCTGCCTGGTCATTGAAATATCGAGGGCATTGAGAAAGAGGATGAGCTAGCCAAAAGGACTTCGAAATGGGTAGCTCAAATGCATCATCATGTTTGAGATTCCCGATTAGAACTCGTAAAGGTGACATCACGATTGATAGCTATGTTAAATCTAATCACCAGTGAGTTAGTCGGGATATCAATTGTATTACGAGATACTTATGGCTTACTTATAGTAGGAAGAAGACATCGAAACTCCTGAAAGGGAGCAGAGACGACACAAGAAAACTAATAGATATGTTAACGGGTCTTTGGGTCATAATGAGGCATGCTAGGAAGCTGGATATAACTGAACGCCACTTAAAATGTTTTAAGCGTTACAAATCCGATTAATCTTGCTACTAGTTTCACTTATAGCACTTTGTGGTAGTCCTTCAGTTAGATAGTATTTTTACGAGCGTGCTTTTTATTCGTTATTCAAAACACAATATTTCAATATAATTCACAACTGCTTTTATTTCACTCTACTATTTACTTGCATAAACTCACAAACAATTACCAATCAACTCTACTTTAATTATCGCTACTACCGTAATTCAAATTACCACAATCCAAATAAACACTTTCGCCTATTTACTACGTTCACTGCACTGTTTCAGACGAGACTCGTTCTTGGCGTTGAAAAGTTCTGTATTTATACTCTACAAATTGCCAAGAATTTTGTCGAAGATTCCATTGTAGAAACACCGATTTTGCATACTTTATTGATGTCACTTATCTTTTTCCTGCACATAATACGATTCTTCGAAAGTTGCTTGTGTGCGTACTTAATTTGTCTCATTTCCAATAGATGTCGCTTGTCCATTTATATTGCATGTGACACTGCTCCCCACCCCCTTTTCAAAGTTGTTCGATCCGAAAAACAGGTGGTCCACGGTCTAGTTGATCGATTTTCCGTTTGCTTGTTGTAATACGTTGAATCCTGTAAACCACATAACTTATTTTAGTTGTCATTGAATACGGCCCCTCCCAGTGTTCTTGTAATTTTGGAGACCTCCCTTACATCCCTTCATTTCGGCTTGTACGGTCAAATGAGATCACCTACATTAAATCCTTCAATCCATCTCCAATCCATCTTCAATTCATCTTCAATCCATATTCAATCCATTTTTAATCCAACTTCAATCCATATTCAATCCATATTCAATCCATCTTCAATCCATCTTCAATTCATCTTCAATTCATCTCCACACCATCTTCAATCCATCTTCAATCTATCTTTAATCCATCATTTATTCATCTTCAATCCATCTCCAATCCATATCCAATCTATCTCCGATCCATAACCAATCCAACTTCGATCCATCTTCAGTCCATCTCCACTCATCTGCTGGGCTTTCGACTACACCAACCAACCTCTGCCCTTGTTTTTACGTATTTTCCGACTGCTCAACAGGAGACCTGATGCAACTAGTCGCTGTTGGATTTCTAGTCTCTCTACGAATAGCTTGTTTCCTGGCTCGACATCTTTGGAATTTTTCTCTAACTTCCTCTTCTGGTGATTTTATTCGCCGCCATTTCCCTTTGTTGATATTGTGGTCTATTATAGTTCCAGCATCGAAGCAGACCACGTGAAAGAGTGTTCTGTGATGACTGAAATCTGTTACAAGAACATTTCTCCACCGTAATTTTCCTGATTCGTACTCCACATTGAGAAGCTTGCCTGGTGAATTCATATACCATAATAATTTTGCTGTTGACTTCTTTTCTTGTTGTAATTTTTGATCTACAATAGCGTTGATGAAGTGGTAACATAGGCATTTGGATGTTACCACTTCATCAAGTAAATCCGCATTTGCGCTAGAGTATGAAAGATGCGTTAAACTTTCGACATCAACCTGCAGTTGATTCGCCATGCTTTTGAATGCTGTTGCGTAACTGCAAGCAATATACGTAATTCCATCGCCTCTACCAATGAAAAGTAATCATGTTGCTTCTCAATCGTTATAGTTTGTAATAGGTAATAATACCAGTGCTGTAGTTTTCGATGCATTATGCTACGAATTTCGTTCCACAAATATTGGAGGTTTCATTCTATCTCCACCGGATATATTGGCTCCTACGTGTAGAAGTTGACGATCTTTTCCAGATCAGCTTTCAAGTTGTCAAGCTGCCCGGTAATTTTTTGTTGAACTTCCGATCCTTTCTGGTCGATTACTCCAATTTTAAAATTTTGTTCTTCCAACGAAGTTTTCGGAAAATTCTGCTGTTCCTCAAGAGAATTATTTTGTTCGTCCAAGCAGCTTTCAAGAGATTTTTTCTTTTTACACAAGAAGGATTCCAGTGAAATCTTTTGTTCGTCCAAACGGATTTCCAGAGAATTCTTGTGTTCCTCAAAAGCATTCTTTTATTCGTCCAAACGGGCTTCCTTTGTTTTTCGAAATATGTTTGCAGAGACTCCAGAGACTTCTTTTGTTCCTTGTTAGCATTCTTTTGTTCCTCATTAGCACACTTAATCCGCAGAGTTAAGGAAAGCTCCAATTTGCTCATTAAAGCATACAAAAGTTGTTCCATGTTCATCGCAGACTTTTTCAGCTTCAGGTTCTTGTGCAATGCCTCAGGATCCGTTCGCTCCGTTTTCAAACCTTGTCTAAGTCTCCGACTACAACATTCTTTTTGCCTGGCCGCTTTTACAATTCCACTTTCAAATCCTCCAGTTGGAGTCCCATCCCTTTGGGAGTTTACTCACAGCTGACTACAAATTATCTTCCAGAAGTTTCACTAAAGCACAAAATTTCACACAATTGCACAAAATTAATCACACTTTAGTTTATGTCACGAGTTTATCCCACTTCTGCCATCAGTTGTTATGAGCATGGATTTAGTTCACTATTTAAGACACAATATTTCAACAATATTCACAAGTTATTTTTGCTACATTCCACTGTTTACTTTTATCACATTCACAAAAAATCACGCAAATCAACTCCACTTTTAATTATCACTATTACTGTACTTAAAATATTCTCAGTCCAATTAGAACACTTTATTCTGTTTACTACGTTCACTTCACTGTCTGAGACGACACTCCCTATTTATACTCTACAAAGAGAATGCCCGAATTTCATACAACTTTAGGCCCGACACCTCCAAACATGAGAGATATCTTAAACAATTCATTATGATACTCTGAACATATTTTACTTACAATGTTTATTTCAATTAAGGAGGGGAAAGCCTTTTTGGATGAAAAAGTGGACCTTTCTAATTCACGTGATTGTGCTTAATTGGCGCGTCGTGGAAAATGACGTCCTGTGAAAAAAATTTTCACAACAGAGCACTAATGGCCATAGAGGGAAGAACTGTAAAATATATGCGAAATGTAGTATCTGGGGTGTATTAGACCCAAGTGCATGAAAGTTGGTTTTCCGGCATCAAAAAGTTTTCTGAATCGGGAAAAGTATACACCACCCGATATTACTTGGCGAGACCTTTAATTCGACATGCAACATGCGTTATTGGAACCACCCACCTCCCTCCCCAGGAGTTTCCTACCCCATACCCTAAATGAATGCAGAGAAAAATTTCTTGTATGAATTGTAGTTGGTAATGAGCTGAGGCGAACAGTGAAACCCGTTTTCCAATCGAACATAACCCTATCGATTTAGAGGCGATCTAAGGTGCGAAAAATCTAGTACGTCAGTTGGAATAAAAAAGAGGGAAATACCGAAATTTACCAATCGATTTTGTATTATCAAAAGATTCTAAAATTTTAAATATGTAAATCTGATTAATGATTTGATTTCAATTGAATATTCTAGTTCGGGATCACATGACTGAAACTGTGGTAGATGCACTTATTTCTACAGTATTTAGTCGATAAGAAGTGGCACTGCAATTTCAGAAATTCCGAGAGCCTCTTTCTCTCCGAGAAGAACTAAAACTGTTTGAAATCGAGAAAGTCTGCACTACAGCCCTCCACCTGCAATCTGATGGTCTAGTGGAAAGATTCCGCGAAACTATTCTCGACCTCATACCATAATTCTTGGTCAAACATCAATGAGACTGAGAGCAGTATGTGTCCTCCTTACTGCTGGTGTGTCGGTCCAGCGTACAGAACAGTACTAAACAAACCCACGCCCAAAATGCGGTAACGGGATGATAAGCGCAGCATACATTGATAATCTGGCCCCGTATCGCGACCCAAACAAACAGAAAGTTTGACGACGTGTCATCACCGAAGTCAACCACAGCTAAATTTCGATGCCTGTTGTTCTCGTTAACCAAACCTCGAAAACGAAGGTCAAACTTACACCTATCGCTATCTGAATGAGTTGATCAGCCATCTTCCGTATTTTGGGAGGAGGGGGAGAGGGTGTTTCAGCAGTCACCTGCAATGGACTTACAGAGCCTTACGTCGACGGCTTTGCTAAACGAATATGTTGAATGATCCATCGTTTCTTAAAGATCATCCATAAGACCTTTTCGGACAATTTAGTAGTTAATATAGGGAGGCCTTTCTCATTCTCTCCACTCAACTAAAAAGAAAGCCACAAGAGCAATGAGTATAACAAATATTACCCCTGCAACCCTCGAGAAATACTGCCCAAGACAAGAAATAGACTATCTCACTACTACATGAGAGCCCTACCATAGTCCTAATATTCTGAAAAAAAAAACTGACAAAAGTGGGACTTGGTCCCTAAACTACTATTAATACAGAAAAATTGTCTTCTGATAATCTTAAGCTTAGCATCAGAGATAGCCATACTGATGAGACCTCTCTGATTACTGGGTCACAAATTTTGATTTTTTCTGCATTCTCAATGCATTTTAAAAATTCATTGAAATTGTTTTCAGTGAATTTCAGTCTGCTGTAGACGAGAAATAATCCACTTACTACTTTCTTATCTTCCCAACCGTAATAAGCTTTTTATATCTTTCCTAACTAATTTTTTTAAAAATATTTAGCTTAACCAAGTGACTACGATTTCCTAAACAAAAATTCTCAACCACTGACTTATAACAAAGGACTGAGCGTATTGTCATTTTCCTATGGGAAAGAATGGCACAAGTTTTATAGTCTTCTCTTTCGCGCTATGGCAGAGCTGAAGCTACCAACACAAAATATCGCTTAATGATCGTTTTCTTTTGCCATTTGATGTTTTTATGTTGGCTGCAGATGCAATCACCACAGGAAGAATAAGGTAACGATTGTGTTTACTTAAGGTATAGAGAATACAAAGTATTCCCATTAAAATTTTGACACAGTGCAGCTGATAGCCTGTGACGTAATCCTGTAAGTAATGTATATACATTTTTATAGGAAAGACAGAGAGAGGAAGAGATTATTGGGTTCTCTGTACCGTACTTTCCTATACATTTTCACAATATTTCGTCACTATTGGCGGAACGTGGTTCTTAATGGAATACATTGTATTCTAGATACCTTGGTGTTTACCATGCTCCGTCTCTCTTGCCCATATGCAGGATTCAGGTAAAATTAACCTTTTGAAAATTAAAGTCGGAATGAGTTTAATTTCTTATAAGAGTGCTTATAAGCGATTAAAAAATAACTTGAACACAAGAAAGATATTTTTTTAATTTAACTAGGTTTTCGGGTGTAAAATTTCATCTGATAACTCGAGAACGCGTTCACTTAGAAAGCTGAAATTTTGTACACGGACATTAAAAAAAAGTAAAATTAAGTTCGAAAATGAGACAAATCGGGCAACTCCTTCGTGGGGTTGCCATACAAAAATTTCATTTTCCACGATATATTCAGACACTACCTGAGAACACGTCGGCATAGAAAGCTGAAATTTGGTACATTGTGTTTTTATAGTAATAGCAAATAAAATTTCAAAAATGAACTAAATCGGGAAACCCCTTCTTGGTGTTGCCATATAAAATTTTTGGTTTTTTACATATACTTTGAAAACGATCAGTTCTAGACATTTTTATTGCACTAAAAACTTCTTCAGAATAAGAAATCCTATAAAATTGGTTATAATCATTTTTTCTGTCCGACGAGCTATTCTAGAAATATATGCGAGAAACCAATGCAAAAAATCAAAATTGCTCAAATGGGTGACCATACGAAATTTCATACGTGCATTCATCTAGGGTATCATAAGAATTGGTCTTAGACCAATTCTAGCTTAAAGTGTGGTCAAAGACTGATATACAGGAACACAATATTCTTTGTGCCACATGAAATAGCAAATCGCTCAGTTCATTGTATAAGTCAGTGCTGTCTACTGAGTAATAATTGCATATGTTAATGTGGCGTGATCCGATGAATTTCAATCAATCTGCCTACAGATTCGGACTACGGCCACTCATACACAATTGCAGCTATTCCTCAGCTGAGAAAATGGTAAGCTTAGTTTTAAATCAAAACTATTTTATTATTTTGTTAAGTAACCTTTGGGAAGGTAAGGAGCCAACCTTATCTTTACTGTAAGACTATTTTCCTGTATGGATAGTAGTTTAGGCTTTATGGCAAATATAAAATCAATGTCTAGTAAGTTTCCCATAAGAATCCTTAGAAAACATTTTAGAGAAATGGACGAGCACGCACACATATAGCTTTCTATTTCATGCCTTGGGAAGTATTTCACGAAAGTTTTGCTACAGCCCATTCCCAACTTATATAAGTCATTCTAAAAGTCATACAAAAAAATATTTCCCTAGTCCTTTTTCCAACCTCCACATCCTAAAATGATAAATAGAAAACCAGCTTATAATACCTTTTTACAGCATAAAATAACACAAAAACCGTTTGAGAACTATCACAGAGCGGGAATCCAAAGGTGGAAGTCCAACACCACTTCAAATAATCCCGAGTCTACCAAATCTGAAAGTAAATTCTGCAATAGAATACGCCAAACACCACAAGATCTTCACGAACTTTAAGTTGAGTTTGAAACTGCTGCCAAAAAGTTCACAAACAGGGTATGGCGAATCTGAAGCGAAGAAAAGAGCCTTAATGGAGACACAAATAACATAATTTTAAAAACATTTTAGATAATCTCACTAGATAAAACTTGAATTTGTACACTAAAACGTTTTAGGGAAATAAACAAAATGGTTTTTTGCATGCAATATCTTGAATAAACATTATAATTATATTAATAATTTACACAAGTTTTTTTCCTCATAGAGGTCTTTAGATCAGCTTAGTTGAATTTAATTTATAGCAATATATATGTTAAGTATATATGTGGTACAAAAATTTAATTCGAAGATGGGGTAAAAGCTATATAAACCCCACAGCCATGTTCGTATCTTCTCTTTTGAGCCTCGAAGTCTCCAAAGGAAAAATTGTCACGCAGCGAAACAACAAATGAAGACTCTAAATATTTGGTACTTATGGCCAATTTTTGTAACAAAAGGCCTATAGTTAGACCCAATAAAAGTTTGGCATTACTCCTATTAAGCACTTTATTAAGAAGCATTTACTTTAATTCCGTGAACGTTGCTTGTCGATTTCGACGGTTCCACCAAGGGAAGATTCAGAGGGGTTTAAAATCAAATTTAAACAAATTCAAATGCATTCAAATTCAAAATTGGGTTTTATTAATTACTACATTCCTCGCTTCTATCTGTTCTTTTACAATGTACCTAATCAGTTGTTTCGCCAAACTGGTCATAATATTGAATAACTAATAATGTTTGAAATTTTGGGTTTTAAATTTTTATAATGACTGAGACAATATTTTAATAACTTCTCGTTTATTATTTTTCATTGGATTCATATTTTACGTAATTATTAGTCATTAACGCGTGAAGTTACAGCAGTGATGCTGGGATATATTTTCTCTGCCAGTACGTGATTAAGATTAACAGTTTTTAAAATATATTGGAAAATAATGATTATCAATTCGATACTTATGCAAAAAGCTTGTAGAAAAATCTAAAATATTTAAAAAAAATTGCCGCTAAAATTAGTGCCTAGTGTCCTTGGAGTAGCTAACATTCTCGAACGTATTTGCTGGGATGTAAAGGACTCAAATTTTGACTCAACTCATCGCTGAACTAAAGCAGTGCGTCCGCTCAATCATTGACTCCGCTCAACAGTTAAGCGGTGGTTCATCACTTGAACTTTGAGCGAACTCAAACTTGAGCGGACTCACTGCTAGAGTGCACTTGAGCGGACACAAGTCTTAAGCGGACTTACCTCTTGAGCTGACTCATCACTTGAGTTGAGTGGACTCAAATCATGTTTTAAATAAAATAAGGAGAATCTGATTTAATTAAAATTGAAACTGAAACTGAAATTTCAATTAAATAAGAAAAGCTAACAAAAAAGTCATTCATTATATTATATTATATTAACTTAGCTTTTGGTAATTTTCTTAGCCGACAGATTCTCCTTATGTTAGTTAAAACATGACTTGAGTCCGCTTAACTCAAATGATGACTTCGCTCAAGTAGTTAGTCAAGCTCCAGCTCAGCTCAAGCCGCTCCAGCAGTGAGTCCACTCAAGATTGAGTCCGCTCAACCAGTGAGTCCGGTCAAGTTTCGAGCGATAAACCACCGCTCAAGTGTTGAGCGGACTCAAGTCATGAGTTGAGCGATAAGATGATATGATAAATGAGTCCGCTCATTTACAACCCAGCGTATTTGCACTGACTCTGCATCTTGCAAGATATCGCTCCAGATCTTCTTGAAATATCAGTTTGCCAGCCAAAGGAAAAACTTATAATTACATATAATAAAACATAAGCCTTAACAAAATTCGAAAAGCCATATTTACAATTTAGTTTTGATACCATAATGAAAACAAGTTAAACTCACGAAAGTTATTTAAATATGATTAAATTATGCTTTTTTATTATTATTTTCTTGATTAGGTATTTATTATGATCACAAGTGTTCACCTGTTATTATTTACTATCATCCAATGTACATTTAATAATATAGATAGTAGCCATAACAAATAACTTCATCAAAACAAGTCACGATTAAATGCCGGAGAATCGGTACAAACTGAAATTTATAGCCGCTAACTGGCTTAAGTAAATTCAAAGACCCCAATGAATGTCATTTCGTACACTTGTAGATGGCACATCCATCATCAGAAGGAAAACAATTCTTTGGTTGTTGGTGAGAGGAAAAAATGTTGTTCTCGTCTGTTCGGTCCCTCGGTTCGCTGTCCGCTGTAGTAGCCGAAAAGACTTAAAAATTGTTTGATTGATGGCCATCAGGGCGAGACACGTTTCTGGGTAATGAACAAACTGTAGAAAGTCGTCCAATGGAAAGAGCAGAGACTGGTGATCGACTATGCAGTATCCAGGATAACCTACAAGAGGACACCCGCTATGATAATCGGAGACTAATTTGACATATTTGAGGCATTTCTTGAATAAATTTCATCCTGGCCGAGGAGCAAGTGAGGAGCTATTTGAAAGGGGTTCGGAAAGTTTTGTATTTATTAGTTTAGGGCTCCTTATACATAAA